>VXBA01005117.1:813533-851294 GCA_013399895.1 Serilophus lunatus
CCCCTCCCCCCCCTTTTTGGTGGCTTTGTCAAAATTGAACCACTTCCAAGGAGACCCAAATAACACTAAATGATGTAAACTCTGAAACAACGTTTATACTGAGAGTTGTACTGCTACATCTACATCATTAAATTTTTCCTTTTCAACATTCCTCATGTTCTGCTTAAGCATATTTAATACCTTATAGTACATTGTTTTGTTCATAAGGAATTGATACAGAAAACAGCAGAGCTGCAGAATGGCATTAAAGAAGATGACTGCAATTGCTGTCATGGTGAAATACTAGACACCAGTTAGTAAAGCACTGTAATGTAGCACACAAAAAATGCACAATTTGCTTGTGTATTCCGAAGCACATTTATAGAACTCTATCTCCTTACTCTTCAAGCAAGCAAAAAATTATTACTTCCTTGACCTATTCTATTTGCTGTTTGATAATGGTGGATTTAATATTATGATGTATAAAAAAAAACACCTTTCAAAATGCAAACATATTTTTATAAACTAAATTGTTTAATCTTTTCCAAGGCTCCAGATGGCACCATCAATTTTTTTATATTTTTTTTTTTAAGACTGTAGGGAAGTTACTGTATATGTCTGCTAGTTTACTGCAGTTTTTAACATCTTCAGTAAAACTGTTGGAAGAGCAAAGGCTTTCCTGACAGGAATAAAATACATATGAAAGAAGAGCTGAAATAAAAGTGAATAGTTCAGGAAGTTCAGATTCATTTTCTAGTTGAGGGTCTTAGTACCAGACACATTTATATGAATTGCATTCAGCTGTCATGGGTTTGTCACTGATTTC
Organism: Serilophus lunatus; assembly: GCA_013399895.1. Classification (NCBI taxonomy): domain Eukaryota; kingdom Metazoa; phylum Chordata; class Aves; order Passeriformes; family Eurylaimidae; genus Serilophus; species Serilophus lunatus. Next base: position 814,339 of record VXBA01005117.1, read on the forward strand.
TTGCCAATTTTTTCTCTCATTAGTTTTATTTCCTCATATTTTCTTATTTATTATATACAGAATATGTCTACAAAGGAGAATTACTCACTTCCTACTAGAACCATTAAAGCTCAGAGACATCAAGCAGTGCCTTCTATTTGATACAAAGCACTTAATGAAACTGCAGAACTGAAGGGTGCAAATGAAAACTCCAAATTTACAAATTCGACATTTTATTATTTAAAAAGTAAATAAAAATTTATTTATTTATCTTTATCTGCATCTGAAATGTTGCTGACTTTGCAATGAGAAAGTAACTTAAAAAAAAAAAAAAAGCTTTTAGAATTAGTGTATAGTCTGAATGAAAAGGAGTTGAACACATTAATGAAGTGCTTTTAAAACTGATCGCTGTTCAGAGGACAGGATAGCAATTCATCCTTACAATAGTGTGGGAACCAGTCTATTGCACAACAGCCCGTAGTAAGTCTGCCACAGAAAAGGGAGCCAAGAGCCATGGCACACTGAACAAATTTGTAAGAGACAATTCCTTCTAGCTGTTGGCTTCCACGCTGCTCCAAAACCATCAGAAGAGTGTTATTGGCACTACTACCTCAACATTAAGGAAGAAATCAGTAGCATCTTGGTTCTTGCAAAGGAAGCTCAGGAGGAATCAGGAGAAGATGAAAACATATAACCTTTAATTTGGAAATGAAAATCAAATTTAGCACTAAAATGAGGGTGCCAAAACCTCATTTGCAGGCCAAGCTCCCCAACTGTTTTGATGTGATGTATGGGAAATGAACACATAGTCTGGGATGAGGGAAAGGAACTGGCAGTGGGATGATGCTGAACATTTTGACAGGCTCAAGGATATTACACTTGATAAGAGACAGACTGCAATTATTTATTTGCAAGAAAGAGACTGGCATACACATACAAAGTACAAAGACAAGGTGACATTTAGAGAAGTTCAAGAATGTTAAAGGATTCCTACCAGTTTGAAGCCAGTGCTGGTTCTCTGGGGCCCAGAAGCTGTGTCTATCAAATGAAGCTGTCTGCCTTTGAATGCATGAAATGTCAGCACTGTGACGTAAAGAAGAAACTATATCATAATTTTGAAAAAATACACTATGAGAAGATCAAGAAATGATCCTACTGATAAATAATATTTTACTTTCAGGTCCTTTCCAACCCAGCCACTCTATGATCTATGATCACTATATTTATTTTTGATCTTTTTATTTTTGGTCTTCACAGCTTGTCTCTACCCTCCAGGCTGCAATAGCCAGACATTTCCTAAGATTTTGGGTTTTATTATAGAAGTAACTATGGATGGAAGATCAGGCCTTTACTTCCCTTTTAATATCTATTTGCCCTTAAGAGGAATTAGTTAACATTAGAAGAAATTTCTACAATGCAGAACAGTATATTATATGACTTTTACTTTAGTGCTGTAAACCTAAAGGTTTTCCATATCTCCATCACTCATACCTTAGGAATGCCTCCCATTATTAAGGATCATTTCCAATTGAATTTACACAAACTTATGGTGTAACTAACTTGTCTTATGTCAAACCCAACATTGAACTGTTATTTCTGTCTAGGGAGGTGGGTTTGAGATGCAGAGACTCTTGTTTACCAAAATAACATAATGCTGTATGCCTGAAGAGCTATTTTGGAAACAGTCTGACTAGAGATGTGGACTGTATGCTAGAAAGCTTTGGCACGTTATTGCAAATAAATAAAGTAAGTATAAAGTAAGTGGTTCATTTAATCTTTAAAAAAAGCAAGTTGAATAAATATAGGGCATTTGTTTGTTGGGTTTTTTTTTCCCTACAAAGAAGAACTTCTTTTTGAAGAAAATCCTGAACTGGAAATTTTGTTTTAATGGAAACTTGTAATAGGAAAGCAAATCTTTCGTGGCTTTAATGAGAAACATTAAGGCTTGAAGTCTGAACAACTGTTTACTATTCCACTATCTGATAAAACTTCAGAACCCTAGGGAAACCAATTTAAAAGGAAGTCCTGAGGTCCAGATAAGCCTCTGTAAATCTAAAACTAGTCATCCAAAATGGAAAGGAGACAGATTTATCATGTAAACTGAAACTATCTGAACAGTAGTGTTATAATTAACAAACAATGAGGAAGAGAAGAATACAATAACCATTTCAAATCCCTCGATTCATAACTCACTAGAAATGGAAGGAAAACAGGTTTCATGGTAATTTTATGTTGTAATGTATGCTACATTGTAAAGAAAAATAAAATAAGCCTCACTACTTAAGCATTAGTTAAAGTAAAAAGAAGGTGGAAAATGCAATGAAACTTGCTAAATTGAGCTTTGATCTCTTTGACTGGCTTTAATTACAATTGTCAAGGTGTTTGGGGGTAAATTTTATTCTTTGTAGTCAATACAAGAAATATCACTTAACTATTAGGAAGTTATAGTTTTGAAGCTCCAATTCAGCAGAATATTTAAGCCTCTAATTAAATCTTTCCCTATTCAGCAAAGTGCTTGACATTCTATGGACTATTGTAACGAGGGAAAAAAAAAAGAATTTTGAAAAAATAACCTTTTAGAGAAATCAAATAGCAAAAAGGAAATAAACATATTTCACTATATTCAAACATGTTTCCCTCAGGAAAGGGAAAGACTAAAGCATCTCTTTAAAAATTAAGTGATGATAAAGCTAGTAGTTTAAACACATTCGCTAAGTCAACCAAAGAAGAATCTAAGAAACAAAAATCACAAAGCAAAAGATCTTTTAAAAATATATAATGTTAATACATTAAGCATTCAGAGAATCCAAATTCATTGCATATAGTCCCTGTGTCAGAAAAAGGTGATTCTTATTCCAGAATCCTCCTCTGTGGAGGAATCAAAAAAATCTGTCTCAAGCTGAAGTGACCATAGAAGTGATTCCAGGATACTTTTACATTATGAACAATATCAAATCATAAAAACTAAGCCCTATTCATCTAAGACTTTTAGTGGAAGACAAATAGACAAATCACTCACAGCAGTGAATAACCATTAACTTAAAATCACCTTGGTATCTGAGCACTGAGAAGGGGCAAATATGGTACCACATTTTAGCAGGATGCGAGGATAGATGTAGAGAAATAACTTGTCTGATAGTCTGACATTTATAGAAACTGTATGGAAAAAGAAATTAATGGATATCTTGCAAAAATAATGCTCTTAGAGAGAGTCAGCTTGCTTTCTGTTAAAGGAAATTGCCCCTTACATACATAAAAATTTTCAAAAAAGGTCATCTCTGTGCAGTTAAAGTGATGCAGTTAAAAAACTTTCTACAAATTTCTCCATCAAGGCTTTGTAAGAAGCTAAGAAGTTATGGCATGAGAGGGAATGTCATGGATAAATGATGGCTGAAAAATAGGCAACAAAATGTAGGAATAAATGATTTGCCCTCATGAAGAAGGGAGGTCACTAATGGCATTTCTGCAGGGATATGTACTGGGACTACTGAACATTCACAGATTGGGAAAGGTATTGAGCAGTTAGGTGGGTAGGTGATAGTTCAACAGTAGAAAATTTGAAGGAGTAAGGACAAAGAGAAGCTGCTCAGAACTGCATACTTGCTCTTCAGTAAGGGGAATCATGGCCAGGAAAAATATGCAGATAGAAATAGGGAAATGCTAAGTAGGATATTCAAATTTCACACAGACTATTTCTGTTAATACTTTTATTCAAATCTACTGCATGTGTAGTAATGAAGAGATGTATTATAGGCTTACCAATAGGATTCAAAAAATCGTAGAATAATTTAGGTTAGAAGGAACCTCTGGAGCTCATCTAGCTAAACCATGTATCTCACAGCAGGGCTAAGCAGATCAAGTTGCTCAGAGTTGTCCAGCTCTGAGTGTTTCAAGGACAGAATTTTGACAACTCCTGTCATCCCTCGTTCCATAGTCTGACAGTCACATGGTAAAAAATTCTTGTTTCTAATTAGAATATCCCTTGTTTCAACTTTTGTCCATTGTATCTCAGCCTATTCCCTGTGCATTTTGAAAAAGAGTCTGGCACTTTCTCCTCTAGATCTTCCCGACAGGCAGCTGCTGACAGCAACTAGATTACCCATTTCTATTTTCTTCCAAATGCTGAACAAACTGATTTCTCCAACTTTTCAGAAGACAGAATATTGGCCATGATAGCCAAAGAACAGTCCACAACCACTGTTAAGTGTCCGTGCTTCAGGATGATTCCTCTGTTTATATAGACTTGAATCCCTACTAAGGCTTTGTGAGAGAAGCACAGCTCAACCCAGGTTGTAAGGAAGAGAACAAATCCAAAATCAGAAAATTAAGAATTTCCACAAAGTTTCATGTCTATTTTGTTGCTATAAGTAAACCTTGTGCCTGGAAGATGTATTTGGCCACAACACACACCCAAGTTGAAAATTCAGTTCAAGAGTTCTGATTGATGCTCCGGGCCCTACATGCCACCTCACACAACTGCTGAGCTCTCCCATGCCTTCCTGGATATCCCCATCATCCACCTGCCAGGGCAGAGCTCCCACAGCACCAGGAACCCAACCCAGGACAGCTGCCCTTTCAACCACTTTTAAAAAGTACCAGGCATGGAGGAATCAGCCAACAACCACAGAACTGCCAATCACTATACACCCATTGATTGCAGAACCTTCTAGAAGCAATTGAAAGCAGCAACTTTACTCTTGGAAAAATAAAAGCAGAGAACCAGAAGCAGAAGTGAACAAGTTCTGATTAGTTATAAGTGAAAAATTACTCACAGGGGGGGTGATGAGGTTCTGGAACAGAAGCTGAGCAAGGCAAGACCCAAGCAAATCAAACCTTAGCTCTGCCTTAGATGGTGGGATGGACCACATGGTCTCCAAAAGAAAGTTCCTCCTAACCAGTTTTACAATCATTCTCTGATTATACCAGTGCACACCCATTGATTAAACAGTGTCATGTTCATTGGCATCCACATCTGAGCTCAATAACCTAAAGGGATGGAATGACTGAGAGCAAAGAACAAAAGATAGGTTGTAGTGAATACAAGGCAGAAGTTTGACTCTCCCAGGGGAGGCAACCCTTGATGAGACAATAAATAAATGCTAAAGTAGATACAGTATTTCCTCCTGCCAATCCATCAGGATTCAACCATTTGTGGCTTCAGCTTTTCCTAAGCTGACATTGTTCCTACATTTAGTAAAAAACACAACAAATTTCTCTGACGATTTTCCGTGTATCTTCTTGAACCTTTTAAATTCTGAGCAATGACAGCATCCTATTTCCAAGAATGCCAGACATGAACTGCAGCCATCTGAAGAGCCACCTTTTTTGGTGTGCTTTGAACTCTTTGCTAGTTTTGTTCTAGTTCTTTGATAGGCTATTAATTCCTCTTCACCTGTCAGACACCATTCATCATTTTGTAATAGACTTCTAATCACTCCACTTCTGAGTTTATTGCCACTTTACCTGTGTCATTACAGAGTGACAGGACCCAATGAAACTGTGACTTCAGGGTGGATGTAGGCCCTGAAGAGATTTGGGATTGGCTAGAGAAACCTGTGCTGAAGATGAGTCTGCTCATGAGGAAAGGTTTGAGTATTAGCTTTTCTGATAGTGCCAATAAAACTGTTCCTCCTCTGTGCATACACTGCAGCCACCCAAGGACCTGGATGGTGCTGTGTTTTCTCATCGGCTTTTGAGTCTGGAACATCTCTTGTTACCTACTGCTGGTCTGACAGATGTGGAATAAGATAAAGGACAGCATCTGTTCATGTGGCACTTGGTATCTTAGAGCCTTCAGTACTGAAAATAGATGCCCATCTCAGACCTAGGAGATGCAGCAGAAAAAGAAATGAGTGAAGACAGGATAATGTCACCCTAATGATTCATGTCATGCTGTGTAGCTGGACCAATTATATTTTATGACTGATGGATAAGACAGGAAACAGATATTTTTCCCCAATGTTGTCAATGCTTTCTTTTCCCTGGAAGGCAGGAAGAAAAGGGGTAAATCTTCAAAGCAATTACTAATTTTACTAACTAAGGATAAATATATTATTTTTTTGACAGGTAGTGAGAGCTATATGAGGACTCCCTAAAATCTTATTTATTACATGATTCAAAGTCCTCTGAGAGCTGATAAAAATCCTTCGGTCAACTTCACTGGATTTTGGTTCTGATAACTCAGCTCCTGAAAAATCCAGCCCCTAGCAAAGCATATGAATAAGGACTCAAGATTTAAATGGGGTAATCTATATTTCAGTCCAAGTTATATTCAGAAAATAATCTGGATAAAGAATGTTCCTAACCCTTTATCTGTAGCATTCTGCCAACTCAACCATTCATCTTCCTGCCACATTTGAAACAAGGAAATATTTTGTCAGACAGCTCTCAAACAGTAGCAGAGGTTTTATCACAAGTTTGAAATGGAAAGTGATAGTGCTGTTAAAATCTAGTCTTTCTAACACATAAATCTCCTGACATTACTGAGGTTGCCCTTCCAGTGCATTTCAGCATGTTTTACTAGATTTATGATAAATGCATATAGATGGAAAAACAGATGAGGTTGAATAGATGTGACAAATACATTCTCCCTGGCTCTGCTTTGACCTGCTCACACTATATTAAAAAAGTGCTTGTCTGTATATATGTAAATAAATATATAGTAGATCACTGATATGGTAAATTGCTGAAAATAATTTGTAATGAAATCTATGTACTCATGCAAACATTATCAAAACTGAGTAGAATAATACATAAATACTTGACTCTTTCTTACATTTCAATTAAATCTGATAGAAAGATCTCAGCATGTACTTAATTTTATGTTCCCAGATTAATGTAAAATTCTGAAAGAAATTTGCATATTCTCCAAGCAGAAGTTGTTTTCCTTCAAGTATATTGCTGATTTTGCAACGTTTTTGAAACATAAAATGTCTTTATTCTAGAGACACAACACATAAAACTATGGGAATATAGATATTTGGAGATGTTTTGTTCCTTCAGGACTGAACAAAAGAGGTTTGTAAATCCCATAGCTCCAGCTTGTGGCTTTCCTCTAGGGAAAATAATATCTGAGATGAAAAAATTCTCTTGCTTTTTTACTCTTTTTGTCACAAAATACAAAGCACATTTGGTTTCAACAGATGGCCAGTGAATTCCTTGGAAATAACCCATTGATTTCAACGGGAATTGGATCAAGTTTGAGGTCTCAAACTTGCTACTTGATTTGAGCATTAATTTGGAATCTCTGGTAATAGGATCATGGGTCAAGGAATGCCTGCCAAATCTCAAATTCCCCAGTGGAACTGCAATTTCAAATCCTGCTCAGAAGTGTACTACTTCCAGGATGCTGATGCAGCTGTATGATTTACAGTGCAGCACACAAGTTACACTGATATCACAATACATAAAATATATTCCTTCAGCATTGGTTCTCAGGCTTATATAAACAAAATTCCTGTAACATAAATGTTGTATAAAACTGTTCTAGCAACTCTTTAACTTACCAGCCCCAATGACACGAGGACAGTCACTGTGTCTGAAGGAACATACTGCTATTTATTAGATTTTGAGATGTAATGTGTCTGCTTGAAGATCTCTTCCTCCCCTCCCACCTGCCTTCACCCTGAAAAAAATTCATATATAATGAAATACCAGGAAATCAGGCGTGTATTGAGCTGGCAAACTGAAACCAAGAAAGGACACTTGATTATCCCAAGAATTCAAGACCAAATCACAGAACCAGGGAGGAACTGAATCGCAAACTCTATTCTCCAAGATCTGTTTGTTGCTTTACTTCTTTGTCATGACTATCATTGCTTTCACCAATTTAACATTCCTACTTTTTCCTAGGCAGGACTCTTTGAATCCAGGAGAATCTATTCAATAAAAACATCTACAGGAAATGGCAATGTGAACATGACATACTCTTGCACAGGACTTAGGAGCCTTCTGTTTGTATGAACAAGATTTTGCAGCTGAATTCAGAAATGTGGCACAGCTTCTTTTGGGTTTCTTTTACAAAGAAAACTATTGGGGAATGCAAATATCTTTGGGGGATATGGTATAAATACCACACTGTGAAAAACAGGGTGCTGTAGTGAAAAATTCCTGAAGCAGTGCCAGAAAAATCATTGACATGAATGGATTGTAATAGGGAGGAAACAAATTCTGGCTGCAGGAGCTGTTTTTAATTAATTGCCTAAGAGCTCATTCCTGTCTTGCCCTTGATGCTGTCACTCACTGGTTTAAAATGCTGCCAACTCAGCAGTGCTCACTTTCTTACAAGTGGGAGCATTTTCACCTGTTCTTTACACAGCTGTTTAACTACTGCCAACCTGCAGCTCAGCAGTCACTGAGTTCTACCTCCTTCATTTGAAACAGGGAACACCTGCTTTAACAACGGTTCACATGAACATGAACATTCCTTTTTTAGGCTGCTCAAAAGTGCAGTGCAGAAACTTACCCTGGACATTTTTGCCCTTGTAAGGTGGGCAAAATATTTACACTACTTAAAAAGAAGAATAAAAATCTCATTTCCTGTTATGAAAATGGAGTAGTTAATACGATTTTTGTTACACTGTGAATATTCTATTCACAATATTCAATTGGAGTACAAGTTGCACTATTTGAGGTTCTTTGAATAATTCAGATGCATTCATTTACTCTTGATTAGTGAATCAGGTTCTTCAAAAAGTGAGTATTTATTTTATTTTATGACATGTAACATTAATAATGTATACCTTTCTCACAAGCTGTTTTTTAAAGAAAGCAATAAAAATATGAAAGGAGACAAGACTTCTGAATAGATATTAAGGATCCACAGAATCACTTAAGCTGTCATTTTGGAAATAGTCTATTATAACTGCTATTTCTCAGGGAGGAAAAATACAATCTCGATAATGCAGAAGAGAGAGTAACCTGGGTTGAACAGATGATGCAATGCCAGAGAATTACAGCGCTGCTTTCTGTGCAATAAATGACAGTCAGGCAATCATATTCTATGCCTTCAGTGTGATGAGTATCTCTTTAGAGAGCATCTTGGAGTATTTTTATGAAGTAGTACCAGGATTATCAAATACTGTTTGAAAATTGCAGTGGGGAAAGTCCAAATAAAATTACTAGGACCAGTAGTAATATTAGTTATGGCAAAGGAAGAATAAATCACAGCCGCAAAGTATGACAACTTTAAAGATTGCATTCAAAGAAGAGGAAAAGTTTTTTAAAACATTTGCTCATGCAGAAACTCTAGTGAAGAGAGGCCGTTTCTGCAGCCACATTAAAGAAGTGGTTCCTGGGAGACACAATTAATCTTGGTGAGTTGTGAGCACTGTTAATTGTCCAGATGTCCTTGACAGACTGCACAACCACTCGAGAAATGCCCCACTCAGTGAGACCAGAAGAGAGTCCAACTCTTTTCAAGTTCTGGTAGGGACAGCTGGAAATGCTGCTTAAGGAGGAGCAAGAGAACTTTGTTTTCTGTTGCCCTCTCCCACAAATCCTCCAGTAGTCACACTTTCTGTGTTACCAATGTCAGAATCTGTAGCTCTGACCATCCCTTTTAGTGTCTGCTCATAGGTCTGTTGCTCATGAATTAGTGTAATCCCTTACTGCCCCTGTACACCCCCTGTGACAGGAAGGCAGGGAAGTTATTTGCAATTAATTAAAATGCTGTTATCCCTTGTAAAATCTTCATGTGTGCTTAATGTTTTTGGAAATAAGATTTATATCCTAGGCTAAAGTATGAAGATGTAAGAAGGATAAGGTTGAAAATAGATTATAGTAATATTTATATCCCTTTAAGAAGAGAGTTTTTCAGACAGAGCCCAAAGGGAAACATTTGAGAGTGTGAGTTGACTGCAAAATTTTTCACAATAGTTTTAGAAACCAGGATGTGCTATGTTTACAGTTTCCCTACTGACTGCATTCTTTGGACACTCAGCATAACTGTTTTCTCTTAATTTCACTTGTTGATAATTATATTAAGATTAGAAAGACTCACATTGGCTATTTTAATTTCTAGTATCAAATTTAAATTACTCTAGAATGCAAACTCCCTCAAATAGAAATTGGAAGTACTCTTTTTTTTTTTTTTTCATTTTTACTGAAATCTTTTTTGTTGCCAAAAATGTGGCAGTTACATGGAAAGATCAAGAAGGAACAAACTTCCATAGTATCCAAAGACTTTATAATATTTTCCAGCTTTTCTTAGGTCTGCTGGTTAAGGGTAGAAGTGTGTGACGTAACAGTTGCTTTTGTCATGGATGTTTCAATGCATATAAAATTCCATAGTAATAGTACTGCTATAAATTAATCCTTTTGAGGACTAAAAATTTTACTACACTATCTAATGTAATAAATACATGGTTTACTTGGTTTTTAAATTTAAATAAACAAAGTTTTAATAACCTTAATTCAGATTAAGAAATATAGTTACAATCTACTTATGTAAAACCTCTTAGACTTATGCTGAACAGCTAAAATATCTCTAGAGAGTCAGAATTCAATTGATCACTTAATTTTAAACCCTTTATGGTAACTAACAGTTATGGAACCAATAGTCACAAACTCTGACTTCATGAATTAGTGTTTATGAACTGAGCAAAATGGGCACATTCCTCTGCAGAATAATCTGTAAAGCCTTTAGTTACTTCAGCTGCCATAGAAGATTTTAAGAAAATGGAACATCAAGTTATAAAGCCTGCATGAAATACAATATGAATATGCAACTTTACCAAGTGCCTGAAATTCAGGTTAAGAATTGTAATGTAGCTGTATAAAAGAATAATTTTTCTACTCTGGATATGAACTTCCTGCATTGAAATCACAAGCAGAAGTTCTTTGAATTTATACCTGTTATTACGATATTTTTATGTCACATCTGGTCTGAAGGAAACTATGATTAGGCAAGTAAATTGTAAGGATTTGAGAAAAATTTTTACAAACGATGAATAACTCACAGTAAGAGAATATTTTTGAGTATTTAAAAAGGTTTATGACACGAAGACTAAAGCTGAGAGAAAATGATTTAAGGATATAAAGAATTTCACAGTGCAAATTTACATTACTGTGTACATTTATGTCCACCTGAACCGAGAACCAGGTAAATGTAACTCTTATTATTTCCTTCATACCAACATCCACAATTTACTGCCTGTTCACATTTGTCATGCCAAACTTATATCTCAGGTCATTTCTCAATGAAAAATTGAGTTGAAAAACATTGGTAAAGACGCTTTTTAGTCAGACTAAAATCCCCATTGTATCTGCCACAAACTTTCTACCCACAGGAGTTATTACAGCTGGTGTTACTTTAATCAAATTGTTGCCAACTACAGCCAACTATGACCTTATATAATAGGTGTTCCTGGCAATCTCACCAGCTGAGGGAATTCTGGACAGCAGAAAGTTGCCAAGTCCAGCAAGAAGTCCTAATTCTACTGTCACATGCTGTAGCATGTGAGGCAGATATTTTGAATAAAGCAGCTGCTATTGAATTACAGGCTTTTGGCAGCTCATTCTTGACCATGTGGAGAACATGCAGTGTTGACATAGTCCAGCAAGTAATGAATTAATAATTAGGAATTAATTGTTAAAACTAATGGAGCAGACTTTGACCAAGTAAACTTGGGAAACTCAAGTGAGAAGGTGTTTGGGATGTGCATAGAAGGAACTGCTAAATATCAAAACAATCTAATAGAACAATAGATTTTAATACTTTCCCTGTTGGCAATGGCACTGTCAAAGCTGTGTGACTATGTAAAATGTGGATGATGGTATTCCAAGAGATTCCCAAGTAAAGGAGGTTTGGCTATACCACGCAGGTAAGTCCAATATGGTTCCCTCACTGAAGGGCTATATCCCTGCATGTGACCTTTGGTTAGGTGGCAAACTGATGCTGTGGAAGAGCAATTTCATTAAAATAACACTTTTTGCTTTGTTGCGGCCACAGATTGTTCAGATTTAGTTAGCAAACAGGTAAGCTCATAAAAATAAAACATCTCTTCCCAATTCAGAATTTTCTCATTAAGAGATAAGACTATTTACCGATTTCTCTGCATTGTAGCAACACTTCTTGTAGATTTGGTTTTTTTCTGTTTAGATGTTTCTCCTCCACTAAAATAAACATTATTTAATGTTTTCATTTTGTTTCTCTATGGTACAGGTGCCCATGCCTGAGCACAGTTGGCTCCCTGTTAGCTCCCCAAAAGATTTGTCACAGAAAAGAAAGTGATGTGCCAGCACAGCATTTAGCAACAGGGTGAAGAAAGGGAAGTGGAAACCCAGCAACTGCACTTACCTTCTCAAATAGATTCTGTTTCCCACTGTAGGAGAACACTTCTCTGCTCGGCTGGCTCCTGTGCTACTTAAGCAAAACTTGTCACAGGAAACAAAAATATTTGCCAGTTTGGCTTTAGCACAAAACCTATTCTTTGTTCTTCTGCATACATCAAATGCCAGCCTCTTACACCCCTCTGACAGGAACCTGGCAGGAAGGCAAAACACGACCAGGTGCATCCTGGCAGGCAAACCATTCTGAGAGGTTTGTCATGCTTGGTGGAGAAGAGAGGTTGGGCTTCTTGTGTTTGATATCTCCTCATCAGACTTCATTTCATACTAAGAATATAATCTTTTATGGAAATGATCTGTTTTGGATTAATCTGATTTTAGCCATCTGAAAGGCAGGCATGTATTAATTTTCTAGCTTCCCTCCATCCTCAGGGATGTGCATGATTCTGAAACTCATGAAATCAAATTCTGAAATCATGTACACATGCAGATTCTGAAATTTTAAAAGTGAAGGAATTACACCTGCAGGTACCTTTTCTCCTATATCCATCTTAAAGATGCTTTAGCCAACTAACACCTCCTTAAAATCATGAAAGACGTATCTGTCCTGGTCTATTTTGCTTAATTAGAATTTTTTTCCCCAATGTAATCAATGTTTGTTTCTATTCAGCCTACTGGGTAGATTTACTTTCATTGTAATTAGATTCAGGTACTCACATCAGATGCTCTAAGTAGAGAAAACATTAATATTCCTGAATTTTCATTACATCTCATATATTCTATGAATCATTTATATGCAAATTCACCCAAATTTTACAGTATAAATCTTCAGTATTGGTGTTTTCACAGTCCTGTTTCTGAATTTTAGTAGCATATTTTGAGAGAATTTCAGACAAGCATTGCCAAAACAGTAATAGGCTTCGATAACTGCCTTTCATAGACAGAAGTGACAGCTTTGGGGTTGGAAAATTCAATCTTTAATATTCAGTAGTATTACACTGACAAAAATACATTTATGATTCAATGGGCTGAAATCTGATAAAAAGCATTTTAAAATCCAAGTAGATTGATTGTATGTAATCATTGCAAAAGAGTGAATTCAGCTAACAAAAAGGCTTTCTTACCATGTTTCACTGTGAAAATTTTCCTTTTATATGGATATGGCTGTGCAGCACATTATTTGCAGCACATAAGCTGCAAATATGACCCTTTACATTATTTTTTCTGCATTTAAAATGCTTGTTTAGAATTTCAGAGACTTGTTTTCTGTGCCAATTTCTCCAGCATCGTTTTTATGAGCCAGTCAGCTCAGACAGTCTAATCTTTTTAGATGTCAAGGTCTTACATTATGTTTCTTATGTTACCAGGCAGACACAGTGCTAAATGTCTCTGCTGCAATTAAAACAAACAAACATCTACTTATATTTGCCAAGACAGGAAACTATGAATTTGTGCACATCTACATAATAAAAAGAATAATTTTAGATTATAGATAGTAATTACTGTGATACTTAGTGATGACATTTGTCTCTTGTACATAAATGAACTTTGAAAACAATGAAAATTAAATTTAGAGAGTCTGTATTTGTATGTAGATTGATTGGACATCTTTCATTTCTCGTTGAATTTCAGTTTTTTAACCATATTGGTCCCTTTAGTTAAAATCACTTGAAAGCATCAGCTCTTGCACAGCAACAGCAAAATCCCTTTATATTCTCTAGAAACTAACTTGTAATTCTACATTGTGAAAAAGCTTCTTTAAATAGTCCTAAATGTATTCCAGGTATGTCTTCTTTGTTATTACAGGTCTTGATGATATTGGTTATAACAGATATTTTTCTGCAGACCAAAAATTTTACATATCTATAAAACGCTAACTAATAAAATTAGCATTTCATTGCAGGTCTGCAGACATCTCAGTGTATCTTTGTGTATCTGTTACCTGGAAAAATTCTCATTTTTCCTGCTTGCTTGTGTTTATAATTTTTTTTGCAAAAAATGTTTTTTTTCACCTTTCCCTCTACCTGCTCATCCCACTTATAATCACTTCATTTTTCAGACTGATTTTAACATTCCTCTGTTGAATTAGTCTCCCAAAACTCTACACTAGCTTATTGCAGTTCCACAGATCTGTAAATTGAAACTTGATCTACACAACAGAGAAGCAAAACCACATCTTTTATAGAAGAGCTGACATTTGGAAACTTTAGAGAAGCTTTTTGGTACAGTCTTTTATCATCTCTGGTAACTAAACAACAACTCAAGCAAAGCACAGGTTAAAAGCAATTTCTCTTAGTTTAATCTCATTATGTTAATCAACTCTTTTACTACATGCATAACAGCTGCAGGAACAGTGAATAACTCCATTTCAGTGCCTTATAAAATGTCTTTTTTTTTCTTTGCACGTCCTACTCATCTGCTCTAGAACACATCACAGCTGGTGGCTTACAGCTATGGGCTGAGGTCTAGTACAGGCTTCAGGCACTTTATCTGTCTCTTTGATGGGTGTACATCCTAACTTTCTTTTTTATAAATACAGACTTCTAAACTTCAGTGGAGAAAAAGGATGAGAAGAGGCAGCATTAATTCCATAGTGAAAAACTATCCAGAAAGCAAGGACCTAGATTTTTGTTCCTGATTTGAATTAAATATGAATACATCTACTGTTACATCTCTATAAGATATCATTAGTCTCACTGTAGTTATCAGACATTATATATTTCCCTACTGGAATGTGAATGCACATTGTACATGTGCATTGTATGTGTACCAGGAAACAAAAATTGCATCTTGGAGAAATACTTATTTGCAAGTAGAGTCTATAAGTACCTTCTTAATACATGACTTTCACAATCACTCAAGGAAGATCTTCTATTCACTATAGAAATTATCTTCTTGCTCATTTCCTTCTTCTGCTTCATATGTGGCCCTTGTTAGGGGAGCAGAGTCACTCTTGCTCAAACTAGAGCTCAATCCTAAAGCCACACCTGGAAGAAACCTGAGGAAAAGGCAAAAATGCCAAAAGATCATATGGGCAGCATGTCTCCAAAATTGCCTGCTATTGGTAAACAGATGTTCTTTTTAAAATCAATCAATGTATGTTCTTACAAGCCATTACCTCACCCCAAATTACCTGGCAGGAGATGTTGGAGTCCATCCTGCAGTTTTTTGAACACTTCACCAGCCCCCTCCCAGTGCTGTAGTGCTTTGTGAAAATGTTGCACTTTATAGGGCTACACAGCAAATGCCTGGGATGCAGGCATTTTCCATATGACCAAAACAGGGCTCCATGTATTCCTTGTGTCCACAGGAAGGAAACCAAAATGATGACTCCCAGGGAAGATAACTCCAGCAATCCCCTGCAGCTATACACAATTACATCAATCCTAAAATGATGCACTTCTTCAAGAACTACATATTTCTGCTTCACTTTATCATCCTGTTTCACCAGAGGTCTGTGAAGTTCCACAGTTTCCTTGCCTCCTGAGGATGCCCTTCAAAATATTACTAACTCCACCTTGAGTTTCCCATCTAAACCAGGGAAACCCTTCATCTCTATAAGTTGTCATCCATTTTCTTAATTTGTTGGCTGAATACATTATTTAGCATAACAACTGATGTGTCAGCAGTTACTGTCAGTAAAGGAATATAGTTGTGCACAGTTTTGATGCCAAAATAAGTATTATTTTCCTGCTTGAAAGGGTCCTGTAGACAAAAAAACTATGCTTGCAAAACCATAACTGCATCAAAGAATAAGATATTACTGCTTAGTGTCAGGCCAACAAGAGTTGCTTTTTAAGTATGGACTAAAATAAGAGGAAAATGCAGAAAATGTTGTTTCATTAGTTCCTCGTTTGACGGTTATTTCTTTATATCACACTCATGGTGAGAGGATAATCCCTTTAGCTCAACAACAACTCATTAACCATGTTCTCTCAATTAGAAATAGCTTATTTTCTAACAAAACAAACCCCATAAACACTCCTGCCTCCAGCTCTTAATGATTTTCTATAAGAAAGCATATCAGAGGCACAGAATGAGGAAGGAGCTTGGTACAAGAAGTGACACAGAAATTGAAGATATTTCTGATAATATAAAGCTTGTTTGTTGTATACATTGTGTGCACTTTCCGACAGTTTGAGACTTCACAATGAAATGGAATTTGGAAAGTTGAAAATGGGAGAGAAGTGTAGCTAGAGGAATACTTTTAAAACCCTTTTATTGAAACACAAAGAAAACAGTGCAAAGGAGAAAACTGCTTTTGTGGATCTAGTTTATTAATAAGCATTGTAATTAACAAGACAACATGCTGTACAGAAACCTGAAATAGAACTACTGCAAATTTACTGGACTTTAAATGCTGCTGGACTGTAATACATGATGTCCAGCTGCACGGTTTGTAGAGTGTGGTTAGGGCTGTTTCAATACACAGACATACACTGTTCACTCTCAGATCCTGTAGTATGCCATAGAGCAGGGAGATTTCCCAGAAATACAAACTCAAATATTTACAATAAATCCTCAATCTCTTTCTTCACTAGGGATAACATAAGTTATACACAATTTTCCTATGTATACCAAATAAAATCTTTGCCTTCAACTTTACTTTGTGTCTTCACAAACCAATTTCTTCTTTTTTATTTATCCAGTTAAATTAGGGATGTAAACTGCAGTATGATCATTTAATTGCTTATCATTGATTAAGGATTGGTATTAAAGCTGCAAAGGGAAAACACAAAAAATCAAATAAAATCCACTGTAAATTTTCAAACTTTAAAACCTTGGACTTTAAAAGCTTGACTCAAACAACCTTGAGCTAATCAACCATTACTGATGGAAATTATTTAGGTCTCTGTCCGCAGCTCGACCATGCTGGAAGCAGAGGAATAGTGGTAGTTTGGGGTGAGGAGGTTCCACACTGGATTACAGCTTGCTCAGAACACAACAGAGCAAACTTTCCCTTCTCCTACAAAACCCCCAAACAGATCTATAGACACCGGAGGCACAGATGCAAAGTGTCTGCTTTCCTCCACTCCTACGCCAAGCAAAAAGACCTGGCTGGGCTCAGGACCACATAACTAATGTTGTGTCAGGGCAGCCTTTGTGCTAACATTCAGAAGCCCTCAGGTCCCATTAGCATGGGCTCATTGCCATGATAATTAGCTAAATGACCTGCATCCGGCCAGCTCCCAGCCCAGAGAGAGCAGGTGCTCAGTAGTCTCTGTCTGGCCAAGCAGACATGCCTAATTATTCTTTCTTTAGAATTAAGTTACACTTCAGAATACAGCACAGTTCAGGAAAACAAAGAAACAACGTATTTTACTTCAAACAGTTTGATTCAGTTCTTTCTTTTAACTTTTTTTTTTTTCCCTTACAGAATTAACTGGTTTACAATATGGAAATAAGAACCTTTCTGCCATCACTGCCCATAACTTTGAAGCAAGATTTAGAATTGCAACAAGCATGTACTGAATTTGGGGAAATAATCTGGACTAGACTGTGTGACACACCGCTTTGAAGGCAAAGGTTTTCCTTTGTTGTTACACTGTATGAAACAAATCTAATCATGTAACTAACATTTTACTGTATATTGTATATAGGATTGTTTTCTCCACAAATTCACACAAGTAAGATAAAATAAGTTAAATGACTAAAAAAAAAAAATTACACAAAAATATACAGTCTATGTATACTAGATAAATTATTTATACATATGGCAAGATGTGCAATGAATCTCTAGGAACATTATTCCCCTGGATACTGACACACTATTCGAAAAATTTTACCTCAAATAAGTAGGTCTATATACTAGATATGTAATATATAAAAATGAGGGAACAATTTATCTCCTGATACAATGTGTATTTAATGAATTGTTCTATATTGTTGACTGAATTTTAGAATATCAGAATACAATTTCATGGATATAACATTTAATACTTCCTATAATCAGATTCATCTTTACAATGCTTTTTGTTTAAGCAATTTTTTTATTGTTGCTGTTTGGGTTGAGTATTTGGTTGGGTTTTCGTTTGCTTTCAAGAGAAGGGGGATGGTTAATTGCTTCTGTATCTTAGGGGAAAAAAAAGAAAATAACCCTTAACATTTAAACTACCTGAACTTTGTTCGGTTTTTATCTCTATCAATGAAAAAACCCCACTAATTATGGTTCCTTCAGCTCTTACTCTGAAAATCCTAAAATTGTAGAAATTAATTCTTTGCCAGGAAATTTCAGTTATCATTTTCATCCAAAAAGGAACTGTTGCAGTCAAAAAAAAAAAAAAAGAAAAGAAAAGAAAAGAAAAAGAAAGTAGAGTTTTCCAGTGGAGCTGCCAATTCTGTAAACATTTGGAATGGCAGCCCTCTGTAATAAAAACTAAAGATCTCTGCTTACAATAGGAAGCATTAGCTGTCAGCATTATTCCAAATTTGCACAATTAGTATGTTTGGTAAATCTGTGTAAACTTCAGATAAGCTTCTTTTTTTGCATATCCCTGAAAAGAACTGCCAAATTTCCTCATTCTGATGTTTCCAAAGCAAACAACAAAGGGCTTTGTATATATTAGGTATGAATTAATTTGTCAAAATTTTAATTGTCCTGGAATTGGAAATGAGATGTTTCAGCTATTGTGTGTCAGTACCCAAAGGATTTTTTTTTCCAGGATTTACATGCAACTGGAAGCCAGTGTGCCACATCTTTTCTAAATGTTACTGAAAACTACATTAAAAAAAAAGAAAGGAAAAGAAGTACATCATTAGATAATCTGATGCCCACTAATTAAACCCTATCAGTAGGTTAAAAGTGAAGCGCTTTTTTTTTATTTTTTTACTTTGCACATAAAATCTAAATGTGATTTGAATAGATTTACAGTGGGGACAGCAATATATAAAGCTACTTATACCTGCTGGGCACATAAGAGAAGCTCTTAGCATTCATTAGAAACCCTCAACAACTTGAACTTCTGTAAATTTTACAAGCAGCTAATATTACAGCATTTTTACACACAGTCTTGTTTATAAATTACAGATTTAAGTTACATTATGAAGCCTACATAGAATTCTATCCATAGGAAATATTCACACACTGTCTTTTTTCCCCCTCCATACAACTTCGATTGTCTCGATGTAACAATAAAATTAAAAAGTTACGCAGTTGCTTAGATGAAAAATTTCTTGGTATGTGCATACTGTAAATTATGAAGTGGCTAAACAGCAACAAAATATTAGAAGGAAATGCTAGAGGGAAAATAAGTTTTTTCATCTAAGAAAGGAATCTCCTTTCATAAATTCCACTGTGGAATTTACCAATAGAATATATTCCCCAGTACAGAGAGCACTGAAAAAAAATCTCTCACCTTTAAAGAGAATCACCTTGAGACTTTATCAAATAATAAGATTGGGGTGTGTTTATATTTATCCAGCTTTCATTACCTAGATTCTTCTTTCTTTGCTGAGCACTATCAGTCATTCTCTAATAACTAATCCACAATGACAAGTACTTCTTAATCTAACAGGTTTGTGGTGAAATAACTAATATTATAGTTAAATTTTACTGAATACTTACAATAGATGACTATAGTTGTAAAAAAAAAAAGCCGTACACATCACTATAATATTCTTTTAAACACTGGTAGCTTGCAGACACAACATCACATCAGCCAGAAAACTACCCCACTTTCCTACTGTTTTCAGCAGTGCCCATGTAATTTTCAACTAACAGGAACAGTAGCCAAAGCAAGCTCTGCAAAATGAAAAAATAATTAAAAGGAAAAAAGAGAGAAAGAGACTTATGGCTTCAAAAACAGAATCT
Organism: Serilophus lunatus; assembly: GCA_013399895.1. Lineage (NCBI taxonomy): Eukaryota > Metazoa > Chordata > Aves > Passeriformes > Eurylaimidae > Serilophus > Serilophus lunatus. Next base: position 834,416 of record VXBA01005117.1, read on the forward strand.
ATAATAGTGTTCCTTGAATTATTGTAGAACAGAAAATCTTGGAAATACAAAAAATAAAGTTACTTATAATTTTTTCTAGTTCTGATCTTGCATATCCTATCACTGTCATGTTGTTTATTTCATGTGGAAAAGCCTAGTTAAGAGATTTCTATTTCATCTATTGCATTCTTTCAAAGAATAAATAACTTCACAAATAAAAAGTAAAATAAAAATCAGTTGTCATGTCTTCAAGTACATTTTCCTTCTTAATTATGTAAAAGATAAATTTTGGTAAAAGGATATATCATCCTTCTTAAGAATTAGATTTTAAGGTCTTATTAATTCTATTATGTCAAGTAAACAAATGAGAAATTGCTCACTTGATCTCTAATGCTAAGCAAATGGAAGATGAAATCTATGAATATGATATAAATTATAACAACAAAGAAAAATTTGAGTAAGCTATTTTTAGACTGCAAAATTCCCCAAACTCTATTAAGAAATCGCTTTCAAAGGGAGGAAGAACTGCTGGCAGATATTTGCACTACATGGCCCATGTAAGAAAATGAACAATATTTTGTTTTTATTTTTTCTGGGTTGTGGGTTCACTTTCCCACTTTGTGGATTTTACTAAGAACTATGGTAAACACCTTTTAACTAAGTCCTAAGGATTTTGATTATCAGTTTCAAACTTAGGTTTCTATTTACACAAATATTCACAAGCCTAACAAGTTTGTATACGCCCGAAGAACAGTGCTAGGCTGTGACTATATACAGTCACTCTTAAAGCCTGAATTTAGGGATTTGTCAGATATGCATTTATAGCTGGTGCTCGTGTATAAACGTGGTGCTACTCCCAGCCCCCGGAGCCTGGTGGGCCACGGTGAAGTTTGCCAGAGGAATGACTTTGACGGGATCTTCGCTGGCACATTGTCTTTCGCAGGTGTTGTAGAACTGGGGCCTGGGCCCTCCCTGGCCTTTGTCACTGTCGTCCTTTGGAAGGGGCCTCCCGAGAGTGTGTCGTCCCTCGGGTCTGGCTCCTCGGCCCCAGCCTTGCTGGAAGCCAAACGATGGCAAAGAGGTGTTGGGCTGCTGGTACTGTGTCAAAGCAGGCGGCATCCAGCAGTTGTCAGAATGGCCAAGGATGAGACACTCCTGTGTGCAGTTTTCAGAGGCTTCAGCCAGAGCTTTCTGGAGATTTACTTCGATAGCTGGGAGGACGGAAAAAGACAAGACATCATCAGATGCACAAAGGGAATCAAGGTCAACAAAACAATCCCCATTCTACAATAATGGCCACAGTGTGGGAAGAAAATACCTCCAGATCTACAGCCGGAAGAAAATATTTAGATGTTTGCAAGTTTGAGGTCCATGGTGTTGTCAATGGACATCATCAGAAAACAGTTCAACAAAGAGCTGCTACGATTATTGCATCTGTGTAACTAAAGCCCTTATAGAGTTTATTTCCTAGAATCTAAAAGTTGTAGAGCATCAAGTCCAACTGTTACCCCATCACTGCCAAGGCCATCACTAACCCATGTTCTCAAATGCCACATCCACATGCCTTTTGAGCAGTTTCAGGGACATTGATTCCACCACTTCCCAAAGCAGCCTTTTCCAATGCTCGATGATCCTTTCAGTGAAGAAATTTTTCCTACTCTCCAACCTAAACCTCCCCCGGCACAACTTGAGGCCATTTCCTCTTGTCTGGTCATTTACTTAAAATGATCCTTTCACTTTTTGAAATTGCAATTCCTGTGATAAAGCTAAAAGCTTTACAATAATCTAATGCCATTATTCTAGATATTTACATAGAACTACATGGAGAAAAAATAACTATAAAAATTATATTTTTAAAATATTTTTAAATAACCCAATTTGTACACTAGCCAAAGATAGCACATTGGCTTCAAAGATGCATCCAAGAACTTTAAGAATGAAGCTACTTTAAAGAGAATTGATTTCTCCATACATTTAGTGTGTGAAACCTTGAAAAATCAAAGGGTAATAGCAAAAGAAGATGTAACCTCTGTAGTTTACTAGTAATTGAACCAGATTTCTTCAGTAGATGCAAGGTTAGTGCCCTTGGAAAAGGATTATAGAAATTATAATTTGTTCAAAGGCAAAGTAAACTACTATATCTGAAAGGTGTTAATTTGCAATACATAAACATTTTTGATCAGTTTCATTTAAACCGTGGCTTTACCATGTTGTGTAAATGAAAAACTAATAGAATTAAATTTCTACAAATGATTCCCTGAAAAAGATTTTTTAATTCAAGTGTTAATTCCATATTCTGTTGCTGTGTACTTGGTTAAATACATGAAAAGAAGACTATCTGATTAAATGTTTCACTGTGTCATCTTCACAAAACTTTCCAATGAAAGATATTTATACATGTTTTTAATATCTGTCTTAATGAAGATAACATTTAAAATTGGATTCTGGCTCATAAGCACGGGGAGAAGGTATGCCACCAAAATTACTTATAGCAAGAAGAGTGCTGAGTAGAAGCCTCCCACCCTCTGAGCTTTATGTTTAAACAGATGCTGCATTTCTGTTTTAATAAATACTTTCCATGTTGAAATCTGTGTAAAGCTACAGAGCACAAACACTAATTTCCATGTTACATCTCAATACAAATGAATCAAGTTTTTCCTCAGGGGATTGAAATATAAAATGTTGCTGTCCAAAACACAGGATGCATCTTTTTGAAATCTACCATGTTTAAGTAGACAACTGGTTGCTTGTTTTATGAGGAATCTCGATTATTTCTCCCTCAGTATGCTGAATGAGTATGTGTCAGCCAGAGAAGTGATTGTTTATAAATGTTATTTTGGTGTATTACTGGCATTTCAACATGTCTTCAGTCATTTGACTGAGTATTTTTCAGTGTAATCCTGACAAAGCTTTGGCACCTTGCTGTTGAAATACTAATCCATTTTTGATGGGCAGTAGGAAACATAAATATGGAAATAATTCAGTAGAGGCGATAGTTCCTGCAAAATAAGGGAAGTTACTGCTGGTAGATTAGTCTAATCTTTCTGTGTATTACTATCTATTAGAGACATAGATTTGAGTACACACAAGTATTTTAAACTCTTTAATTATTCAGGTTTGCTTCTGTTCTGGTGCAGGCAATTCACTGAAATCAGGTACAACCTTACCAGTGTCAAGTTATCCCCATTTTATAGTGAAACTGAATTTTTGCATTCATTAAAGAAACAAAACTCTTTGATATAAATAACCACAGTGTTTCTTTTTATCTTGAGGCTTTCTAGTCACTCTTAAAATGCTATTAACTCAATTAAATTGTAAACTAGATAATTATAAATTTGGAAATAATACCTATGCATTTCTAGCTTTTCACAGAAAACACAATAATTATATTTTACCATCTATATTAAAATTTCAATAAGAGACTAAACAAAATTAAACATACAAAGGAGCATTTGACAATAAAAATTTAACATTTACACTTTAGACAAGGCAACAGCAAAAGTAAAAGGTCATGTGTAAAACATTCTCCATACCGTTTCAACAGATCAGTGGGAGAGTAATTTGGGGCAATATGTTGTCAGACTACCTGTACTTGGAAACATTACCATGCTGAGAATAAGAGTATTGTCAAAAATACATTCTTGCTTATTCTGTTAACAAAGAGATATTTTAATAAAAACAAAAGCCAACCAAAACCAATAACAACAAAACACCAACCACACCAATAAACAAACCTAGAAAACTTTAGAACAATTCTGTGCATAATCAGTTGTGAACACAAATTATTTCAGCACTAAGTTGGGCCTTTGTTATGCAAAACTAACAAGCAAACCCAAACAAACCCCCGCCCAAGGTAATGATAATCTTAATTTCTAGACTATATTTAAAAAGGTTACGTTTTTTTTAATAGCACAGATTTTGTGTAGTTTTTAATCCAAACCACCTGTTTCTAACAGCATTAGTGCAATCCTGAGGCAGTCTGTAGGAGGCTGGTTGTGCTGTAGGAAACATGAGGTCAGCAAGGCCACCACTAAATGCAATTAAAGGAAACAAAAAAAAAATCACATACACTGCTCACATGCAGTAAATAGTACTAGCAAGGAGAATGAATGCAATGAAGTTTTTCATTGCTATAAAGTAAAAATATTATAAAACCAACAATATAAAAACCTATCTTTTTAGCGCAATGAAGCAAAAATGAATCTCGGAGAATAATTCAACCTAGAACAAAATGAAGGAAATTTTCTGCATAAATATTCAATAAGCATTTTTTTTTTTCTTGCTATTCCAGGCCATGAAATTCATCTTCTTTCTATCAGTCTATTTCAATCTCTGTTTTCTTGACATCATTCTCCTGTTTCTTCAGGACCCAAAATCCTTCTAAATAGCTACTTGGCACAGGCATTGAATTAAACAATGTTTCACTTATTTAAACACACACTTTTAACAATTCCCTATTTAATCAGAGATGAGAGTTTTATGTCAGCAATGTATTCTAGTGATGGTGCCAAGTTACAATACAATGCTGCTGATTTCCAAATGTTCTATTATAGATGTTACATCCTAACAAGTCATTGTGCCTAGCACTGAGGTGTTGTCCTCTGCACCCTGTCTGGCTTCTCCTCCATCACTTGCTGCCTACTTTAAATGAAGGATTCTCTGTCTGGTTCAGCTGAGCATCCCAGAGGATCTTCTGAGGAGGATTCCAGCCACGAAGCTCGGAGAGTGTGAAGTTCAGAGCTCAAGTGCTCATTTACCAGAGGCTGTGCAAATTGACCATGGCATTTTCTAGCTGCTACTCTTTAAGCTCCTTTTGTTTTGTATCGTGCAAGTCATTGTAAATGTGGATGATAATAAAACTTTCTCAGCCTTTCTGTTTCTTTCAAATGTAGTAATGCAGGAGATTATTCTGCATTGTCTGATAAGTAATCAGGGATAGGAAAGATCTGTGACATTTGCCTCTACCAATCAAAGAAAAGAAAGTTCCTGCTGTCTCTGACTATTTTCAGAAGAAAATATGTTCTTTGTTGCTGAAATTCAGTGTCTAGTACCATCTTCTCACGTAAGATATGACAGGTTTATAAATGGAAATAAAAGTGTACATATTTCCCATGTATTATGAATAAACAATACATTCTATTGAACTCTTACCACTTTTTCATTTCTTACTTCACTCAGTTATAAACCCTCAATTTTATATTTTTTTTCATACTACATAGACTCTTTAAATATGACCTACAAGTAATAAGAAAGAGAATTTTTAATTCATATAATAGGTCATAGTCATGCACATGTGCGTTTACCACTTTGATTTGAACTCCAAGTTGTTTTAGGAATGAAACTATTTTTTTAAAAAAAATTGTCTGCTGCAGAACTAGGAATATTTTTAAAGAAAGAGTCTGTCAGCTTTTATGAAATGTTTAGATCAGAACTGTCAAATATAACTAAAAGCACAATAGTTAAAAGACTCTCCTCATTGTTTCACAGCCTTATCATTTATAGGTCAAAGCGGTTTTCAAGTAAGAATATTTACTTTCACTCAAGAAAACATAGAATTCAAGCCTTGCTAGATAGCTATCCTTCAGTCAAAACACATGAAAAAATACCTTTTTTTTTTTTTTCCTTTTTTTTTTCCCATTAGAGACTTCTTATGGTTATAAAATCTGTGTGGGATTTTAGAGAGAGCAAATAAAAATGTTTTTTTGCTTTCTTGGGAAAAATTGAACAACTCTATAGCGTTACTCTCCCTCTCAGTCTACAAAACGTGGCACAGTACTGCCTGCTTTGGCATTTCCAGCTTAATATTATGCTGCCGTTTTAAGACTATTTCTCTTGGAGAATTTCCAAAGGCAGACAGACCCTAGTATGATTGTGTTATCAGCAGTTTCAGGATATTGAAAAGTTGGAATCATAGAATCATTTCAATTGGAAAAGATCTTTAAGATCATTGAAACACATACTTGGTGCCTACACAATACACTTTCTTTTCTACCCCTATGGCTTCCCTTCTGTCCTCAAAAAAGTCATTTACTACTAAGACAACATCAGGAGGGCTGGTTCTTTTCTCAATCTGCCATAAAAATCATCACTTACATCATGGAATTTAAAAGAGACTTAGGCTGGAAGGGACTTTTGAAGTTTTCTGGTCTAACCTTCTGCTCAAATCAGGATATCTTGGTAAAAAAAGATAAGAACAGCTTTTTCAAAAGTTTAACCCAAACTTTCAGAATTGTACATACCCCTCAAAGAAAAATAAATCTGAAAGCAGCTGTTGAAAAGGAGATGAGCATCTCTAAGAGTTGGACAGTCAAGAACATGAGCTCCTAGAGAAGCCTAAAAACATCTCCACCTCTATCCACATATGTAGTAATGATCAAAAGATATTTGTAAATGTATTCATTAGCAAAGTACTCAAATTCATTAGAAGTTCAAAACCCACCAGACTGCTCTGTACTTCAGGTTTAAGGGCTTATAAATTGTGCAAATAAAATTTCAAAAAACAATTAAAAAAAAAAAAAGGAAAAAAAAGAAAAAGAAAGAAAAAACCTTAAAACACAGAATATAGAGTGCTTGAATTTTAAAGCCATGTAGCTGAAGTCTTAATGAAAAGCCAGTTTGGAATTTGACACAATTTGGATGCAAACCATCCAGTGTTACATTTAGAGCACTCTTGTTTCATAATAAAGCAAGCAACAATTAGCAAGCAATTAAGCAAATTGCCCATAATTATGCCATTGCTGAGCTATTTTTCATATTTTCACAACACAGCACATATATGAATACATGGCTTGCAGTGCCAACACTATTCTGTCAGCATCCAGAAGTGCCTCTCATTTACGAAGCGTTTCGTATTAAACAGCTCCCACTGCACTTTCAGAGCTCTCTGCTCAGCAGGAACTCACCAGAGTGATGAAGATGGCAACCTCATGCTACTCATCTCAGCCAATAGTTCCTAAGGAATGGGTCATGTCCCCCCCATTTTTTGCCCATGTGTATTTACTAAATGTGGTACTAAATCTAAGCAGGAATTCAAGCATAATATGGGGAAATTATCGTCCAGAATTACCCTGGTGACCAAAAGTGGCCACTTGGGTAACATCATTTAGAGGTCTCCACTATATGAGGAGAACAGAAATGACATTAACAATAAAAAAGGGAGGGGAGAATAGCTGTTGGTGTAAACTGGGTTACTTTAATAAGGTCAGGAGGAAGCAGCTTGAATGTCGAAACTCTAAATGTGTGCTACTATAATATACTCTAGCTTTTCGGTTTAATAATAAAATGCCTCTGGGAGAAGTTTCCTATGAATATTTTATTTCCTGTATATGTCTCAATAAATTAAAAACCTAAAAGAGTTACTTAAGTTCTAGCCTTGGAACCTTTTTATTCAAAGAACAAGTGGGACACACCACTTTCTTTAGTTTTCAGCTGGCTATAAAAAGCTTGCCTTGCTTGTGCAAAATCATACTCAGAGGAAGATTGATCCTTCAGATGTTCTGACTGAGGAATCAATAGGCATGCAGGAAATCACACATTTTCAGATGCAACCTAGGGTAGCCAGAATATGCTGGATAGCCTGCAAGAATCAGCTGTGCTTCCATTCCAGTGAACCATGGGTTTAATTTTAATTTAATCCTAAAAACTGCCATGACTTAGGCTACTTCTTATAAAATCCACATAGGATGAGGTATGAATATTTTGCACTTGGCTTCAATTAGTCAAGCAAACACTGTCAAAGATGGCCAGGAAAAGTTGGTGAGGAAGGAGATAGGAAATATCACAGCAAAAGAGTAAGTATATGGTAATTTCTGTATCATTAACTCCACTTATGAAGTGAAACTTTCTTTCACAAAAAGCAGTCATACAAATAAAACACATTAATTTTTCATTAAGTCATCTCTTATTCTGACTAGAACTTGAATCTTGTATGAATCATAACCAAGAAATCGTCTAAAGGCAAGGGTCCCATAAAAAGTTTAACTACAGTAATTGTTGTTTTCCACAGAAAGAGATTTCACACAAAAAAACCCAAAATCAAACCAAGCCCCCAAGGTCCCTGCAACCTCTTCTTTCTCACCCTAATGAACATGGGTGTGACAGTGTTGCAGAATGCACAATAACGACCTTATTGCTTTTACACTCCAGTTGAATTAATTTCTTATGTCCATGTTTTTTTGGTGTTTATGGGGAAAAAATGGTCATTTTTAAAGGATTCATATTTCTTAGACTATAAGGTATATATTGAGTTATCAAAGAGAATTTTAACCACAACTAGTAAAGTATAATGGCCATCTAAAATTAATAGCCTAAAATCTAGTATATTGATTACAATACAGGATAATACAATGTGCTTTATTTAATATTTAATTAACTGCTTCACATTTGTACCAAACCTTCTTAATTATTAATAGATGGTTCATTATTTAACATGGAATATAAATTCAAATTCAAATCAATTAAACAAGGTGAAACTACATAGTGAGAAATGGTTTATCCTCTAGCAATAACCTTCGACCTGGATACATGGTAAAGAGTGAAATTAGCATTTTTCTCCCCCATATCCGAAAAGACTATGCATTTTAGGCAACATATATTAAGTTCTTCTACTAATATAAAGTTCCTCTAACAAACCCAACATCCTACAAAAATATGCTCCATGAAAAAGGCCTTCAACTGTCACTTTTCAGAGGAAACATTTCCAATATGAGCTTTAAGAAGGGCATAGGTAACACTGCAAACTTTTCCTCTTGATCTGTAAAACTTCATTCTAGGCCTTTTGAGACAAAACTCGTATTTGCAGTCAGGGAAAAAGAGCCTGGTCTACAGAAAACTATGGATATCCAACAACTATCACCCTGGAATAATTACTTCCTCAAAGCCACGGACCACACAGCTACTCACTCATCCCTGACCCCTCAGTGATATTGGGAGCACTGAAAACTATGAGCATAGAATCATAGAACAGTTTACGTTGGAAGAACTCTTTAAACTCATCTAGTTTCAACCCCTTGCCTTGGGCCTGGACGCCTTCCCCTATCCCAGGTTGCTCCAAGCCCCATCCAACCTGGCCTTGGACACTTCCAGGGATGGGGCAGCCACAGCTTCTCTGGGCAACCTGTGCCAGGGCCTCCCCACCCTCACAGGGAAGAATTGCTTCCTAATATCTATTCTTACCAATGTTATCTTTCACAGGAAAACAAAAAATATAGTCATGCTATTGTGTCTTCAAGGGACACTGAAGCAATAAGTACAGCATGACTTTCACTCAATAGTCTATGATGCTGTCACCTCTAAAGCTTAACTGCTCACATGTGTGTATACACAAGTAAAAACTGGTTTTATGCTTTCTTAAATATCCTTAGACATTACTTAAAAGATGAAGTGCAGGTGATCTATGAAGAATCGTATATCTCATATAAACTTCCAAAGATTGAATTTCTGGTGCTTGGTAAATCACTAAATAACTAAAAAGAGTGAATATTCATAAAGAGAACTAAGAATAACTTCATAATCTACATAAAGTCATTTCGGTATAGAAACATCAGAAAATACACTTCTTAAGCTTAGGCTGTGGACATTGTGATAAAAAAATCAATTACCTTTTGTTCTGTGTCTAGAGAAAAAAGATTTGGGCTTGGATTTAGGATGAATGTCAAAAAGATAAGAAGGCAACAGAATTTCTAGGTGGAATAAGGTCAGTATTTACTCCTGATAACAGACCTACATGAAAATATTGGTATAACCTCATACTTCTCTTCTAATAGATTCTGACAGTAGACAACAAGCAGATGAGATAGATGACCCTCAGAGGATGGCAGAGCCAGAGTGGTGGAGAAGGGCACAAGCAGAAGTTCATGTTCAGTTGCATTCACACACAGCTGCTTCAGGGACAGGTGTGGGATAAAAGACCTACAGTTCCTTCAAATGTCTGCATCTACACCCTGAGCTCACTTTACTAAGTTTCTTGATGTATCTACATGCCAAATGGGACTCTGTTTTCTTTTTATCGACTCCACAGTAAAAAACAAACAAAAGTTTGATCTAAAGTAGAATACTAAAAAAGAACTTTCAAATTAAGTTATTGAACAACTGTGAGCAATTGTTCATGGTTCATACAATTTAATGAAACATTAATTTCCAAAAGGGAATCATAAAACTCCCAACAGCTCAGTAAGCTGGTCAACACAGATTTCCTGTGATAATGTAAGTAGTATCCAAAAAACTGTTTTAAATTGTATTTTCACCAGATATACACAAAAAGAAATTTAAAGTCATAGGCCGCTAGAGCAACAACCCAAATAAACCTACAACAGTCTAAAAATATTCTGTAGCTTTTATGTGGTGACCCTAATTGCACTTCAAGAAAAAAAAAGACACCCCACCCCCAAAAAAATTATTTATTAGAATATAAACAAGAAAATTTTGCTTTTATTATGAATGCCCTGACCATATCTGTTTTCAAATACTTCTAAACAATTTTACAACACTCACCTACACTTATATCTATGTAATACATTATGCTTTTTTGAGCTATTACATTTTATTGGACCATCAACGATATTAATTAATTTCTGTTAACTATATAAATAAAGCTTGATGAAGTTTTTTTTGGCAAAGCAATTTTCCATCAAAAATGTAATTTTGAAATTCTAATGTTTTGTGACAATGTTGATTCACATCACATTTAGGGGTATAAAGTATGGTAACTAGTCGTTTCCATTTTCTATATTCATTTCATTTTCACTTAATTTTTATTAAAAGAAGAGGATCTTTAATATTTCACTATTATGAAGAAATTGCATTATTGAAAGCAAACACTCACATTTCTCTAAAGCTTTCCCTCAGATTTTACAATAAATATCAAGGTCAGGTTATGAGTCTGGAAAACAGCACTGCTCATGTTTCACAGTACATGCAACATGGCCTAAAACCATCCACAGCCATTTCCCTCTTCTAAATTCCCTGCAACTCCCTTACCCCTACTACAGAAGAACAAGCTTTGTGCTCCATTTAAAAACTAGAAAATCCACCATTATGAGTAATTAGGATAAATATTGCAGGGTGAGAGGGCATGGATTTTAATTCCCCTAAAGTGCCCAGCAGCATGTTGGCTCTGTTGTGTTTGTTAGATCCCTTAATGACAACCTGCAACCTTGAGGAAGGACAGACTGGAGGAGTAAAACTTCAACATTCTATATCTTCACAGGACAAAAGAATTCCCCTTCTGCTCTTCTTGTCCTTCTCAAGAGGACATTCCTCCATATGGCTGCAGCTTGGGCAGGTTTTTTCTCTTGGAAAACCCTCTCAACTACAGCCTCCTCGTTGACTAGACAACATTTTTTATCCAATTTTTCACAGCAGTTTTCTGTCAAGACCACTTTGTCAGTCTGCCACAGACTACCCTCAGTGGAACCATGGAGCTACTCATCCCTTTGACAAAGGCCCCAAAAAGTGTGAACACATGGAAAGGGCCATGTTTGATTAACAACCTTGTGATTGCTGTAAAAATGAAATTTGAAAGGTAATAATTACATTTGTAATTACTTAGGTCTAAATCTCTGATGTTTCCTACTCCCTCTATTTCTGGGCAGCTGGAGCAATGACTCATTAATAATAATAAAGTCATTTAACCCTGCAGGCACATTACAAGGAGAAAGATGTCATTTGTCACCAACGCAAATAGAACAATCACTGAAGGATACAGCAAGACCACTATTTCATATTTATTGCAAATGATAAAAGCGACATTTTGCACTCATTCTCACCATGACATCCCAATCTGCTTTTTAATTATCAGCAAACATAAGGGGACAGCATACAACATATGAGGGACTACTAATAATGCATTGTCCTGCGGTGACATTTCCATAATCACTTTAAATCTACCCTATACATATGTACTAGTTAAAGCTTTCAGCTCATGAAATCATACCCCCTAGTAAGGAATGAATTATCCTTTGCAGATTGAGCACACAAAAGCAGCTCTTTCGCAGAGTCTGAGGGTCTGATAGCTGACATATGTATTGTTATTACTTTAAGTGATAAGATTTGGCGTCCTGTTGCACTTATAGTTGAACACAGTATGACTTAAAAATAAGTACAATTGTATTTTTAGGCCAGGAACTTTACAGTTGTAAGTATAACTGGCAAACAACCTTCTTCTTCTGCAAGTCACTTAATTTTTTAGTGCTTTTCAGTGCTGTCCTGTACTTTGCTACCTGAAGAACCCTGCCAGAAACACTCTATGTTAGATGAAAAAAATACCCTTATTAATTTGGTATGCAAGTAATTCACACAGAATTCACAGGATTTTTAAAAAGAATTTCTGAGGAAGATAAAAGATTCTTCTCTATGATTCTATTCAGAGACATGAAAACCTGAGGAAAATTTATGCAGAGAAATTTCTATTATATTAGTACGAAAGCAAATGAAAGGAAGTTTCATGTAAATAGAAGTCACCATAACCTGAGGTTCAACTCTCTCAAGGTAGAACTTCAAATTCTTCCTTGCTTTATTTTTTTTTTTTTATCAGCACTCATCTAACCATCAGTCATATAGGAAGATCAGAGAACAAATTTAACAATATGAAGCTATAAACTGTTATTGTGTGGGGTAGAAAAGAAGAAAGCAAACCTCTCAAATCTGTTTATATTTTCCCCAGGTACTACAATAGGCTATGTAAAAACATGCTTTATAAAAAAGTTAAATAAGTGGTGTTAAGAAATAAGACACATCAGGAGAGAATAAAATGCAGAGTAAAATTCATATTTTCACTCTTAAGATAGTGACAACACAAAAAAGCTTATATGTGGAGTGAAATATTTTGTCAAATTGAAAAATGGAAATAATACGAACACTACAATTTTCACATCAATTTGAGGTAAAATGTTTTGAATTACAGTCATTTTAATCTTGTTTTATAAAGAAAATTACTTGAAATGGGTGATAATTTAAAACAGCATAATCCAAACTTCATTGTGCTACAGTCAGGCATCGGAGTGTGGCTCCAAGTGATTTGGAGCAATCTTTGCACATTAGCTCAGAGTCTCCTTCAGAACAGATATTTGAGGGAAGAAAAGGATTTTCTAGATTTACTTATGAGTTCAAAACTATTTATTGCAATAGCTACAAATTCCTAATTGGGCCTTTACAGGCACTGCTTATACCTGCAGAAATTTTGGCAGCGCTGGTGAGGCAGTACTTTCCCGGTTTTCAACTCTTTAAACATTCCAGTGTTACCAGTTTCTCCATTGAAGTTTTGCTATTTGAAGTTTCTCATGTTGCTCACACGAGTCTTCAACTGTTAAGAAGTTTTTGGCATCAGGGAGTTTTGCTGACAGGATAGAATTATGTATGTGTATATGTTCTCCTAGGTGATTTTCAATTAAAACATAACAGTATTCTAATTTTACCTAGAAGCATTAGTAAATTGTAGTTTTCTTTTCCAAACTAGATGTTCCTCTCTGCACTTGGACAATTGACACATGATAGGAATAATTTAGGCCAGATCAACATTTCACATAATTCTTTACAGAACATTTTCTTATAGCATGCATAACATTAAAAAATAAAAAAAAATAATCACTCTTAGGGAACAGTGATACCTGTGATTATTCTGGAAGGTTTTAGAGTCAGTAATATGAGCCAAGAGACTGGGAGTGAGCAACTGCTGACAGCATCTCTTCTGCCCATATCAACAGCTGTCGGGAAAGGTTCTGTGGCTGCAAACATGAGGATTATGATAATCCTTATTATTAAGCTTATTAAATTATTATTATTTTTGTTATTATATTACCAGTCTATTTTAAGGAGTTATTTTGAGCACAACAAATATAAAACTGTGGGGGTATTAAGTTAAACTTCACAAGGTATCCAATCATTCATGAAATTAAGCTTTATTACTTCAAAGATAAAATGTTTTAAAATGGGAATAAAAGCATTGGTTGATCTTTAAAGTATGCTTTTATTAACTTAATTATATAAACATATTCTTCCTATAACCACACACTGTCTATGTGTGTCTATATGCAGGATGCTGAAGTGAGAGATATATTTGTTGAACTTCAAATTTCAGAGAGTAGGTGTCAAGTTTTGACTCAGTCCTACTTAAATTCATATTTTTATGCATTTGACAGACCATAGTTGTCTTTGCAAAAAAGTCATGTTCGCTCCTGTTTGATAAGCTTTGGCATGGATATGCCCAGGCTAATAAAAGCCCAACGTATATTATCTAATGAGGTTGAAAACTAGCATTCAGATTTGTCAAAGAACTTATCACCTGCTTTAATACATAAGCCTCAATCAGCCATTTCTGTATGGCATATGGCAGGGGATCCTTTAAGAAATTAGACTTAAATACTCAGTTCTTACAAAGTCACTGAAGCTTAGCAACCAGTTCTTTTGAAAGACTAAGTTGTCTTTCAAACTAGTTGTGAAATCCTGGTCATAGCAGGCACATATTAAAGGTAATCAAATAAATCACAACAGTTCTTGCCAGGAATAAAAGTTCATGAATTAACTTAATCTCTAGTTTATTAGAGCAAAACCACAAAATCCCTTCTTTTTTTTTTTTTTTTTTTTTTTTTTTTCCTGAAATTCTACTGAAAGGATATTAAGTCTGGGTTAAGTGCTGCTCTGGCAGATGCCATATAGAAAGTTCTTGCTATTTTTGGCACATAGATTTCTTTCTAAGAAGGTCCATACCTGAATTTCTGAAGCTGATGTTCCTTAAGGTTCAGCGAAGTACATTTCATAACCACCTTTTCTACAGTGACTATTGATGGCAGGAGGAGCTCACACTTACTCTATATTCCAAAAGGCTTCTTTAAATCTTTCTATATTTTTTAATTAACCATAGGACATAAAAGGACCAAAATGAAAAGCTACCAGTCAATTGCTGACTAAGTGTTCACCAGCCTGTTACTGAACCTATTTCATCTATTTATTCCTTAATTTGTCCATAGTCTAGAGATGTCATTAATATGCTCAAAGTTAATTTATTATCCTCTATTGCTTCTATTCAAGCTCATGTTAACAGAATAAATTCATCACAAATGATCAGACTTGAAAAGGCAGATTTGGATTCTGACAGAGAATAATTTATCATGGCTGGGAAAAAGCCTCCCACCAACTGGGCTGTTGGAATGCTGGGTGATGAAACTGTAATGACTGTAGAACTTCTGCAGAAAAGGACATTAAAGTCTCAAGGGGAAAACAAACAAACAAAAAAAATACCCCAGTCTAACTCCCCAAATATAGAGGTTCCTGACATTGACTTTTTTTTTTCCTTTCATTTTCACACTCCCAGGTCCTTTCTCTCACCCTCTGTGCTGCCCTGAGGCAGAAATAATCATTAAGGCTCTGCTCGCCCTCATTTGCATAGCACAGATCCTGGAGACAGAGGGGCACCATCACACAAGTACCAGGAGTGACAGTGACATTCAAAGCCCTCCACAAATGGTACTGACACTCTGAGGGTCACAAACTGTTAATCAACATATCCATGTAGCAAAGGGATTCTTTGCAATGCTGCATAACTTAATACTAATTTATTTTATTTGTGATTTGTTGTAATATAAGTTGTGGAGATTTGTTTTAAAGCCTAGAAGATCTTGATTAATCACAGCATTACAGTCAATATTCTAATTATTTTTGTTTCATCCAGTTACTGTTTTATCACCAACTGAATCATAGGGAGAATTTCCCCTCCTCTGTACTGGACATGGACCCTTCTCTAACAGATCGTTTCTCCATTTATTTATCACTTCATATACTTGTATTCTAATTCTGTAGACACCAGAGCCATTTCCTTGCTCCTAGCCCTGTTACACTAAGGAATTATGCAGCTTCAAGACTTGAGTAACCAAATTTTCCCAGGAAAGTGGAGGAAAAGAACAACAGTAAGTACTCCAGATCTATCCAAGAAATAAAAAATTCATCAGGCTCTGCCTAGATGTTTTACAGAGGATCTTAAATATGGATGTAATAATAAATATCAGTGCTTAAGTATTTGTAAATATCTGGCTGACTCAATCAAACCATCCATCCAAGGTCCCTTTCCCCCCTTTCTTCTATCCTGAACCCAATTGCGCTCCCAAATGCACTGCCATCAACATTTGTCATTTCTGATTCAAAATATTATTATTATATTAACACTTTGACTCTAAGACATTCAGTGAGTTGGATATGCCAAGTATCTGATCAGTATCTGTATATGTACACACACACATGTACAAACATGTACATGACGTCCCACTGGAGAACCACCGTACTAAAAAAAGAGTTAACATTTCCCAGGGAAGCACTGGAAAGTTAGAAAGTGCAAAATCTGCAATATTAATTCAGGTCTCTTGTGTAAATGTGTTTTGATGCAAACTTTAATTAAATTATCATATACTATTTTTCTCATAGGGCCCTTGGGCCCAATTCAGAGTGTAAGTAGTTATTCAATATTTCTCTTTATCTACTCTAATCAGCTGAATGCAGATTTATTCATTTCCTTGTGTACATTGTTTTCAGAGCAAAATCAAAAGCTTCACAAATATGAATATTATTCCACCTGCATTATTTTATTTTGACCATTTGCATCTGAGAAAGTGGAGAATAGGAAATTGAGCAAAATTATGTAGTCTCCATTATTTTTGGTTGTCCAACATGAGATGGAGTCAACCACATTTTTGCACAAGAGCACTGGATGTTATACTAGGTTTTCAAAGCATTTCTGTTGGAGTAGTGGAAGGAAACCTCCTTGGCACTCAAAGAAACCTGGAGGATAAAACATAGCAGCAATAATTCAGGTTTTCCTCTCCTCCAAAGAGTTGTGTTGCACATTTCAGAAGGTACAACAAAATATATTAATGAGTTGTCTTTCATTGTCATTAGTAAATATAACCAAATAGAA
>VXBA01005117.1:857333-1198089 GCA_013399895.1 Serilophus lunatus
TGATTTTTTTTTTTTTTTTTTGGAAAGTGCATTTTTACACTGTATTTGCTATGTTTGACACCAAAGACATCCAATGACACATAAGAATTGCCATGTCTCTTAAACTTAAGCAGATGACTTTCAGAAAATGAAATTCATTCACTTTGCCAAAGCAAAATGTCACATTTAGAGAACATTTTGTAGAGCTGCATTCACCTCTATGATTTTCGCATCTTCAGGATTCATGTTTTCAGGCTTTTTATCTCAATCCTCACAGGTAGAACCTTCTTTTCAAAATGAAAGTCTTTCCAGATGCTCAGAAAACAGAGATCCTAATCAAATACATGAAAACAAAAGGGGGGAACTGCTATATAGAACAGAATCAGCACTTCAGAAAAATCATGAAATTGTGAGTACAAAAGCCTTTAGCCTACATGTAAAAATGTTTAAATTCTCCACATTATAATCTCTTAGGAAATAAGTTTAGACTTGTAATACTCTATTTGAACAGTATTTCCTGTAAATATTTTGTTATTTTTACTGAAAAAAATCACAGTATTATCAGATTCTCCTTAAAGAGTCATGCAATACAAATAATGGCATTCATAAAGTCAGCTAGAAGTCAAAAGTAAATGTGTTGAACTGAAGTAATTAAACTGTGCAATGGAAACAATTAATCCATCAGAGTTCACAGCAAAGGTAAGACACTGATCTTGCATGTACAGTGGAGAATAGATCTAAAAAACTCTCTAATTAGGTGGAATTAAGTGGTCACCTCTCTTAATTGGAAGGAAGGAAGGAAGGAAGGAAGGAAGGAAGAATTCAAACTTCAAGAGGAAAAGTTCATGTTTAAAGCAGAAGGCAGCCCTCCCTTCCCCCTGGCTCTGTCCCTTCCATGAGCAGCCCCGTGCACCTGGATTTGATCTCTCCATGTTGGCCCAGGCCCTGCTGGCTCAGCTACATTCCATCCAGCAGGGAATGGTCCAGAGCTTGGAGCAGCTCCTGCTTCCTCCCCTCCAGCCTGAGGAAGGGCAGATTGCTGAAGATGCAGTGTTGGCTCTCCCTGTCCTGCTTCAAATGAATGCACTGACTTCTTACCAAACTATGATGCTTCAGCCAGAGGCTGGAGATGGGAATTAAAAGGTGTAATTTGGAACTACTGGACCAGTGCCCGCTCCAATAAAACAAGTATTTTGCTGTATTTCTAAAAAGAGGTATTAACAATCCTGCCTCTCCTCTTCATGCAGTTACTTTTTACCTCGAGTGACTGTGGCCTTTGCTATATGACAGTGTTTTGGAGACAGACTACAGGAAAAAAAAGCAGGCTGCATTAAAGTCTCACCCCAGGATCTGTGCCCAAATTATTAGCATATCTCCATGTTAGCATTTTCTTGGCAGGGAGAATCAGATCTTTGGTATTACACCAAACAGAAAGAGGTTTCTCTTTTTAAAGAAAACAACTGAAAACGCACCAGTCACCTCTGATCATTTTTTTTTAATTCAGTTTGTTGTGAACATAAATCACACTTCCCAACAATGTTCTTGGTACACATGTGGATACCATGGCAACTATCACAATGTACAAATCCTGTGCTTGTAAAACACACAACTGAGTGATGGAAGGATTGCTATCTATAAATCCACAATCTGCAATCACCCCTTAGCCATGGCTAAGTAGAATAAGTAATTGTAGGGTGGCTCTTTAAATAGAGAAATCCAGCAATAACAACAAAAATTCAAATATTGCTTTTCCAGTTCAGCTGTATCAAGATATCCAGCATTACAAGTCTCTTAAGAAACTGAGCCATTAATTACATTGCCTTCAATGTTAATGAGTAAGTGCCAGGAAACAGACCTAAAACTTGGATTCTGTTCTAATTTATTTTACTTATGGGCACAAGTGAGGCCCAAGAGAGGCTTTCAGGTAACTTAATACAAAATAAATTGGACTGTTAATGCTAAAACAAGATTTCAAATAGAGGCAGATTTAAGTAGAACAGGTACTTAGAACTGAAGACTTGCAAATCAACCAGCCTGGCAGTCAGAATAAATGCAAGAAAAAGAAGGGCAACACAAGACCAAGGTGAAGAGGAGAGTGGGACTACTCCAATCCCTGGTAGCCCACAACTCTATGTCTGAGTTAGCTGGGGTAAACTAGAGGCCCTCTGTACTGACTTCTGAGACTCATCTCACATGTTTTTAAAACAATCTTAGTCCCTAGAAAAACATGCTTTAAAAGATTTTTGCAATGAATACAAGCTCATTTTTAGAAATATGTATTATGGTTTAAGTCAGGTGAAAGCACAAAGCAACAAGTTCTGTTCAGAACTATTCTTGTTTTGCCCAAGCTGCCTTTTTCCTCCATCCAAAGTAATTAAAAAATGTTCAGAAGAATGAGATTTCCTCAGCCTTCTTACCATGGGCAGGGATTTATTTCTGGGTTACAGGATTGCAGAGGTATTATTCAGATAATAAAAAAGAAGACCAGAGATTTATAAATAATGGGAAAACAGCTTTACCGTTTGATCTGCACTTTCCTAATGGTCATCATTATAGAGCTTATTGTGTTATTATATTCCATTCTTCCAGAAATATTCAGAAAAAAAACAACCCATAGTTCAGCTTGCCCTTGAAATAGATTTTTGTTCATTTTAACAAAACTTAGGAGTTTCTGAACGTTTATATGCTTTATATCTGTATTCCATAGGCCTCCACATTTCCTGAACAACTGAAGCTCTGAAGACAAATCTTTTGGCCACATATTCCCTTTTCAAATCCCCAGATGATGCAGTTTACAATACTCCACTGAACTCCTGACTTCCCTTTACAAAGCTCAGAAGAGAACTCATAGTCAGTGCCTTGCTATTATGTTCACCAAGGGATATATCTATTTGATTAAGTCTCATCCTTTATTCTCCAGATTGGAACAGATAGAGTAGGAGTAGCTTTCTCTTCCATTTCTCCTCAGTATTGTAGCATTTTGTTTTCAGTACAAGCTACTGTCATACAATATTTAGCTAAAATTAACCTAAAAAATATCATCATAGTGAGAATATATAGATTACATATTCAAGTAGATGGAAAGGCAGAATTAATTCTCCAAGGGCTGGTAAAATTGCATATGGAATGTCTGAAAGCACAGAACTTCTATGTATTTAAATACTACTGAGAATAGTGCTTTCAGAAAGCAGACAAGTCCCTTACACTTACCTTTTGTGTTTGAAATTTTTAATTATTTTTTTTTATGTCTTACAGGTTTACTTGTTCAACTAAGCTCATAGAAACTCCAGTGGCTGTTTCAAACGTCTGTGTCTGGCATTTCAGCAGTAAATCCACTGTGCATTCACCTGTAAGCCAGTGGCAATTAAAGAAGCAATAACTAAGGCAATAGTATTTTTTATTGCAGGGCCAGAGTCCTGAAAATTATCAAGCATCTAATGAATGTTTTTGCTATCATGTGCACGACAACTGCCATTCATTAAAATATAATTAACAATAATAGCTAAGTACATGGTAGATCCCAAATGATTAGAGGTTTGAGATGAACCTGTTTGGGCCTGAGCTGCTACCAAACAGACCTGCTGTGCCTTGGCCCCCTCCTCCTCCTCCCAGGGTGCTCATCTGGTAGGGCAGAGCAGCCAGGATAAAACAGTCAGCACTCCTATCTGCTGCCCAGTCACACAAAAAAGGAGCATAAAGTACCAAAACACTGAACTGTGAGTAAACAATCCAGGGAGCATCCATCATAGAGAGTTACAGGGGGATCCATCTGGCACATCAGAGGGATGGTTCCTGCATTATCCAGCAACTGCCCTGAGTCAAAATTATCACTGCACTGTAGGGGAGCACAGCTGTGTTCTCTTGTCAGTGTAGCACTCACAGCCATGGGCAAATGAAAATTGGTATTGGAAATGCTGACTCATAAGTATACAGCATGATCTAGCCATACAAAACATAAAATGCTGGGTTTTTGTTTGTTAGTTTGTTAAATTCCTTGTGTGAGGGTTAATGGCAAACCTATCTATGTTCATTATCTTGGAAACTCTCTTCAATCCTCCCATTTGGCCAAGGCAGAATATGTCTTTGCAGAATTTTGCTTGGTTTATGTTGCTGGGAACCTCAATTAGAAAAAAAAAGTAAAAATCAATCTTGCATTCACTTTTCTAGCATGAAGAGGATCACTTTTAAACAAACATCTTTGAGCACTGCCATTAACATAAGGTGTTAGTTCAGATGTTAGTAACAAGTTGTTTCAAAATTATTACACACATGTGCACATTATGTATATCCTTTTGCTATTACATAACTTGAATTTTCAGGGATCTTAGGAAATTCCAGCACCCTAGATTAACAATGTTTGGATGACCAAGCATGTATTAAGGCAATCTTGAACCATACTTGGCAAAAAAATGAGTAAGATATGGTTTTAAAAAATGTTGATCTGTTACTGGGGAGAAACATTTTTTGATAGATGGTTATGAGAAAATCTGTGGTTGACAAGATGAACAGGTTATCTGAGAAAATATATTAAATAATTAAATGGGTGCCCAGAGAATGGATACATTAGCAAAATTAAAGAAACAAACCACATCAAACCAGATATCCTTTATAGGAATTAACTCAGTACAGAAAAAACACAATGGAAAAATGAAAATCAGAGTTGACCAGAACTACTAGCACATGTGAAACCACATCTAAATTGCTTAAGTAATACTGCAATAAACCTCAGTGAGCAGTAGTCCCCTTTTCTTCAGAGTTGGGTGAAGCAGAATTAATTGTTCTGATAGCCTGCTTCTTTATAAGTTATTGTCTCATTATTGTTAAAAGGAACTGTATCTTGGGATCTTGTTTAAGGTTATTTGTGTTGTATTTCATTGGTCTTATTATCTTTGAGGACTGGCTGCAGCACTACACAGTGAGAACACTTGTGAAAATATGAGCTGTTTTCAGCTCATACACCTTACTGTTTTCAGTCATAACACCTTATTATTTATTAAAATACATTCGGCTGTGTCAGAGTCTACCAAATGTAATAATTAGGTGTCATGCCCCTATACAAATGTAAGCAATATGACAACTACTAATGAAGAAAGAATTGAAGGCTAAGTGACAAATAATGAATCAATGGAACAGCTAGAGATTCAACAAAAGGAATCCCAATTTCTGCTCTAAATACACTTCTGATGGAATTTGTTTAAGGTCTCAGATCACTTGTAGATAAGACTTTCTGTTTTCTGAACTGTAGAGTGTGAACATTTCGAAAAGATCTAAGTTAGTGCTAATTAATCTTGTAACACGAACAGCAAATTCACATGTTTGGCCTGAACTTTTAGACACTCATTGCAATCTCCTTGAAGACATGACATTATGAGAACCTCTCACAAATTAGCTTACATAACAGAAAATAAAATTGAGTTTACCCTTTAGTAAGACAGAGTTCACAGTCTTCAGGTTCTGGAAGTAGAAATTGGAGCTGAAAAGAGGCCAAATTGCTTTAACATTTAACCAATTTGGATCAGAGGGGCTGAAGTCTTCGGTCACAATGAACTAAGTGAAATATAAAAGAAATCTAATTGTGCCAGTTTGTTCTACTGAAAAATGGGTTTCTGGTAAAGCACAGTTAATCACAATGAGGAAATGACATGTTATAGTCAAGGCACAATTGTGACAGCAGCGCTGCTGCTCATTTATGAACTCTGACCATTTGTGATTCTCTTCTGCATGTACTATACAGGGTTGATGGCCTGAGCACTTCAGGCTTGTATGTGATTTTGCTTTGACAGCCACCTTGTGCAGAACATCCTTATAAGATGAGGATATCAATTAAACTTACCATTTTGTAACTTTGGAAACCAGAATGTTAGGGTAACTGAACTGGGTATTATTGTGTGGCTTAAGTTTGATGGGGAACCATTTTGCCTTTTTTCCTTCCTTTTTTAAATTTCAAAAGTGAAGAATAGTGTCCTTCTTAGCAAAAAGCACACCAAGAAATATCACCTGGATGACAATAATAACTTTTGATTGATTCAGGACACACTTTACCTTAATATTTTTCCTTTGCATTAACTATCTAGGAAGCTGCTTAGTGAAGAACAGAAATGGACAGTGTTGAATGAAAAAGTTTCTTGAAAAGTTATTTCCCACAGATGAATCCATGCAATTGAGATCTTTTTGCTACTTCATGTACTGGCTAATGAGAAAAGACATCCCAGCTTTTAAATCCAACTGCTGACCTACAGGTCTCCTCATACAGAGGTATACGGGAAAAGGTAACAGTTCCCACCTGACCCAAAATTTCAAGACAGTAATAAATTTCAAAGCATTTTTCTTCTGCAGGCTGAGTAGTATTTCTATGAAAGAAATAAATGTATTTCTGCTGATCTATCCATTTCATTCTGATTAGAATAGGGCCAGGAATTCACCCTATCAAAGAATTTTGTGGCCTGGGAACCATAATTACACGATGCAAAAGGCGAAATTTCATTGCTAATGAGCAGATGAAGTTCCTCACTCAGCAGCTTATGTTCCAAACAGAAACACTTCACTTTCTGCTTGAAGAAAACACAATCCAACATGCTGATAAAAAAATCATTCTACCACAAAAGGTGTAGCAACGATCACATAAATACATGTCTGGCCTTTAGTGGACACGCTGCGACTTCGATGGTACCTAAATAACTAGGAGGAAGAATAATCATGTTTGTTGAAGATGCAACATAATTCTGGAGAAATTTAAATTGCTGGCTCTGTGTGTGGCAGGCTTAAAAAATATTTAAGTGGCTATTATTCCACTTTGGAAATCTGTTCTGCTGTGTTCTATTGAATTAGATCAAGAATAAATTTGGACGAAGATAAAGTGCCAGCTCCATCAGTGAGAGCAGAACAGAGATCACACTCAAGTCAGAGGAATAAAAAGAATGATTAAATGAGGTCTACGTGCTTTTTGTAAGATGTACAGCTGGAGGCTCTTTTATGTGAATCGACTTCAAAGCTACCTTGTAAGAGTACATTAAAAATAAAATAGCACCCAGAAAAGATATCAGAGGGCCGAATTTTAACCCTGAAAGTTTCTGCTTTTCGTGGTAAATTACAGATAACACTCATCAGCAGTACTTAAGCCACTTCTCTTTCAAGAGCTCGACGGTGGAAGCCAGGAGTGTTGTGACAGTCCAACTTCTTTAAGTGTTTAAGAGATAGACTAGAAACACCCAAGTGACAGGAAGATAGTCTAAACGGTACGAAGATTGTAGGGACAAGCCTCTACATGCAGAAGTCACCTACCACGTACACTGTAATAAAGATAACCCTTTAATACAGAGAAGACACTAAATTGTACTTTCTAATCTCAGACACTGACTTCACAGATTGATATTTGCACCTTTTCACGCACCAGTACTTACTGTGACTGAATTCCAACCTCATATTATATATGTGCACTGCTGAAATAGAAAGTACTCTGCCTTTATTAAAGCAAACACATTTGATATGCAATCCTTATTATTTTTATAGTGTCTGACTTTATCCTGGTGCCTGCACACTCATGAAGCAAAAACTCTACAGAGGGAGTCAGGTTTTATGCTTGCCACGGAAGCACTTGCTGAGATTTTTCAGCCAATATATGATGTCTTTAACAAACATTTAATATTGATTTCATGCCAATATATTTACTACATGACATATCTGTGAACCATAAAAAAAGAGATGTTTCAAATCTCTTTTCACTAGCTTGTTCTCTCCTTACAGCTATAACCCATTCAAGGATGTAACTGCATCCTGGGAGAGGCAGCCACATTTCAGTGGGATGTAGTACTGCAAGTACGCTCCTCCCTTACACATTCCTGTGTCAGCCTCCCATCCACCTTGTCCATGGAACAGATAAGTGCACCACTGATGGGAAGAGGAAGGTTCCTGAAGCTGGGAAAAGGAGAGGGGACATGGTCACCTCTAGATTTGCTCCATTTCCACTGCCAGGTGAGTTGGGAATTAGATCAGGTTCTGCACTCTGGTACAAAGGAGGCACGAAGGCATTGCTGTGCTACCTGCACCTGTAGCATGGTTTGGTATCACAGACCTGTGGTTGAACATTCTGAAAGGATCACATACATAAGAACAGCAAACCAAGGATGTTTAAAATTGTGATTTACTGACAGTGTTGATAAATTATTGCCCATCACCGTCAGCTGTTACATACAAACTTTAGTCTACTGCCTTCCAGACTGAAAATCTTGCTTTGGCTAATAGCTGGGAAACTTATATTTCATTCTGACTTTTGCTGAAACAGTGAAATAGAGATTTTGCTTGTTCAACAGACGCATAATATCATGCCTGGCTGTACCCTTATTTTAAGACAGATGTTAATATCTGCTGATATACAGCCAAGATAATGTTAAATTCATGAATTCTATAACGTTCTAGAGAGTATATACTAGGGCTTTTTAAGGGAAGAAAAATTTTTTTTTTAATCAGTTACTTTTACTTTCTCCAGTTTTTCACTCAACTCTAGCATGCAATAGAACTATGTTGAGTTAGACATAAATAGGTAAACTTTTAGAAATAAGAAAGCCTTGATAATGAGTAAAATAGTTTCAAAAGTTGTTGCATGCTGCTTCACATATTTCACTGATAAAAGCACAGTCTGAATTTTAATAAATAAAATTACGATATTAACTAGCACAGTGACAACCTCATTGTTATTAGCATGAAATTTTGTGAGTGCCTTTAGAGTTTACATTCAACTGAAATTAATAAACTATTTAATGTAGTTGCAAAGTGGTCAAAACTATTCTATCATGGTCACAACATTTAAAACTTTAGATAAACAACAAGTTATAATGGCTTTTCAGTGAAAAATCTCTGGGTGTTATTACCTTACACAGACTTGGCACTTTATCTAAAAATGAAAGGTGAAGGGTTGTTAAAGCACAAGCAGCCTGAATTTTTATGATGACAATTCAAAATTTTCAGTGTCTGAGGCAATTCAAACTGAAAAGCAATTTTACTCCTACATTTAGCTTCAAAGGGTATTGCACAATAGTAACTTTCAATTTGTAAGCCAATGTGAACCCATTATTGCTTGCAGAGCATGACAGCATTTTCCTTAACCCTTTGGTGCAGTAAAGAATTGGCAACTTTCAATACATTATCTCTCTTTGAGTCTAAGGTAGGAAGTCACCATTTTGAAGAACTAGACACTTAATTACTTTACATTATCTTCATCTTAATTCTATTTGTTAAAAATTGTGCCCTTTGGGGCAGCACTTCTTGAAATGCTCTTTCCACCCTCTGGTCTCCTACATGCAACAACCTCTGTGCAAGAGATTATGTATAGAAATTAGGCTTGTGATCTCCTGATTCATTTCTGTGGCACTTATGTAAGACTGCATATAATATAAATACAGAAGACATGTCCCAACATCAAGATATTTAGTCTTGAATAGTAATAAAACATCAAATTAGTCACCTGCTATGTTTTTAGATCACATCACTGTAATTCATAATTTATTACTATGAACTGGGAGGGAGTGGAGAGCAAAGTAAAAGCTAGAAGAGAAGGAATTACAAAACAATTCCATTTGTCACTTCTTAAGTTCCATGAACTTGAAGGCAATTTCCAAAAGAATTCTCTCCCTTACAAGTTAAATCCTTTTTCTCCTCCTCCTGTTCCACTGCTGTTAACAAAAAGCAGCTCATAAATCAAACTTTAATCAAGCTGAAAATCCCAGTTTTATTTCTTCGCTTCCCTAGGGGGTCAGAGCATTTTGCAGAATCCTTTATTTTCTGAACTTCTCCACTTCAGAACTTCTGTTTGCTGCTTGCTTTCTCTCCTAATAAAATTACTTTCATTTAGGATTACCACCCTCCTCTTCTTCCTGACATTGCACTTGCTTCTTCAGCCTCCTGTGATTGAAAGTATTTAAAGCCCTGCAACTTAATTGGAAGAAACATGATTGTAAGGGATTAGCAACTCCTCAATTCAATATACAGAATTATGTTTACACAGCCAAGGAGAGATTAATCTGCTATTTCACTAATTTTTCTGGTGTTTTCCTAGCTGTAGACTCCAAGTCTTTATAAACTAACACTAAGACCATATTCAAGCAGGACAAATGATGGAAGCACAAGACATTGTCACTAACAACACATACTGTGAAAGGTTACTGTGCTGAATTCACTTCCAGTATTATAAACCATATATAATTCTTCCTCTAAAATTCTATGCTATATATTTGAAAAAGAAACAGCCTGCTGTAAGGTTTAACTGACACAGGTGATTTAATGAATCTTCAGATGACTCCTGGATTATTTTATCTTGGAATAAAAAATGACTTTTTCCTTTTAATTTGAAGTTAATGAAACATTGATTTGGGACAGGTAAACAATTAGATCACAAGATTTTTCCCTCCCCCCCATGCTTTTTTGTTATTTAAAAATATAGTTTACAATGTTAGACTTGAGATACTGCAGTCTTTTTGACGCCTATTTATGAATAGAACAGGGGCAAGAATGAATAAAACTAAGTAAGCTGCCTTTGGATAAGAGACACTCCACCAGAGTAAGCAAATGAAAGGAACATTTCCTACGAGACTCCCCTATGAGATTTCCAGAATGACTAAGATTGTCTTTAAGGTGATAAGCCAAGTTTTATACTGCAGTTTAGGGAATCACTTCCCAAGAATGAATAGAATTATGCCTATGGCATTTAGTAAAAATCAATGTTGAAGGACGAGAAAGCCTCCTAGCTAACACTTATAAAAATCTGCCTCTTTTACTTCATTCTGCTACATACTTGTTCTCTTTTATGACATGATGGAGATAGCTCTGAGCTGCAAGATGTGAATAAAAGAGAAAACTTCTTCAAACAGTGAAACTTCCCAATTCAATCTTTTGTAAACCCAGGCATTCCAGATACGGAATTTAATTTCTTTTAAACTTAGTTCACTACTCAACAAAAAAGATAAAAGCTGTACAAGAGAGTAAAGAGACAGTTTTACACAGGAGGCACCTTCTCTATTTCTTTTAAACAAGGAGATATTTTTCAGCAAAATAAAAGTTCTGAGTAAAGCAATCCAACTGATATCTCTGCAAAAACTTGCCTGAATCAAAGTTTCATACCAAGTACATATTTTAATAGCAGAGAATCCATACAGCAAAGCTCAGCATTGGATTTCCTGTCATATGGGACTGGAAATGCCTGGAATCTCAGGGCCACTTTTTGAATGGTATGCTTTAACTGCTGTAACTATATAGAATATGCACATGAATATTAAAGTAGAATATAAGCAATACATGTAAATTAGTGCTAAATTCTACTCAAAGGCTACTTGGCCTATACACAGGGTTTTAGCAGTGATATATTGCAGATTGCCTGCTGCTCTATTTCTAAAGGTCTAACGTGTCTCCAGGCAGCTGCTGTGTTTTACTGATTATGATGAACAATTTAATATTTTTTGGATTTTGCTGACTACCACCTTCTATGGACAATTAATAATAGTGTGGCATTTTGAGCACTACACCAACAGTAATAAACATTGATTGTCAAGAAATCTTTCCATGTGCTAGCTCTTTTAAGCTAAGATCATCTTGCTTCCATGAGAAGGAGAAGCCTATGGCAAGGTCATAATTTACAGATGTTGAGGTACCACTAGATTTTGACACCTGAAACATTTCTTCTGGTGTACAAAAGTAAGTGTAATCAATTTGGATGAAAGTCTTTACAGTTTGTTTAAGTAGGTTAAATTTGGTTCAATCAGTAGCACAAGTAAAAAACAAAAAAACCCCACAAAACCCCTAAAGTCATTACTCATGCATTTTCATTTTTTTTCTTTAGTTTTTGTCTCATTCTTCAAATAGACTCTCAATACAGTAACTTCAACTGTGACAAATAACAGATTAATTCTTTGAGGAACTGCTATTAATTCAGCATTGAATGTCAGGAGTTTACCCTTCTCCAAAAGTTTGAACTGCTTTTATAAAATTTTGCTATACCCTTAATGGGACTTCGGATAAAATTAATTCTCACAGTAATTATCCGTATTAAGGAGTTGGTTGCCTCTGCTGCAAATGAAAATGTTGAATACATCTGTTTGTGCTGCATTTTCAATGTTATCTACCTACCTAGTCTTCCTGGGAACGAGACTGCACAGTTCAAATGTGATTCAATGAACTGTGCAGATAGTACACTCCATCACTTTCACAAGTACAGGTAGGAGAATAGGGATTTGCATGAATGTGCTGATGCTTTGGAGAAATGGGGGACTACTTTAATGTGTCCTTCACACAGCAGATGGTACGTGAAATCTGTTTCATGGTTGGTGAGTTTTGTAAAGGCTTGTAAAGATTTGTTGCCCACTGCTTTAGTCACAAAATGAAGATACATACCCATACCGAAAGCACCAAAAAAAAATCAATTGTAATAGCAACAGCTCACAGAATAAGCCAGGTTTTTCTTAAATTAAAGAAATATTTGGTTTCAGTTAAATTGTGGGGTTTGACGTGATCTTGAGAGATTTTGCACCCAAATAATGAAACTGTTCATATTCCTCCAAAGCCTTACTCTCCAACAGCAAAAGAAAATAAAAAAGTAGAAACACGTATTTACAACATTGAGTAGGATTTAAAGCACACACTGCCACAATCCTTTATAGGAACTACCATTTATAAACAATTAAAATACCTGTTACTATAAAGAGGTGAAACCAAAGTTTCTCAGCTGAGATCAAATCTTTGAAAATCCTTGGACTTCTCTGACATTCACTAATGTATTTTCTCATGTGCCATCAATCAGCTTGCAATGTCTTTAAGTCTTTTTATTGTAGCAGAGTGGGACCTTGAGGCAACACTGTTCTAAATTGTTTACTTATTCTTACCCTGCTTTTAGCGTCTTATCAAGTTTCTAATCCAAAGCAATAATTTACCTGACAATTCGTGACAACTTCTTTTCTGTTAATCTGTCAGAGATTTTAATCTTTTAATATTCCAAGGAATTATTCCAACAGGTTGCAATGTATCTGTTATTCAATCAACAAACAGGAAATCCTAAAGAAGCAAGATGGGAAAAACGGCTTATTACAGAAACCATGCTGGCATAATATAGATTTTTAGAATTCTTTTTACACTGAGATTTTAGATATTTTGAAACATCTTACAAACAAGTTCTCATTTTGTAATTATCCCAGGATCATTTCTAACATTTTTTAAAAAGCAGATATAGCAGCTGCTCCCTTCTTCCTTCCATCACTGTTTATTTAGATGCTATACACTTTTGTTAACAGCTTGTTCATGTTAGTGCACTCCTTCAGAATTCAGGGATCAATATAGTCTATGCTTGATGATTTTTTACACTTCTTGGATATGCTCTGGCACCTCCATTTCTGGCTCTGTTTCTAATGGCAGTGGAATAATGAAATAATTGATTTTTCAACCCCACACGATTCTCAACTCTGCTTTCTGTTTCCTGATATTCTGTCAGACTTGCTGATTCTTTTACATTCTTCATATTTCTGATTGATCCAGTCCATGATGTCTTTTCCACTGCCTTCTTGCACCCTGTCTAATTGTTCTACTCTTTCTTACTTGGTTCCTACAATTTTTTATTGACTTTTTTTAGATTGAATTTCCATTTTCTGGTGGAAAGACACTTATTTCAGAATCTACTATGAACACCTTTGAATTGATATAAAAATACTGATATATGACAATTCCTTTTTGCCAAGAGAGATCTAAATACTATATGCACGTTTCACAGCCCTGCCTAATAATGGAAAACTTATACAACAATGTATCCTGTGCTTATAAGACCTTGCCATAGTTCATAGCTTGAACCTTCCACATTAAATGGCTCACAAAAGGAAAACTGAAGGCAGTAGATATGTTTTACATTCTCTTCTGTTGTATACATTTGATTCACTGTCTGAATTTCCTCAAGCTCTCTGAAAAGGCTCGTGATTGTGTGTTTTTACACAACCGAGCTGCTGCTGCAGTTGACTAGAAAACAGAGGAAAAGGTGAATGCCCAGCTAATGGTAATAATGAAGCAGAGGAACAAAGCTGGCAGTTTTAATTGCTTTTAAAGTTGCTCACTTAGAATTCCAACCTCTTGTTTTCATATTTTTGTCTTTGTCTGTGCAGAATAGTTGTCAAATAAGAATTTGTTCACAATATTATAAGTATTTCAGAAAACTGTAACACCCTTCAAGATCCTTGAACCCTTAGTGGCGAGTTAGTATGCTGGCCCTAAAAAATAATTCAAGTTGGTTGAATACAGCAGTTATAATATGATTCAGCTGAGGCTTTTAAATGGGTATCAATAACCTATTATTGCAAAAATATTACACACATATACATATTAGTCATACAGTAATTCCACTGAAAAAGTTTCGCTCCTGAGGACATACAACCTCTTGAAAGAGTACTTTTATCTACTGACCATATCATCACTATATATTATCAGAAGCTTTCCCATCACAGATAGTTTGTGGGGTATATGTGATATGATTTAGACTATTTCCATATGCAGAATCATCTTTTCCATATTCTGACCCACACAAAAGCAATGATCATAAGGTTCAGCTATTAAAGAACCAATATTCCGATGCTGTTATTCCATAAAAATTTACTTCAAATGAAAATACTTCAGAATCAGACAATAGTATACAAAAGCCTTCATTTCTAATCATTTTCAAGGAGAAAAACAACATTTTTTATTGGTTTTAAATGTATATATAGATAGCTTTTCCCTCATTAGTTACTTTTCTCCTCCTTGACCTTATTTTCCCAGAGAAGAGATAGGATTTATTTTTTTAACCATCTCTGGTTTTATCATATAAGATTTCCAAGAGCTACATTTGGGAAATTGGGTTTGTGCATCATGGCAGGTCTGGCATGTGAAGAAATCAGCTACATGCTGGCTTTTCCCCCCCATGTCTGTCCAAAAATACACAGCACAATTTCCATCCCATCATTTCAGCTAAGAAGAAAATCTGACAATTTATTACAGTCCTCCTGTGCCAGATAATAGTCCAATTGATGGTATGTGACAGAGCAGCTTAACTTCAAGAGCCAGCGCTTCTTCATATAACTGCTGTCACTTTTGCTTTTCTCAACTTCACCTCAGTAACTGATTTTTCTTTGCTGCTGTTTTAATTTTGATATGTCTTGTTTCCTCGGGAGGTTGCCAAGAAAGTGAATACAAAATAGGTTGATGCAATATATTCTGAATAAGGCGCCCCATCTCCTATCCAATGTATCCACAGAGAAGAATAGCGTGCAGATATTTGCCATAGAATTGCTGTGTACCAACAAATGCTTAAAGTGTTCACTTAAAAAACTGCCAACCTACCTCCACACCTCCACCGAGAAACCTTGCTAATTAGGGCACCTCAAGATCTATATTGCTTGGGTCAGTTTGCTACTGCGCCTAAATTTGCACATGAATGAGCTACTCTGCAGTCCCCACTAATCCTTTACAGCAAAGGCCATGAGTGTAAATAAAGTGGAAATGATGAACAGAAGACTCAGAAGCTTTGAAAGTTTGGGGCAGGCCTAGTACAAGTTAAGCACTCCACTTCTGTACACTGTCTTATCAGTTCAAGATCAAGTCTTCCAAATTGTCTAACGCATTTATAATGTTAATATACCTCAATGTCAAAGGACTCTCCCTCAGAGGATCACCATAACCTTGGTATGTAATAACATTGCAGTGGGTCATGCCAAGAGACTGTTAGCCCCACCAGTGGCTAAAGTTGTCCTGCTCCCCCCTTCCCTATTTGGCAGCTGAGGAAGTGTCTGAACAGAACAGGAGGGGGGGTTCTTGAGAACTGGAAATGCACTGCAAATGAATGTTCATGTTCATTTACTATTCTCACAGAATTCCACATGTACACCCACCCACACACAGTGATTTAAATGCATAATCACTAATACCTACAGGCTTTTCCCCTCCAGTGAAAATTCTCCTTTTGGGATGCCTGCCCAAATTATAAAAGAAATCATTGAGAACAACACAACTGATGTAATTATACTTTATGAGTAATGTAGTATTTTTAATTTATCCATTTGTAAAACAAATAATGGCAATAGTAGAAATAAATTGTAGAACACAAAGAAACTCAATCCTTTTCATATCAAGACTGTAGTTAATGGGACTCTACAGCATGGGATGAATTTAAATCAGCATTATGAGTTAATGCACACACTTAGGTTTTAACATGCTTAAGATATTTACCTTCACAAAGGCCTGAGAAGTAACACACATTGCTACTGAATTTATATATCAGATATTAGAGTATCTTAGATGCCAGCAAAACAAAATTTAATTAACTTCTTTCAAGGTTATACAAGAATTCCTTTCCAGAAACTGAAATTAAGATTTATTAATAACTGTTTGCTTTAAATACTCTACAGATTTTTTTAAGAATTTTTTAAAACAGAAAACAAGAGGTAGAATACTTCACTAATGCTTGCTTCTTCCTATAAATTATTAGTACACTCTGTATGTTTGAATCTCAAGTTACTGAATCATTATGAAATCTATTATTACATTCAAGACTTTAATGACTAACCACTTTTGAAGAGATCCATGAACTATGCCACCTTCCCTGTATATTTGAAAGAAGGAACAAGAGCACTTCCTTGCAATACTTAAGTCTTTTTTTTTTTTTTTTAACAAAAGAAAGGATTTTTCTTTTATAATTATGTACTTCTTATAATGCTCCCTAGCTGCAAGTCATCTCAAACACAGATGCATTTAAACAATAAAAATGTGATTTGCTAACCTTAACACAAAATAAAATGACAGTCTGACTGTACTTCAGAGATAATGCTGCCATCTCATCTTCCACTCCTATCTCTTCTCTGCCACTCAAAAAGAATAGTTTGAGTTAGCTGCCAGGCTAGACAAAGCTGGTCAATACTTAGTAACTATTCAGACACTGGAAAATAAAAGATGAAAGTTTTGCATTCTAAGTCTATTATAACCATCTTCAATCAAAGGTGGGTTTTTCAAATTATGTATTTATATGCCACTTAATAACACGGGAATAAAGCTTCACTGTTGAACTTACATAAGTGGAGAGCATTTATTAAATTAATACATAATTTAAAACAGTACAGGGAGTAACAACAAAATTCAAAAGCCCTGGTGTATTTACTGAATTCAAGCCCCCGAATGTTTGGGAAGTAATGCAAAATTAAAACCTTTTCAACCTTAGCTCCTCAAGTAGTCACAATTATATCACTGTGTTTGCCTGAGAATTCAATCAAAAATCTACTGAAAGTCAGTGGAAGGGCTTCGTTGAATTAAACAAAGAGAAAAGCACTAAACTTATTGGATCAATCAAGTCACATTGCCATTAGTATATGGTTGAACAAGAAAAGAGTAGCTAATTCTGTCAACATAGATCACCCTTGGACCTCACTCTGAGTTTCCTGTCCACACTATGCACATGCTAACTCATTTACAAAATCTCCTTTGGACTGAAAACAAAAGATCTCCCACTAGATGAAATCTGGGACTACTTTATGAGCCGGTATGGCAGAGGATGCTTCAGGCATCACTCCTCCCTGCTCAGTCTTCAAAATGGGCTTTCAGAACACCCCTCAAACACCATCTGCATGCTTCACACATGTCCTGCTATAAAAATACATTTACAGTTCTCTCTGAATCATGCTGAACATATTATTAAAANAAAAAAAAAAAGTAACTTAGTGATCCACAAAAAATGAATGTTTCAGAATTACAACAATGAGTGAGATGTGTGACCTGGTGACAGTGTGCCTCGAAGTATCTCAGCCTTACCAGAACTCTTCGACAACCCTCAGGAATGTGACAGCTTTGTGCTTCCAGCCTAGAGCCCTTAAAAATTCTGATCAAAATAAAAAAGCTCCAAGTCTTCATTAAGATTCTATAATGAGAGCTAGAAAGGTCCTATGGAATACAAAGCAGAAAGGATAAGGCATGCTATGTTCATTGGGACCCAGACTCTGGGGATGGGAGCATTTATGGGACAATTGTCCAAGAAAAGGAGAGACATGAGAGCCTTGTGGACTGCACATACCAGACTCCCTACAAAATGGGAGTCATATGGATGTGGTTATATTCTGCGTCAAACACTCCCAAAACTGGATTAAAACAAAGAAAAAACTTCAAAATAAGAAACGTCAGCTTAGGCACAGCCACTGATGCACAGCAAGAACAGAGTTCAGGAGAATTTCTTATATGCAGCTAAGTGGAGAAAGATTCAGGTTTTTTACTGTTTTCAAAATCTGGACAATGATTTCATCATTCCCCCCACCCCATAAAAATCTTCACCTGTCATCAATAATTGGAAGAGATAATTTTAGTAGAGTCATAGATGCTTATACACCCAGGTTGTTTTAGTATTAATGGCAGTTTTAAAAATGAGAGTTTCTGGTTCAGCATTCGTTGTGATAGAGGATATGTCCAAACATTTGTAGATCTCCCTGGAGTCTACTGGTTTCAAGGTAAACTATTCTTTTATGCAGTGTCACTGATCCATAATAACTATGAACCAAATTTAATGTTTCTTCAAAATATAAAGTATTTTTATTGAATTCGAGCAACCATATAGTCCTTTACGAGCTGTCTTTTTGGGTTACATTTTTCAAGTGAGCATTATATAAACTAAATTTATACAGTAGGAGCTGCTTAAATTTCAACTTAAAAATCCTGAGCCAGGATGGGGACTGTTAGGAACTATTAACTACCATACCCTATGGCAGGACTCTCCAAGGACCAGAGACTTTGCACACCATATGTGCTGTGAAGATGTCCTAAAAGAAGACAGTATGTAGTGTTTTGAGTAAAAAGATGGGTGAGAGAGGGACAGAGATAGTGTGTATACAACCACATAGTGTCAGCATTTCCTCCAGTTAATCAAAATAAAATCTGCCACTTCTAGATGAGATTACACAATCCTATTGTTTCATTACTTACTGTGCAATTCTTCAAGTGTGTACTAATTCAATATAGTATTTTCACCAAAATTAATTTCCTATTTTACGATGTTATCTGCTTGTCAAAGTCATGCTGACCTTCATTAACAATAATAACACTTTTGAATAGATGTCAAATGGTAGCATTTGGAGAATAACCTCAGACATCTGCTTATTCTTCTCTCAAACCTTTCTCAATCTAAATAAGGGCATTTTTTGCTGACTCTATCTAAAAGGGGGGCGAAAAAAGATGAAATCTTTTTACAAATTATAAAATAATCTTTTGTAGATATATTGATAGCCTCTTAATTACAGTAGCATAGGTTACTCCAGCAGAGTTAATGGCTCCTTTGCATTTCCATTACTCTGGACTACTTCTGAGTAGGCGATAACTTGTCACTAAACATTCGCTGCTGCCTAAAGCTTGACTGAAAATCTCAACACATCACATCACTTTGTCAGATCATGGAGCAACCCTCCATCTCCCAAGGCAGCCAGATGATCAAAAATCTTCAAGGCGACACATGTTACTCCTAGAGCTCCTTGATTATAGTGTCAAGAGGAATGGCCAGCACAGATCAAAGCAGACATCTATCTAATCCCAAATCCTGTTTTGAATAATGACATTTTACAGGAAAAAACCCCAAACTCTTCATTTAGGAGACAAATCTACCCTGTGAAAGTGTGCTTTTTACCACATGTGCATCAAGACCATTTGTGCAGGGAAACGCGAAGATATGCAATCCTTTCAATACTCTGACATAATTTAAATACTAATCATTTCAAATAGAGTGATATTTTATTCTTATTAATGTTCAGTTTGGGATACCATATGGCAATGAGTGATGCAGATTAATCATTAGTCCCAAGAGAAAAAAACATCTCTCCGTGCTGGTTTTGAACAGGCCAGCTTTCCATTTCTCAGCCTTTTCCTCTTTGAAGAGTTTAGAAAATATGAATCTATCATCCCCACATCTTCCATGATCCCATAGCACAGCTTTACCACATCGTGTCTCAAAAATTAAATCTTTCCTCCTCTTAGAATAATGCAATGAACAAAAATGCAGAACTTTCTAGGTTGCTGAAAAATAAACTGGGTATTGCTCTCTAAGGTTAAAAGTCTGAGGAGAATCAGTACTTTGCAGTTTGGGCAATGCCAGAGAGATAAGGTGAATGTCAGGAAGGCAGTAGGTGGGAGAAGACACCATCAAATCCTACAGATGGGAACCAGGTCTATACTATATCTGACATCCCCTTTATTTGTACCTTCTGTCTGACCTTACTAATCGTTCCTTTTAGTTCTTCCCAATCAGAAATTTTGATTTCAAAATTGCTTTGGCATTTTCAGGAAGATTCCGAAATATTGAAATGAAACATTAATGGGAACATATAAGTGCAAATATGAGGATAAAAAAAAAATTAGGCCTGTAGTATTGTAGTGAGTGAGAGCAGTAGTATAAAATACATTAAACTTAGGAAAGATGGAAAGAAGTACAGGCAACTGATTTATTTTTTTTAATGGGGGAAGTTACAGTGATCGAAAGGAAAAACTACAGGTTTTTAGTCACATCTTTGCTTCTTATCTGCCTGGTTTTCTTTTTGTGTAAGTCCTTTGGCATCACAGTCAATGTTACATTTTTATACAGTGCCTGATATGTCTTGGAGGCTATAATTAATAATATATAATCCAGCTAGACTTGCAAATTATTTTTTTTTTTTTACATTTATTATACCTGCTCAGCCAAGTTTGACAGAGTAAAATATTCATTTAAATGATGCCTCGATTTACCAGAATGTGGCAGGTCAGTGCAAACCATAATTTACATTCATACTTTAAATTGGGCTTCCTAAAGTAGGAAAGGTATTTGGTTAAAACACCAAGTCTCGCTTCATTCATGATCACTTGTAAACATCCATTAGCAAGTTTTTACTTGAACTATTGTTAATGTGGGATTTGCTCCTTAGCCACTATGGCTCATTAAATCCCTATTTTTCTTCCTACAGGTGACAGGTGATTTGGGCCATGTTATAACTAAGGACACTGTTAACAGCTGTACAAGAGATATATTTTAGTGAAGCCCAACCATGCTAAAAGACCTGAATTAAAGTGTTCCACGAACTTAGCAGACACTGTAATATATAAGAAAAAATAAACACCCACAGGCAGCAATATTACTGCAGTGCAGGTACTAGCCTTGCTAGATATGAGCCATTTAGTCAAGTAGACACCACCTATTTTAGACTTCGAGTCTTTCTGTGGGAAAATCATCATTCTTCAGCATATAGGTATATACCTGAAACAGTGGCTTGGACCTGCACAAATCTATATTGCTAAATGGAGTCCTACAGATGACAAAGAACTGAATAATTTGCAAATGTAGTTGTCAAACACACATAATAACATGATTTTCTTTCTGTATGAATGTAAAAGATTAACCTAGCATGGCCTATCCAGAGGGAAAACTCAGAGATGATAATCCTAAAATGCAATGGAAAGGCCAAAAAACAGAGGGGAAAAAAAAAAGACTAATTGCAATGTAAATACACCTGTTATATGCAGAAGAATTAACAAGACTAAAAGGAACATAGAAGTTCTAACTCAAGTCAGAAGGGTTCTCATTAGCAATAATTCATTAAATGTTCATTGTTACCTTTTTGTCCCAGAAAAATCAACAGCCTGAGAAATCTATATAGATGCTTAGAGGGGAAAATTTACCGTCAGTCCTCATGAACTATTTGACAATTAAGTTTGCAATAGATAAGACTAAGCATGCATTGAATACAACAGCTGCAAAGCAGTGCTTCTAGCTATACTGATCCAGACAGTAAATCCTAGTGCGTAGTATTTTATGTACCCTCTTCTTCTTTAGACTATTACATATTTCAATATTCTGTAAACTATCTGAGAAAAGCAAGTATACATTACTACAGTTTTGCTCTGCAAAAGTCACTGCAGGAAAAGTCTGACTACGTATCATGTCAGTTTTTTCTTCGAAGAAACAAGTGATAGGTGCACTGCTTATACAAGTATCATGACAACCACATCAAATAAACTTCATTTTTCATGGAGTAAACTGACAGTGACATTTCATATGGGGAACAAGGGACAGATTTTCAAATCTATGGAAATTTTTGACAGCTTAGATACAAAAACAGGCTGGAGTAACATAGACATGTCAGGGAAGAATAAAATACAACTTTTTCATAGACAATAGACAAGATTTTACAATTTACGTTTTTATCGGCTTATTCGGTTACTCTACAGCAAAGGAGATAATCACTATATTTTCTCAAAACAATCAGTAATTCACATTCATTATATTTAGCTATGCTGCTTTAAGAAGGGATGTTGAATATCCAATAAATTCAGGTGATAGGCTTCTCATCATTTGACTTAAGAACTTCAAGTAATATAACCAATGAACTAAAGACAAACTTTTTTCCAATAACATTTAACTCCACATTTTATGGGGCAAAGAGAGGAAACATTTATAAAATCCCTAATGGCAATTTCTTCAGGATAACAGTTTCTTTACCTCAATCCCTGGGAAGTAACTGGAGAAATACACTGAAGAAAGTTCAAATTTTCATTGGTCTATATAAAAGCCAGATTACTCTGGAATCCTAAATGCAAATTAATCTAAATAGTACTGTTTCCCTATGGCACAACATTATTTGGGTGGTATAAAACAAAAAAAAAGAAAATCAGCTTTTCATGGAAATGGAATTTGGAAATGAAACAGTAAGAGAGGCTTATGAATTTCAGAACTTCCTACATGTTATGCTTTATTTAGTAAGATTCTGAACATTTTAATTAAAAAATTCTATTTCCTCTGTTTTCAAAGAGAGACTCTCTTCTGCACAAGAATTCATGGCTGTGTCATTTGATCCCTTCCAATGTGAAACAGTCAAGCACTTACCAAGGCGTGAACAGGCCCTGTTTATCTGAATACAATGTTATCAACCAAATGCAATTTTCACAGATTAAATATTAATGGGTGTATGGATAGTTTGTTCAAAACAAAAATTAGCTACTACTGTATTATATAATAATCTTAATTCAGGAATGTCTCTCAGGAGTTTGTAGCATAAGATGGTGTGAGCAGTGATATAATAGCTGTTGGTAAGAAAACAGTATTAATAAAATAAACATGCTGAATTTTAATTTTAAAGAATTTTGTTTCCTAGTTGAATACTGGCTCAGCAGGTTATAGAAATCAAAAAACACTGCTTCTCACGTGCAGTGTCCTCCTGGTCAGTTCCTCTGAAACTTAGTGGCTGCATGGTTTGTTTCATGTGCTCTCAGTGAAACTTAACATTGCTTCTACATTCCTGCAGCTGCCTTTTACCCAGGTTTTTCCTGCACACAAGAAAGAAAAAAAAGATGTGCTAAAAATACTCAGAGTCAAAATGATAACAGGACACATTTTTCCTACCTTGAACTCTGGGTCTATATGTAAGCCAAGCTAATAAGATTTTGGAATGACATATGGAATTTAATCTTGGATACTTGGGTTTTGTTTTCAGTATGAAGATCTACCATATTTATTGACATTATTGTTATAAAAATTCACATCAATAATTTTAGGGCTAAGATACTGTAGGATAATGATTTATCACATTTGTCAGGTTAAACACAAAATATGCAGATTTTTTTTCCAAATCTTCTCTTAAATATATATAGGACTTGAATTTATTCCTGCAATGACTGTCATTGTTCTAAAATTATCAGGAACAAAGTGGATATGATTTTCCTGCTCTATGCAGAGAATTCCACTTTAGATACTTGGTCTGTTCTCATGAATCAGGTAATCAAAATGTTCCCATCCCATCGTCCCAGGCACACTGCAATATTCTGTTTTATTGTATTTGCATGTTCACTTCAGAGGTTTGTTTGCTTTTTTTTTCCCTAAGGAAAGAAATTCAGATATAGATTGAATTATTCAGAGAAACAAGTCAGAAAGGCAGCACACAGTACAGTGCATAAAAACATGACTATTTTAATTCCACAACCTCCTCCAAAAAAACCAAACACGTGAGTCACTTCCTGTCTAAAATAGGCTTTGAACATACAGAAATAAACTTTTATTGTTCAACTCTTCTGTGTTGATTTTCTCTTCTACTCAGAGAGAAGAAACCTAAAAGTTATTACTTTCCTTGTAAAGACATGGAGGTATGATAAATGGGATGACATAGAGCCTAAGTTTACCTAAGACTTTGAATGTCAGAATGATAATTGATTTTGTAGATAAAAGAAATGTGGTAGAACTAACCTGCCTGAACCTTGATATTAAGCATTTTTTACACATATAGAAAACTATTAGTTAATCTACAGAAAATAGTAGTAAAAGAATTTTAAAAATAGATAAAGGGTTGCTTAGAGGTACATAGCAAAGACATTGCAAAAGAAAAAAGGAGTAAGTGGGCTGGAGGCTTCTCATCTAATGTTAATTATTCCCATAAAAAAAGCAGAAGGTGCTGGTGGGGTCTTCTGGTGGCAGGAAGTTGAAAACCATCAGCTCAAAGGGCACTAGAACATCAAACGTGAAGAACTAGATGACCTTGAGAACAATGGCAAAATGAAATTTAACACTATTAAAATTTAAGTGTACTACTAACAGGAAATGTTAGCCTGGGGGGTACTTCATGAGAATAGTTACAAGATAAAAATATCTTTGGAATACAAATTAACAGGATGACTGTGTCCCAAAATTCTTCTACCCTAGCAACTCCCATTTACTCCCACATACTTCTTTTTAATGCTTCAATTTTCCCACCTCTTTTTTCAAGCTATCCCTTTTTTCCTTACAGTACATATATTTATAGAATTACAGAGGGGTTTCCGACCGGGAAAGAATGGGTCTCTGCAGAACTGCCCCAGCTGCTCCTCTCTAGTTAACATGATCATGAAAACGATAAATGTAGTTTGCTTTTCTATATAAGCATTTTTTGGTATTTTTTATACATATCAGGAGGGATTCATGCTCTAATTCAATACATGAGGGTCTTATATAGAGGATTTTATACAATTCTTGTAAACAGAAATGACAAAAAGATGAAGTTAAATGGATGTGGTTGTAAAATAGAATTACTCTAAGACTGGTGAATGGTGAACTCTGCAACAAGTAGACTAAAGGATGCTTGCTCCTTTGCCTGATAAAATGAATTCTAAAATACAATTGTAATTTATTTTAAAAAATGGATTAGGAGAATAAAAAAGTAGCAAATTAAAAGAATAATGTTGGTAGAAAACAAAAGTAATGAATAAACTGGCATGGAAATTAGAAAACTTAAGAACCATTAAAGGAATTTGATAGCTCCAAGCAGTCATAAGAATCATTTTTAAGACAGAGTCTGACATAAAAGGCATTATGTGATTTGATTGCCAGAAACAGAGGCTGATTTTGTTAATCAAGAAATGTTCTGTGATCATAACTCTGAATTTGGCAAAATGTTTATGCCTAAAATACATGAAATACTTTAATCACAGGGATTTTTCTTGGTATATATACGGATGGTCACATAAAACATTTACTTTAAAAATTTATATATTCAGGCAGGATTTATCCAGAAAGAAACACATTAGATCCTTATATGAATAACATTACATAAAAACCATTTTTCAGTTGCTTTTGTTTCATGAAAGAAAATATATCCATTATATATATAAAAATATACACATATTTGTGTGTGTGATTTTGTACTAGGAAAATAACCATAGTCATTCTTTGGTCTTAATCTGGATCCAATTTTGCAGCCAACAAGAATATTTGTTGTTATAACCATGAATATGAACAATAAAACTTTAGTGAACTACTAGTTGGTCTATTACTTGCACCAACAACACTTCCTCCAGGAGTGTAAGGTCTGGGAGCAAGTACAGTTTTACATTTTTTTTTATAGTTTGAAAATTCATACTACCAAAAAAATAAAAACCAAAAAAGACCCAACAAAACATCACACCAAACCTTAGCCCCAACATTACTGGTTTTTTTACAAACAAAATCATATTTTTAGAAATTAATCCCATTTTTTCAGATCAAAACCAAATTATTTTTTTTTCTTCTGTAACATGGACTAGAAAAATATATGAGTGAAACCATGTATTTTTGGTCAGCTATTATTTTTTTTTTTCTCATTTTACACCCACAGTCTCTCTGTTTCTTAGAATTAATCAAGCTTGCTCCTTCTTTCTCTCCAAAGGACAGCTCCTGCATATTTCAGAACACCCTCACCCTCCAAGACTCTTGTCACTTATATAACTAGAAAATAATACATTATGTGCAAAAATTGCATTATAATATTAGGAATTTAAACTCTTATTTTTGGAAGTAGGAGTGGTGTAATAAATCTTAATGTAAAACACATATACGTATTCAAAAAATGGAGTTTGAGTAAAAGTTATGCTAGGTAGTAAGTATTTTCAGATATAAAAAAAATAGTGTGAAAACACTGACTATCTCCTAATGGAGATAAAAAAGAAAAATATTCTCAAATAACAAATATTGAAAATATACGAAAAATATTCTTAAATAACAACATAATGAGTGCATAACATTTCACACTGTAGAGTCTTCTGATTCGCTGTCTGAAAACATCTCAAATGAGTTTCTTTAGTTTTGTTAACGCATCAGTTTAATGACTCCAAATAAAATAAGGTGTCCCAATGCACATTTTCTAGCCAAAATGCACATAATGAAGCCAAATTCCCAGTTTTCTCTCCCCCTCTGTCCAGCCCATGGAGGTCACAACTCACTCTGTGAGCCTGGTCTCACCCAGGTGTGTGCAGTGGGGGGACACTTGTGAATTCACAGCCCTGCTCCAAAGACAGTCGTTTTAACCCCGCTTCCTCCTATCAAACTTTACTGGCATGTTGATGAAAGCAGGATAGAGATTTTGGGGTTCATTATGGTGCCCAAGAGTTCCTACCAAATCCTTCTCTCCACAGGGGAGGCCTCACCACACTGTCTCATGTGGGGTTTGTTTTCTTTGTGGTCCTTCAATCATGTCCCCTTTGTCTAAGAGGTGACCAGCCCAGGAAGAGTCCTTGGAAGTGAGGGAAAATCAGTCAGTGCTTAGGGGATAGTTGGGTTACCCAGGGAAGAACAGGAAGGAGGACATGGGGCTGCAAGCCATGTCCCCACAGCAAGATCTGCCAATGCCCCTGAAACTCACTCAGGATCATGTGTGTGGGATTTATTTTTTTTTTCCCAGTTAAAAAAAAAGGCCTCTTGGGAATGCTAAAAGAAGATATGGTATTTGGTGCAACCAATCCATATGGCTCTGAGATTTAAGAATGCTAATTGTTTTGTGAAGAGACTGCTTGTGTGAGTGCATTAGTTCTCAGAACAGGTCTCACAGTGCAGCAAGATCAAGCTAGTAGGGACAAAAAAAATAAGAAGCTAAATATGTATGATCACAGAGAGAAAGCATTTAAAAAAAAAAATAAAATTAATTTTTAAGAAAGTGTTTTCGTGCTATTCACCAATAGTTCAATGGCTCCCTTATTGTACACAAATAACAAATGTTTATTTCTTTGGATGGCTTGTCAGTTTATGTCAGTTTGTGATGGTTATGAAAAAATGTCAACACAAAGCCAGTATATCAGGCCCCTTGTGTATTAACCCATTTAGTGCTTATGGTTCTATCTCAGTAACTCTATACACAAAAAAAAATGCATAATATTCTTTCCATTTCATAAGTCTAAACTTAAGGGATTCTGGTGTTTTGAAGCAGTTATGCATGCCCTGCAGGTTACTTTATTTCTTCTTTTCTTCCTATTTCCAGATTCTCATTTATTTTTGTTTTTTTAACAGAATTTAGAATCAAGGTTTTTTAGAGCAGATAAAAGAGCCAAGTGCTCACTGATGCTTTTAGGAAAATCCCTCTTTTGAATGCAGAAGCTGTTGCAGTTCTGCTATCCATAGCAGAT
Organism: Serilophus lunatus; assembly: GCA_013399895.1. Lineage (NCBI taxonomy): Eukaryota > Metazoa > Chordata > Aves > Passeriformes > Eurylaimidae > Serilophus > Serilophus lunatus. Next base: position 885,195 of record VXBA01005117.1, read on the forward strand.
CACACAGGAAAGTCTAACAAGCTTGCGGTGCTGCAGAGAGCTTTTTTTATTATTATTATTCCAGTCAGTCAACTGACAACAGCTCCAACCGGCTAGAAATCCTTTAAACTGCACTTCAGAAATCACCATCACAATTGCTACTAATTGGCACTTTTGCTGGCAGCCTCAGGAAAGGAAAAGCAGCAGCGACTGAAGGGGCCATGGAGGGTGAAGCCCCTCCTGCCTGTCAGGGCTGAGGAGTCCCTGCAGCAGTGAGGTCCTGAAAACAACCCATCCCATTCCTGCCCCCTCTGGGCTGTACCTGTGTGTAACTGGGCTACATCTCCCGGAGCACTGGCTATCCGAAGTGTATCAGAGACCCTAAGAATCATTTAGTAAAGACTCTTGAAACTCTCAGTTATCTTAGTTTTTATTGTAGAAAACAATTGAGTGGGGATGAAAGCAAGTCATGAACTGGGCTGTGGCCTGTGAAATGTGAGCTAAGAGAAGATTAAAAAACGATGAACGTGTTTAAAATTTTAGAAACTTTTTTCTCATTTTCAGTGAAGTGTATTTGCTGCACTTTGGTGGCAATCCACAACCAAACTCCAAGCCCACCTTCCTGGGGACAAATCCATCTTACACAGATCATGTGTCGTAAGGTTTTTCTCTGAAAACGCCCAACAACAGATTTTCATAAACTAGCAGTTCTAAGAGTTATTTCAATCCTTTTTGTTACCTAATGGTATATTAGGACCACAAAAACAATATCTAGATTTTGTAAGGAGCTTTTTGTGAACCATTTATCTTGAGAAAGACCAGGCCTTAACAAGTGTTGAGGCAAAAGCTTTTTCACATGAAAAGGATGTAAATTACCAAAGCAATTGCCCTATTGATTGTGTGATAAAATGGCTTTCCGACTGTGTGGCAATTAAAGGATTGTTGTATTCTTTTTTGGAAAGGCTCTCTACTGCATGACAGCCAAACACAAAGATGTAGGTTTGCACTTTATTTTGAAGTCCCTTTGCACAGCTGGATACACACAGTATTCCCCTGTAACTATTGAATTGCTGATGTTGTTAGACTTACTAGGTATGTAATGGACATAAATCAAATCAACTTGTCCACCAAGTTCAAGGAAGGCAGAAGAAATTACTGCACTTATTTCACATATTAATGGACTGACATTTTCCCAATTTGAGCATGGCTGGGTTTTTTTTGTTTGATTGTTTTTTGTTTTTTTCTGAAAGCCTCTCAATGCCAGATGTGCAATAGCTGAAGGATGTTCATGCATTAAGACTAAGACTTGGGTCTACTGCTTATAATTCCTTACTGTTTTCCCCAGTGATGGTTTAATAAGACTAAAGTCTATACACTGCAAAGTTCACCTTATGCTGAACAGGTGGAGAATTTTAGATCAAACATACCATCAGTTCATTGCCTGTCTGCCATGGAAAAAGACACCTTTAGTCTCTATAAAGCAGCTGGCTTTATCAAACTACTGGTCCTAAGTTGTATCTGCACAGAAGATGAAACAACCTGCTCTTGCATATCCTTCTCAGGACCAGGAAAATAGCTCTGCTGTGCAGTATGAAATGACTTGGATGGTTCCTTTTGTCCATCATACTTGGATGAAACATTTTAACTTGCTTCTGCAGCGAGGATAGTGAAACAGTCACAGTGAAGTTCAGATACTAAAGTCGCTTCTTCATCTGCTGAAAGTACTATATTGAAATAACCTAACCTAAAAATTCAATGTTAATGTAGACATTATTGTTAGAAAAGCAGTATCAAAATCCCACAACCAACTCAAAACCTCTTGGCATTTCAGGATAATTATGTAAAAATTGAACTCTTCTGATTATTAAAGGTTAAAATATTCCTGTCAATATACAATACACTTTGTGCAAATATTGTGAGATACAACAGTTTTGTCCTAGTGTAAACTAGCAAACTATTGTTTTTTTAATATATCGGGAAAAAAACATTTAAACTACTTTTTTTTTTCCTTACAAGGGAAGCAATTGCATTAAATATGTTTTCTGCTTACTGATTTATTTATTGTTCTGTCAAGCTAAGAACATTTGAAGTACTTCTGCACTAAATATATTCAACTTATCAAAAACCATGTACAGAATGAGAAGTGTCAGAATAATATTAGCAGGATTTTCTTTCAGTGTAAGTCGTAACAAACAGAGCTTTATATTTGGCACAATACAATTTTTGCTTTAAAGTCAAAATTTAACCTTTAAATAAACTGCAGTAATAAGAATTGGAATCCTGTTTTTCTGAGGAGGAATTTAGAAACAATATGCCTATAATTTTAATTAATGGAAGTGACTGCACAACAGTAATTATGAGACCTACATTTGATTGACTCCTGATATTCAAGTAGAAAACGAGTAATTATGTGTTTTTTGGAAAAGAAAGGATGATAATTTTTTTTGTTCAACATGTTAGTCAACAGCAGCAAGGACATGGAGTAAGAGAATTAACACCCACAAGCTTTTTGTTTAATAAATCTCTACTATTTCAACTGCCAAGTGAAAAAAAAAAAATAAAAAATTAATTAACTACAAAATCTTTGCAGAAAATTTCACCAAGCTGAGTTCCTAAAGAATGGTGATTTTAATCAGACTTCAGTATAAGAGTTAAGACTTCTTCAAGTAAAATGGTAAAATAATAGATACTTAAGAGAGGCAGGTGGTTAAAACATACTAGCTTTACTCTCTTGGAGTTTTCAGTCAACTAGAGAGAGTAAACTACATCTCTTTTCCTTGAATGTCAGGTTAAGAAAACAAACATTTTTTGTTATGCATCATCTGGACTAAAAAGTAGTCATAAATGCAAATTTAGTTTTAGTGGCAGTTACTGGTAGTTACTGCTGGAGAGAGTTAACAGAACCCCTTACAGATTTTTCCAGGAAGCTGTTACAGTCATGTCAGATGAGCAAGAAACAAACAGGGTTAAAACTCTGGAGTGGAAAGTATGAGAATTTTATTATACTGAATGACTGAAATAAACCAGAATTTGGATCGTTGTCATATCACCAGAACAGACTCTAACTTTCATGGGCATAGCCCTTCTGCCAGACAGATATGACAATTGTAATAGTGTATCTAACAGCCTCAATTGTGATGGAAAAATCTAACACTGAAATCTTTCAGTCTGTATAATGTGGTCCATTCTCATACTTCAATTAAATAAGCATCAGCAGAGTGTTGGGGAAGGTTTGATTTTTGTTCTCTCTATTTGAGAAGTGTTGAATCCTTAACTCTGCCATTACTTTTACAGGTACAAGAAAACTGGGCTGACTTGCACCTGCACTGGCTCCATTTCAATTATGACTGGAACCATGTATTAGTCCTCCTCATTCCATGGTTTGAGTGATATGTTTCCATTGAAGACCTAAACCCAAAATACTACACAAGTGAAAAGCTCACTAGAATGACATGTCTTCAGCTGGTAGAGAAACCCCCTCTTTTGAAAATAAAGATGTTCTTACAGACACTTAAAGAGGCATTTCAAGAAGGACAACACTGTACTTAAGTTGTATGCCTAATTTGCAGTGCAAAGATAAGAAATCAACTACTTGTTCTTGATTCATATTTTCAATGAGCTTGTTATTTGCTCTGCTCAGTGTTTGTGCAAGAAAAATTGCTCATTGGAAAGTAAAGTAGAAACGAACAAAGAAAAAACATTTTTAGCTTAATTTTAATTTGTGCATGCTGGGCAAACAGCATGCATTTTCCTGTAAAAATTGTGCTGAAATTGGAGCCATTGAGCTACAGAGTGTTCAATCTCAGTTTTGCTTGTTTAACCACTTCTTGATTTCTGTGCAAGTAAATCTAATGCACTATGCTTGGGGATGTTTCCTACTGTATTTCATTACAGCTGCTGCGAATTTAAAGCAATTAGCTTTTCATGTTTCTCTCTGTTTCTTTTTGTCTAGTGTTCCCTATCATGGGACTGCTTTTATTATCTTGTATGTTAAAGCTCATCAAATTTGTATCCCTGTTTGTCAGGCAAAAATTAGCTATGAACTATATGAGCTGATCTCAAGTTCTGTTGTGTACATGCTTGCTGATTTTTGCAATATGCTGCTGTTCAAAGATCAGCTCGTAGGTTACTGCTTTGCCTCAGGGCTTTAAGCAGATGTTCTCAGTTTTGGTTTGTTCATATGAATTTGGACACCAAACACTATGTCTAATGTAAGAAGGACACTAATGTAGGTGCTCTTCTTGTTGTCAAAGTTATTAGTAGTAGGACATGGATTCTAACTAGTGAGCTACAGTTCTGAAAGAGAAACTACAATATTAATTTTATTTTGCACAAATGGAGTGATATTTTAAATTTGGATAATGCTATTCTATATCCCTACTATCCCCATATTTTCTAATTTTTTTTTGATAATAATTCAGATGTAAACTGAACACAAAAGTGCATGCAAGAAACTGAGAGAGACATTTAATTATTTTATAACAAACTCCTGAAATCTCTATCACAATGGACTATAGCTCCATTCACAATCCCATGTCTATGGCACTCCAACACTGTGCATTTGACATCATAGAACAAACAGAGTATCTTAATCTGTAGTTAGGAAAAGAACACAAACAGATACAATTCATAGAGATATATCTTTCCAGATACTTTAATAGTTCTTAGCCTTGGTGGTGATGAGCAGTAAGCTTGTACTTGAATGTCTTTTTTCTTTTCTATCAGTTTCTGGATACACAAAAATATGTAGGCAATAAAACTGGCAATTAATGAGAAAGTACAACTTCTTCAGTTGTAAGAATTTCCTGTTTAACTCATGTTAAAGACACAAGAAGAACAGCCCGAGAAATGTTTTTGAAATTGAAAATTCTGTTTCTATCCTATTCAATTCCTCCTCTATCTGCAACAGTCAACAATAAACAAATTAACTATGGTGTTCTTTTTTTTACAGCCTTTTTTTCCGTAGAATAAGTTAACTCCCCTTTATTCAGAATGTGCAGCAGAGGAATGAAGCCTGTGTAAGTACTTCTTCAAACCTTCCGAGTGTAAAAGAAACTCAATCCTTCTGCCATCTGAGGAAAGCCCTAGGCTGTTTTCCCTGGCAATGGTAGTGTTTGGCAATGGGGACCCTCCTGACTGCAGAGGCTGCCTCAACCCTAATCTCGCTTTGCTAATGGGGCAGTATTAAACATAGTTCCCTGAAGCTCCGGCAGAAACAGGACAGTGCAGCCACATCTTTCTTTTTTTGTTAGTAACTTAGGAAATGAACTGTGTTCTTTGCACTTTCTCTAGAAGACTTGAGCTTCCCTCTCAAAAAAGTTGAAGGCTCTATTGAAGGCTCTATCTGAGACATCCTTTATATTTTACTTCTCTTACTCTGTTTCTTTGAGTTTGAGGGTGGGTTTTGGGCCCTTTCCTTAAGACTGTCATAAGGTTAAAACTTTAAAGCTTTTTTTTTTTTTTTTTTTTGTAGAATATAGTTAGCACTTTACATCTAAACCTCTGTTCTGCATTTTGACAGTAAGCTTGAATCTGGTAATCTAAGAGGAGCAAAAAGCAGTCTCAGCAGACACGCTCCAACCTTGTGTTCGACCATATTAAGAATTAATACTTAGTCTTGCCGTACAACCCAGCTTTAATAAAGCTACCTAAATCCTCTTGGCTGCTGCTTTGACAGGGCAGCATCAATCGCAGTGCTCAACTTTTGTGTTTGCTAATTCAATAGGCAGCCTGACAAGGCTTTCAGAGCTGCGTTTATGGGATAATGAGGCTTTTTACACAGTTTCAATTTTTGCCATGTTGACAGAAAAAAAAAGCATTTTTGAGAACGATGGATTTAAAAAATATTTTCTGAATAAATGCCTCCTGCATATTGAATGCCTAAGATAGGACTGTTTGAACTTTCTTTCAAACTGTTTAATACATCTTCAGGAACCTTTGACTTGGGCTATTTCTCCTGTTTGTGTCTTCACTGGCCATTTTTGATACGGGAGAAGCTTTAAACTATCATTAGCTTGGGATAAACATAAATCTAATATTTCAAACAGATTTTTTGTGTCTCATTTTCTTGCATTTTATGCAACTGCTACATCTCTAAGACAATGCTACTACTTTTTGGCAGTTTCAAATACATTTCAATATTGTGAAAGCACAAACGTAGATGTTTAGCTTAAGGTTTCTGCATCTGAGTGGAAATTTAGAAGATGTCTGACTGTTGATCTGGTTAAACACACCATTGCCTCAAAGAATTGCATCTCACCTGTCTGGAAAGAGCTCTTCGTTAAATCTCCCAATGCAGCAGAGCAGCTCATCTGAATGTAGCCCTGCTGTGGCTCATTGGAATGGAGCTTCACAAATTCTGACTTGACTATCTTATCCTTTCTTTAGTTAATTTTATTAAATAAGTAGATCTGGACAAATTATTTCTTTATTTTTTTTTGCCCAAATACACTGGAAATTTGGATTTTTGCAGTTGAAATCCAGACAGTCAAGGACATGATTCACACTGATTTGATGATGGCAAGATTATATTTATGATCAAGGAAGATAATTTTCCAAATAGAGTTCCTTTAAGTAAGATTTTTTTCCAATCTCAAGGCTCTACTCTGAGGCCTTTTCTCTTGTATCTTTGGAAGATTTAGTACCATTCCATTGAACTTTTTTTTTGTTTATGGAGTTTTGTTCACTTCTTTTCCAGTACATATTTACCTATGTTTGAATATTTATTTGGAATTTTGATCTCTGAAGCATTTCAATTTTAAAACACCTTTAGTCATCAAAATAGTTCTGATTTAAAACTCATTAACACTTAATATTTAAAATCAAGAGTCTTTCTAGCCCAATCTCAATCAGCAGTTAGGGGCTGTGGTAAAACTGTTGACTTTGTTGTATTTATCCCTTATAGAAGTACAAATATATGCATGTTGTCCTGAAGAAAAATTCAGATGCAGCTCCTATAAACTATGCACACCTCAGCCATTTTGCTCACAAAGATGGTGAGTGGGTTCCCCTCTGACTCTGTACTTTGACACTTAACACCTACTGAATATTGTTATATATAGTGGGTTTTTTGATGAAACATCATTTCAGAAGCTTTAACCTTTTGTCATTTCTGCAACCAGTTGATGTTTAGAACTGTACAGAGCAGCGTTTGTTTATAAAAAAATACCAACCATACAGAGTTAGGAACTCTTAAATTGCAGTGGAAATGGAGAGTGTAAGAATACAGAGCTTTCTTTCTCATTCTCAATTTTTTCCTCACCCTGCAGGCAGAGACCTTGTCTCTGTAACCTGATAATGTAGTTGTTTCAAGCTCTGCATCTTTTGACATTTACTAAAGTCCTTCATTGATTTACCTTAGTTAAGTACATTCATATGTTGACAGTTCTTCATTGTTTATTCTTATCTGCCCAGTCGAGGCTGTACAACCCAATCTCTCTCAGTCTTCCAAGAAAGAAATTATCACAAATCAAAGCTCTTAGGTAAGAAAAAAACCAACTTAGTGAGCAAACTTTGCAAACGGAGTCACCTGTTACTTTTCTAAAGGTTTTCTTTAATTCTTCCTCATTTTTGGAACCAATCTGAAGAGTCTCCTGAACAAATTTGCTATATAATAAGATTCAGTTTCATTATTAGCTCTATTTATGAGGTTAAGTTGTAAAAAATCTGCCATAAAAAGAACAATTTGACACCTTGCTGTTTAACTGCCACCCCTGCAACTTGCTCAAGTCAAGACTAGTAGTGCTGATGTTGTCAGGGAGTTAGTCTCCCATAATACCCAGGTGAATGTAGATGCCTCTTCACATTATAAAACATTTCTCATGCTCAAAATGAGTGTTTGTCCCCTGCTGCTGCCGAGCCATCCCTTCACTTCACACAATTCTTTTGCCCAGGGCCATGCTGGTTTCTATTCATAAAGGCTTCACATCAGTGTCCCATTGCTGCCTAATTGCAGCTAGGAACTCAAAAGAGCAGTACTGTGGCTTTTTCTAATGGGTTGTGGTTAGAAATAACCATGCATAATATACTGTGGCAGGATATCAGATTCCTGTCACACGCCGAAATTCTAGTCAGCCATTTGAGTTGTAATTGTGTTAACAGCAAATTGGCTGTTGCTGAATTCTTTTTGCCCAGTAACAATTTGTAAAGCTATCACAGAGTTTTCAAAGTATAGGCGTAATCATATTTTCACTAAATGTGTCTGTATTTTTCCCTGCCCTGGAAGTACTGTTTTCATTGCTGTTCCTAAGCCTTGTAATTGAGTGAGTTACTGACTCCTGCACTCCCACGACCACTGCAGGTCACAGACAGTGATAGTTTTGCAGCCTTGAAAAACCTCCCTGATCCCTGAAGCCCTGTAATGACAGATTTAGACAATTATCAACATTTTTAACTCCAGTCACTACGGTGTTTGTGACTCAGTCATAAAAATAATCATGCAATACTGAAAGTTGACACGTGAGCTTTAACTGGTGTAGTTGTAACTGGTGTAATCTTGGATTATGTATTTTAAAGGGGAGCCAATGGAGCATTTTTCACATTGTAAGTGTATGACATAGAAAAAATCAGTGTGAAATCTTTCATCATTATTACACACTTATATTGTCAGATTTGTTTCCAAAGAAGGTATTTGACAAGGTGAAGCACTACTGATGACTGCTGGTTATTTAATGCAGTATTGTTGGCTTGTTATCTACATGCACCTCTCCAAGCACAATGAAGTTTGGATTGTCCTTGCATTGCATAATTTAATGATTATTAAATTAACCAAAAATAGACTACTTAAATATAAACATTAGACTTTGAACTTTGTTTCTTAGCACTGGATGCCCAAAACAAATCAAAAAAACACAATATTGCTTTATAACAGTCTAAATAGTGGCTTATTAAACAGGAAAGATGAGGCAAGAAATGATTACATAAATTATTACAAATATTTTATGTTTTCTGTATTGTAATAGCAACACAATATCTTGTTAAACTGATTAAATGCTAGCAAAGAGCTACAAGGTTTTTTAATATCAGTAAGTGGGAGCTGTACCAGTACTGTACTTTTTAAAGAGGTTAATGTCATTAGATAAAAAAACCCTTAGAGTTATAGATATATTTATTAGAGATTTTTATGTTAGAAATTGTTTAAATTTTAATATTTAGAGGATAATCAGGCTTTTAAACAATTTTAATATAATCCTAAAGGAACTCCTAAAAGTATATGTCACAATTGAAGGTATGCTTTTCATGTGCTGGAAAGCTTCTACTTTAAGATCGTATTTCTCTTCTGTCTCCAACAATCATTTGCTTATGGGAAACAAGCCTTAAACATGCAATGCGTAGCTGGAAAATCTAATATAACTAACAGGTACATATAATTCACCAAGATAATATTTTTGATGTATCTGGAGGACTTGGAGGTAATCATGCTACACAATCACACATGAGAAATGCTGAACTTAAAATTTTTAATTATAGTTTATATTGTTCTCTATTTAACTAGAAAATGTGTTTGTTCTCAAATTTTAATGGGAAAAAAGCCACAACTACCTGTAACATTAAAATTCACGTGCGACCTCCCTGCTTCCTCTCTTTTGAAGTGAATATGAAGTAGAAAACAACTTCTACTGATCAACTGATTGACAGGTACTCAGAGAAATAATGATTATTTAGTGAGATCTACAAATGAACATAACTAGACTAAACTAAGTATATGATAAAACACTGTTAATCACATAGATGGATCTTACATTAGAATGGGAAGGTAGAAGGAAAAAAAGAAAGCAACCAGAGTCATTCCTTAGATCTCCAAGTGCCAGATTTATAGAACCTACAGCATTATTCACTTTTATGCTTATTTTCACATTTCAGTGCCTGAACTTGAATGTACATATTTATCTTTTCTACATCCACATCTACTTGTAGTGTGAATACTCTTCATGTTATAGAGTCCAGAATCTCACCTAGGTCAATCATCCATTTCTAGAAGAGGACCTTATTGTTTAAAAAAAATCACTTTCCTTTTTGCATTTTAGCTGCTGAACTCAATATACATCAAGACATTCATAGTAACTTCATAGTAAGTACTCCTCCATCAAAATACAGGGTTAAGTGGGACCAATCAATATAAAATATACAGCAGGAATAAAAAAAAGTTCAAGTCAGGTACTTTAAGACACATAAAATGTCATAGTTCATTTTTCATTCATCTAGACTGGAAAGGAATTGATGAATTATCTATGAAAGTGAACTAACTTTGATAATTTGACATCAATGCTACATAACATTAACCAAAAGAGCACTGTCACTCCATTTTTTACTATCATACATGCAATATCTATTACCATATATAGTAGATATATATCTCATACGCAAGCAGAATATATATACGCAGAATACACATACACAGAGTCACCGAGTCTTCCAAATTCCAGTATTATTGTTTAATATTGATTTGGAGAAATAGAGAGGAAAATGCATATAGTAGAGCCAAGGGATATATGTACATATATAGGAATATATGTAATATATGCTATATGCTGGCTGGCCCTCTCTGTCATGCCATCTATGCAATGCTCCCACAAGACATGCAAAACTATTTCTGTCCTTTGGACCACTGCAAAGTAAATAATTGTTTTCTACAATGCTAAACTTAATCAACTAAATGAAATGAACTACTGCCAAGAGCACTTCCTCTGAACTTTATTCTGCTTACTCAATTGCCAAATTGTTTTCCTAATCTTCAACTCTTTGAGCAACTGTTCTTTAAAAACAAATAAACAAACAGCCCTCACTTGTTGAAAATCATTTGAAAGATTTTTTTCTGTTATTTTTTTTTTATCATAAGTATTCACCTTCAGGCTTTTGAAGCCAAATAAAAATAATTACTAGCCTGTGGTAAGGGCTACTCTCACACTGAAACTGCAAACACTTATGCAAATTCCCTGTCCATCAACTTTAAACAAGACATGTCTGTAACATCCCACAATGCAAAAAAATCTGATTACTGCCTACCATTTATAACTATTTGACAATCTTTTGCCATCATAGACCCTACACTAGTGATATTTTCTCCTTTGTTTTTACTGAGAGGTTTTTCTAACTTGTCTTTGTGGTAACTATGGTGACAGTGATGTCAATGAAGAACAAATCAAAATGTATCAGATAAGACAGAAATGATGAGACCAGGAATGTAGGGAGATTGTGTGATTCTTGGTATGTTAATTTGCATTTAATAATTAATTAATCAAATTAAGATTTCATATACAGATATACAAAAATACTGGTACCTAGTACTGGTAGCCATCAAGTTTCTGCAGCCTTGAAAATGAATGCAGGATTGGATTATACACACACACACAAAAAAAAAAAAAAAAAAAAAAAAAAAAGGAAAGGCGCATCAGTCATACTAAGCACCCATCTGGAAATTAAATGTCAAAGATAAATGCAAGAGAGGGGAAAAAATCAAATGAGAAAAAGTCAGTGTGCTTTCAGGAAGACACAGTCTGTTCTGAACAAAATTACCAAAGAAATTAGGTATTTGCTGAATGCCAAATACTTGTTGGTTTTGTTTTTTTTTTTCATATTCTGACCATCTAAGTGTCTTCAAAAATACAATCTTTTTTGTAAACTCTCATCACCAAAAAAAAACCCAACACAAAAGTGTTCCTGTGACATCTTTCAGAGGAATTAAATTCAGAAAAAAATAGACCTCCATTTTTTATTTTACAGATTCCAATATATTGAAAGATAAAGAAAAATCTTAACCATTATATCTGTACACGGATAAGTTTTTTTCCTTTTGTTTCTTGAGTGGATTTCTACCTTCCTTTATGATCTTGTAAGTGATTTTAGGGCACAGAGTAAGTTAAAATATCCATATGTGAAATGCTAGCAAGCCCACAGAACAACAGATCTGAAGGAGTGGATAGGTGGAACTACAGCTCCAATTCCTTTACACTTCAAGGCAGAGTGAGGGTTCTTCACTCCATAATTTATTCTAATGGCTTCCTTCAAACTTTCTAAATCTGCGTCACAACTATTAACAATCTCCATAATCATGCATGCGGAGATATTCAAAATTCTGTTGGAAGAAATCGCCAGAACCAGCACATGGGCGGTTGCACGAAACCTGAGCATAAAGAAGGATGAAAGAGAAGTTCTGGCGGGTCTTCCCATGGCAATCCAAGGAGTTACCAGCTGCTCCTGCAATGCTTCCCCTGGAAGTTCTCACACACAAAGGAGTCGGCGGAAGAACAGTGAGAACAGCTGGTGGCTCCATAGATTCACACACCCACAGCAGTCGACAAAAGGAAACGTCTGTGTGCAACTTCAGTGCTCCAGCACAAAGTCTAAAAACTGAACTTACATCATCCTTGCAGTGAGATTCATCAGAGTTTACTTATTAATACCCTCCATCACCTGCTGGTATTTCAGTAACGTGAGAGCACCGTCCTTGCTGAGCTGTCATGAGAAGTGCAACAGTTTGCCTGAGAAGCAGGGCTAAAATCAGCTCTGTAAAACACGTTCTCATGCACAGAGTGCACAGACATATCTCTTTATTTTGATGGTGTTTATCAGTTGTTAGGTCACTTCTCATTTGTCTTAAACGTGAAGCTGTGAAATCTTGAAAAACTCATATCAAATTTGGATTTGGAATCTTAATCACAGGTCTTGCTGGATGCAGGGGGTCAAGTGCATCCTTGTCAGCTTTTATATCAGAAGTAAAGATGTACAAAAACAAAACAATGAGAGATAGTTATGAAACCAGGCCTATCCCCTAAACCATTTTTTTATTCCTGCAGTCTTTATTTCAGTATACACTAGGTCATGACAGGATGAATGGTGCTGTTAACAGTGCTGCAATAACTTTCATGATACCTTCCTAAATCTGCAAGTATAAACAAGGTGGAAGTGTCATTGAATGTTATCACACACAAACATCAGAGTCTATAATACAGTGACTAACCTGAACACTCCCTTATTCAGGTTAGGTGCTCGTTAATGAGAGATTCAGACACAGCATGTCAGATTTGTACTTTTGAGAAATACTCCTTTATTCTGCACAAAGTTCTAGCATTTGACAAAAAGTCACCCCCTTTCTACCTTATTGATTTGACCCTCTACACAGAGCTAACACACCTTTTTGTCCTGAGAATTTTTCATACTTGAGAGAAAATTACTGCAATAATGAATGCAGCAGTTTTTATTTCTTGGTAGCTGAGAATCAAATTTAGATCAGATGCCTTGTTCCAAACTGTTCTTTTCTTTCATAGAGCAAGAAAACATTCTTACGAATGCACTTCATGAATTAGATTTTGGTAAATCAGTTAATTTCTTGAAAAAAAAAATAAAATATATGGCTCACCTGATTTTGGAAAAGCAAGAAGAGAAAACATATGTAAGGTTATGCAATTTCTCTGAATCTTCAGGAAAACACTTACAGGTTTTAGTACAAAGGTGAAGGTCAGATTGTTTTCACTTTTCGTGACAAAGCAGGAAAGAAAATAAATTTTCTAATTAATTAGCAGGAAATATCCTGAGATAGCCATTAGGGAGAAATGTCTATGAAAGCAGTACCATAATCCATTAGCAGGAATGCATTCTTAATTAAGTTCAAGCAGTGGGAATGGTATATACTGCAATGCTAGTATTGAATTAATAATTTGTAAATAAGACTGTGGGTAGAAACTGCAGTGTACAATCCTTATGAAGAATCCACTTTAAAAGCAATTATACATTACATTTACTTTAAATTTGGCATTTTATGACCTTTAATATAAACTAATTAAATTCAATAAGATTAGAAAACACAGTGTCTGCCCAGTATAGAAGCACTTAAAAATTACTTTTTCCTCAGAAGTGACCTCCCAAAATCATTAAAATGAAGAGCAAGACCAATCGCTAGAACAAAATATTTATTCAGTTTCTGCCAAAGAAAAGCAAGTAGTTTTTTAACTATTTTGACCACATACAGGGAAGTAGAACAAACATAAACATGTTCATCATGATGCTTCTTAAAGCACACAATTCCAGCACTCCCTGGCCTCCCTGTGATGGGTCTACAATCACCACGAGTATCTTCTTATAAATAACACTGCTGGGGATGACATTTTACTAAAGTTTCACTGCTCTCAAAGTCTTTCTCCAGGAAAACATAATTTCTAATCTAAGAATTAGATTCTTTCTACTGTTCTTTCTTACAAGTACAATAGAGCAGCCAAGAGCAAGGGGTGACCTATAGCACTCCTATAGGCTTTGGCTTCAAAAGTGATGTCGTTGCACATCCACCACTCCAGCGTCTGTACAAAGCACTTCCCACCCTTTGCCCTTTCCAGGTTGTAGGTACGACAGCCTTTCCTGTGGCATACAAAAGCACTTATTACTTTTCTCATTCTGCAGGGAAGAAGAACAAGATTTTTCTTGGGTTTCCTGTATAAATAAAGATCAAGAATAAAATCCTTACTTACAAACACTGTTGTTCTACTTTTCCAGTGGCATTTCAATTTTCACATTAGATGACCTCCAGAGATTCTTTCCAACCTACATGTTTCTGTGGTTTTCCAGTATTATATTTACAATATTTCCTCCAGTACAGGAGAAGTTTAACATGCTGGTCATAAACTATAATACACTGATGTGAGAGAAAAGGTATGAAAAGTGGTGCTGGCTTGTTAGCAAGCAAGCGTGAATGAAATCATAAAAAGAAATTTCTACAACTCTTGACTAGTTTTTATCCAGAGCCATGTCATCTTAGAGAAGAAGAAAAATTAATTATCAATGCTAGATTTGTAGCTACTATCATATATATATCCAATGACAGATATGTAGATGATTTTTCATATAGTGAGGAGTGTTCAAGGAAGCCATTAACCCATGCTGCTTGCTTTTACTGGCATATCCTAAAATTGAAGGACAACTCCTGCCTCAGGGTTTTTTTATATTACAGTATCACTGAAAGAACCAAATAATCATACATTAATGTCAGGAAAATTATTATTTAGTCAAATCAAGCTATATAAAAATAAGATTTTCTTACTCTGCAATACCTATGCCTGTTAGGATCACAGAGTAATGATGTGATAAACATACCACCCTCAGTAGTAACTACACTTTGGGTTTCCACCTCACCTCTCCCTGGCTCATGCTTGAGACTTCACGTTTGCTGGGTGAGAACTTTTCAACATTGTTTTCTCTGACTCTGAGGAAAAGCTCTTAAAATATGTATTGGTCTCTAGTTCTGTCAGCATGGCACAGCTCTCAAACATTTTCTGCATACAAATTTGTAGCTGTCATGACAGTTTTGGCATAGTGCTGTTTGGGTGTCTGCATGTCCCAGTTAGAATTGTGGTGTATGTGACATGAAAACATTCTGTGCAAACACAATAAATCTGATGTGGCCAACATCAGGTTTACTTTGCATGCACAACTTGTCTGCATGGAAAATGTGACTCTGAAGATCTTATACTGGGCTGGTGGGTTTTGGCAATTCCTCCAAGCCCTGAGCAAGGACCACACAAACCCAGAACACAAGTAGTGGCAGATCTAATTTTCTCTGGGTTTTTCTTATTAATCTTGGATTCTTTCATGTTTACCATGAATTAAAGTGGGGGAAGAAAGAGTCTACTCTGAGGCATCTGTAACTTTTGGCTCACTGGTATAGCATAGCTACCAATGCATGTAAGAGTGTGCATTTTCAGAAAAAAAGAACATAATTATCAATTCACTTATTTTTGGAAGCAGAGGCACCTTTAGGAGTAAATACAAACCACTAGGCTATAATTCCTCTCATTCCTAAATGCCTTACAGGGGACAGAACAAGTAGATCCCAGGCTAGATGCTTTTGGCAAGAGCCTGCTTCTTTCTTCACTCAGTTTATAAGGAAGCAACCTGGCAATTTGACAGGAATAGAACCTAATTTAATTTTAGCTTTTAGTCATTATTTCATTCATTAGTATCTGATCAGCTGAAGAACATGACAAGTTACCAAAATAACCAAAATATCTGGAATTTTTTATTAAATTCAGTCTGAGATGCATTCATTTTCAGTATATTCTGTACTGAGAAACATACATAATAGTGGTCCTCAATAGTGAAGAAACGCATATTTCCACGTTAATTTTGAAGTCACTCATTCATTTTCATGAAAAATTGTATATACTATATTGGAATTACCTTAGCCAAAGGCATCTATCCTTAGAATATGCCTTGTTAACTTTCCAAGGAAATGGGATCCAAAGATATTACCACAGATGAAGCATCCAGTGATGGAGCCATTTTTCGAAATGCCTTTGATTGAACAGCATTGCTGCAGCAGGTATGCAAGAGTGCACGCTGAATGCATTTTCAAAGTGACCCCTGTGAAACTCAGAGTGACTGTATCTTCTCTCTCTGAACTTTTGATAAAATGCTCATGATTACATGCTGATTTTGTCAGAAACTCCATCCAGGCATGAACAGTGCATCTACTGGCAGCAAGGTCATGATATAGCAAGTTTCCATCCCACAAAATAACCTACCATTAAGAACTCATTTTTACCAATTTATTGCCAAAGCCCCTGTGGAATGTGTCCACACACACAGTTTAGCAGATGATCTGGTTTCCAGCGAATTCTAACGACTCAGAGAAGTGCAAAGAAACACTCTGTGTACACAGCCTGTGTTATAAAAGTGTCCACAAGGCACATGCAGCCCTGGAACAGGGAGTGTTTCCATGCCTTGGTAGTGGCTCAGTTTCTCACACCTCTAGCATTCTGATTATCCATGTTATCAATGACTGCATCAATCTTAGAAAAATCAAAAATTCTGACAAACCTAATTCCAGATATTTTTAACAGTCCCAAACATTGATTTTTTTTTGAATGCAAATACCTTTTATTATCAGGACATCATCTTATATTTAAATTTGATATTCTCTGTGAAGCTTAACTGTTTTTTTCAGCTTATTTTTAGAAGAGGAGGAATGGAGAAATTTAATTGTATTAAATAAATTTATGATTGTAGGGAGATATTTTTGAAACATATTATATTTTGCTTTTTGTTGGTTCCTTTTTAGAATCTTAATTCTCTCTTCACTTGAATACTTTAACTGCTGTTTCCTGTCTCTTTGGAAAAAAAAAAAAAGAAAAAAAGTAAAACCACACTTCTCTTTCAATCTGGTAGTGCTTTGGATTCATCAACAGAAACTGCAAGAACAAGTGATCGCTGCTTGTGAAATTTGTAGCAATTTCTAAATCAGAATAGATTTTAAGATGTACCACATTAAATTTCAATACATTTATTCTCTGGAAGGGGTTTAGTTTGGATTTTGTTTGGCTTTTTTCACCCCACAGTTGTAAGTCCTCCTCCTCTTTTCTTCATAACACTCTCCTAATCCATTACCGTATTCACTGTTTTTCATAAAAGTGTAATTACCTAAGTGGAACTATTTCTTACAGATGTCAAAAAATATATAATGCACTTTTCACAGAACATACTGCAGTCTAGAACTGTTTAAAAACAGCAATAACAGGAAGAAAGGATGACAAGTAGCTCATTTATCTGTCTGTTGATGGATTTCAACCACACCACAACCATCAACTTTTATGATCTACAGTAGAAATCAGCCTTTACCTACTGAGGCACAGTCTATACTTTTTTCTTTAATGTGCCAAAATAACTGGCAGTTTCTGTGAGCCTGTTGAATGCTGAAATATAAAGTTTGCACTTGAACCATCTACCTCAAAGTTCTGTACAACAGAGCTCTTCAGCCAGACAATTTTCCCTATTTCCCCATTGCACGAAAAAGATTATACAGAACATTAAAATTTAAAAAAAAAAAAAAAGCATAATTGGTTAAAAATAGTAAATACTGAAAGGAAACACTTGAAGTTGTCATCACATTTTCTATAAACTGCATTTTTCATCCTCTTTTACTGTTTGTCTCTAGCTTCTGTTTCTTAAATTTAATATAACTTTGGCAGCGCTCTATTTTCTACAATCTAAATAGTCCTTTCTCCTTGACACTTAGGCAGTTTTACCTGGCAGGGCATTAGGGGGTAAATGGTTTTAATGAGACTCCTTCACCTGTGCAGTATTTGAACTTTCTCCCCGGGGAGGAAAAGTTGTGTACCCCACAGGCAGTATTTTGATTTACTATTGAGCCTCTTTTGCATAGCAGGCCATAGAATACAGTGAGAACAAAGTACTTATGCCATTACTGAGATTTAATATTGCATTTATGAAGAGCCCTATTGCTATTTTAGAAGAAAGGTACAAAGGGTTTGATAAAAATAGAAACAAAAATCATTAGGTAGTAAAGGCATTGGCACAATGCTTTGATCATTCCACAGAATCCCTCACATCCTGAAGGGGTTGTTGATAAAGAGCCTACTGCCACTATTTGAAAGAATTGCTACAGTTTGGAAAGCATTCAGTGTTTAGCTGTGCAAAGTGAATAAAGTTCTGACAGATGAGTTTCCTTGCAAAAGTATTTTATGAAATACTTAGGAACCAGTTCTGACCGAGTAATTGAGACTTGAGGAAATATTTAATAAATACTGAGGGTTTTTAAAAGTCTTCCCCTTTGGCCCCTTTGCCTTCTCAGAAGAAAACAATTGCTTACAATTATTTACTTCATAACTTCACAATCTTCTCACAACATACAATGGAATCACATCAACTCTTTTCTTGTACATCAACTTTGCTGCACCATATAAGCTTAGAGAACTTTTCTGTATATTCTGATTATTACAGATTGACAGACCCATGTTGCAACGATATCTGTCAGGACAGGGCAGATTTAATAGAAACATGAATCCTTGTACAGTAGTTGACTTGAAGGCCTGTTACTGAATTAGAAAACTATTTTATATAACATAAGTGTTTGATGTACTAAAATATGACATGGGTGACAACATCACTAGTGGAACCAAAGTGTGTTAAAATAGCTACTTAGTCAGTTCTGAAGTGTGCCCTGACATATGTCTTGTAGTATTGCCAAGGAATCTTTCTGCCATTCCTCAGCCACCTCCAGCACTGACTTCAGTGAGAAAGCTTAATACTGCTGCAGCTGTCAGTCTCAGAGCTCTGCAACAAGATCAGTCTTGAGTTTTCTCAGACTTGAGACTTTCCAAGTGAAAAGCATCTGATCTTTAAATCGTCAGTGACCTCTTGCTCAACACAGATCGAGAGTAACGTATCTTTGTTTTAAATTTCAGATCCTTCTGACCACAACATTTGGATTTACATATTCTTCAAAAAGCTGTTTCTCTTTTAATTCCTTGGTTGGAATTATTACTACTTTTGTTCCTTCAGATGGACTGTATTAACCTTTATTGTGTGATCTTTTAGCCAATGGCATGAACAATAAGAAATGCAAGAAAACAGGGTTTTCATGCTTCTCTGCTGGTCAAAGCTGACCTCACGCTCACCTGCATCAAACATTAGGCTTATTCCATGACAGCAAGACCATCAGTCTTAATTTATCCTCAGCTTACCTGCCAAAAAGTGATTTTATAACAGTAAGAACTGAATTTAATGCAATAATTTCCTCATGTCAATATCAGAGTAATAGGCCAAACACAAGAATTAAAATAGAAAAATTGTTTGCAAACACAAAATATTAGCAAAAAATAAGTGGAACTATTTTTTTTTAATTTAATATTTTTTTCTTTTTCTGTGACAAGTATTAAACATTCTAAAATTTCCACTTTAAGTTGTGTAGGGGTTTTTGATAGGTAAGTGCTGAATTTGAAATACAAACCAAAGCACGGTAGGTTTTTCAATGTTTACATAGTTTAGGAACAGATTTCTTTCGATCATATTTTTCCAGTGCTTATTTTTTTGGTTGGTTCTTACCCCTAAAAAGTTTCAATTTAAAGAGACACTTGTTTGACACACTGTCTGCAATAGTACCTCTGAACACAATGATTTGCTCACTATTGACTTAAAGTGCAATTTATTCAATGAAAAGTCTCTAAGGAAAACTAGGATGCTTCAGGAATAGCATGGAGTATTGACCTAATCCAACCTTGCTTAGACAAACTGGCAATATCAAAACTGAAATAGTACATCTGGAGGCAAGAAGAAAAAAGTCTGGTGCTTCTACAATTTACATATTCTTACAAGTAGCAGCATAAAATAAAGCCTAAGCTGCTGTTGCAAAGCAAACCTTCTGGCTATGTGTAAAGCTCTGCATAAAATCCGAGTAGCAGATCTTGAGCTGACACACAGACTTCAGACTCAGGAATTTACATCAGCAGATGATCGAGCTCTGCTTGGGTTTTTATGCTGCAGCGTGATGGAAAGATCTGGAATCACACTGCAAACAACTAGCATACGCAAACCCTTTCCAGTGTAGCTCATTGACCCAGGAAGATCACTGTGCTATCTGAAATTACTGAGCCACATGCTTTGGCTCATAGTGGAAATTTTCACAAGCACAAAAAGATCCACAACGTGAAAATTACTTTTCAGATGTACTTTACAAATGATTACTGAATCTCCAGCAGCAGTCTGTGAATGGCAAAGCCCATACCACCACTGCAGATAAGGAGATACATCATCCTTAACAACAGAGACAGAGTTAGAGCCTGGTATTTGTTCCTGTTCTTTCTCTGTTTGTGTGTTTTTTAAAGGCTGCACATCATTTTTTCAATACACCTTTTTCACCATAAGACATTTAAAATGTTTGACACGCATACATGTTCTCTGTTATGCCCCAAAGCAGTTCCACTCACCATTTCTTCAGTGAATAGTAATCGGCCGTTTGTGATCTGCATTTATACGTTTGGGATCTCCAGCACCATCATCTTTTCAAGTGTCTGCTGTCCTTGCTTGCTTGTGCCCTTCAGTAACTTTGTTATACAATAAACTACCACACTTAGCTGCATGTTTGATCAAAATATGACTTTTTTGTTGTTGTTCAAGCTCTATATGCTCTATTAATGGATGTAGCCAATTTCCTCTTTTCAAAAGCTGATTCAGCAGCAGTTTGGGTTTTGCATAACAAAGAGAGATAAAAGTAGAATGATGTCACAAAGTCCCTACTCCATCATGCACAGACAGCTTTCGTCCTATCCAAAACTTTCCTTAACCTCTGCCCGCAGCTGGAGGATGAGCTGGACCAGGAGATGCCTTGTTGGGGAGGAGTCACTTCACCCCTCACATCTCACTGTTTGTTGCCTCACACTCCCTCTTGGGCCTGGGAGTCCCTGTATGTGATTTGCTCCTGCATCTTCATGCCATAGCAGTGATTTTCTTGGAAGAAAACAATAAAATATTCTTTAATAAAGTTTTGAAGCAAAAATATGTAAAAAGGCTGCTTAGTGTGATTGAACTTTTAATAAAACAGGGGGTTTTAAATTGTTTTTGTTATTCTTCAGGGTCACAGTGATTTTTTGATTTTTTTTTTTTTCTGGGAGAACGGCTTTTCTGTTTTAATTTCTAATTCAGCATTAGTTGTGAAACAAGATAATTAGTTAGTTTCTATTTTTAAACAAAAATTAAATTATTAACTATTTCCTACCTGAGGTCACATGGAAAACACAGTATCTGAGATTACAGATTCATGAGTTTAATCTAAGACTCTGAATGGGATATTATTGAATCATATATGGACAACAATAATCAAGATTGCAGATGTTATTTGATGTTTAAGGGCATTTTCATTGAGAAGTTGAATACTGTAATGCAATAATCCTACACTTTGGAGTGAGTTTTATGGAATAGCTTTATGAATATGCATTGCATAGCTGTTTTTCTTTTCTAACTTTTTATATAAAGTCTCATATGCTAATTCACACTGCAGAGAATTTCTGATGAGCCCTGAATTTACTTCTAAGTTATACTTTCATTTATTGTGGACTAACCTCAGAACGCTTTTTCTCAGTGTTCAAGGACAAAGTTTACTGTGCTCAAACCATGTGTAAAAGTCCAAACAAAACCCAGCATGATTGGAATATGCAATGGCATTATGATCCAGTATATGTTTTTCCTGCAAACAGTAATAATTTTAAAAATATTCTTGCACTAATGTCTGGTGCAAAAATAGTCAGTCTTTCTTGATGTATATTTTGGGTCATTCTGCTTATACAACTTTTATGCAGCAGCTTTGTCTACTCATGATGATGTTTTTAATTAAAATTTTTAAAGATTACATTAAATTTCCAGTTGCCGTTTCAGCAAATACTGCTTTCAAAATCTTATCCTAAAGCTGAATGTTTTGAAAACTGTGGTCACCTAAAATTTTCATGTGCATATGTACAAAATGAGATACATTGACTGCAATGCCAGCAGGTTTTGGCTTTGATTAGCTACAAATTGCAGCTCTGTCTGTTCCAATATTATTTCTCTGAAAACCAGAGAACTGCAGTGTGTTGCTCTCATTAAAACAATTTAATCTACTCAACAGCAGAAGTTGATGTTTTACCAGCCATTTCATCCCTGTTCAGTCGTGGAGTGTTGTAGACACACTTTGTTTACTCAGTGAGATGCTGTTGTGTACAGATTGTATGATTTTCCATGGGAGCTTTTCAAAGATGTACACTGGATTTCAGTGAACAATTCTCAAAGGTATTGGTGAAAAATATCCACAGACCACACAGTTTTGAGTATCTTGGATTTCTGAGTATGGACTCGGACATGAGTGAATGTTTGGGGATTTTTTACAGTCATTGAAAAATGCAACATAGTTACTTGGAATGACTTCCAATAGAACACAGTGCGAGCTGAAACACTGCATTTGTTTTATTTTCCATTTTTGCTTATACAGTGAAACATCACTAGTAAAATAAACAGATAATGTAGCATTTTAAGAACTAGATGAAATACTTACAGTGCCTCCAGGTAGGTGTGATTATTACCTTATATCCAGCCCTAATTTACATTATTCTAAAGGCTACTTACTACTTGGAAATGTTGCTTAACTTTATAGGTTTACATAATGTCCTAAAATTGTTAATGCTTATACCATACTGAATTTTAACCATTTTGGTTCTGGAAGTTATTTTGGTTGATGTTTTCAGTTTTCTCTTCTCACTTAAACTTTAGTGACTTCATTGGAAGAAGCAATAAGGTTTACTATTTGTATTATTACAAAAATAACAGCCCTAATTATGAAGTAAAAATGTATCTGCTCATAAAGAACAAGACAGAGACAAATGGAAGACAGATGGGGGTTAATTTCATAACAGGACAAAATAAGAAGACACAAGAAATTACAAGATCTCAAAAAAAAAAAAAAGAGCTTGGCTTATTGGTGAAAGCATCTGATAGCTCAGGTAGGATAAGCAAGACTTTAAACTAAAAATGTGTGATTAAAAGTTTGGTAACAGTATTTTTATCTGAGCTCAGAAGTTGGAGTGGGGTAAGACTGAGAGAAAAACAGCTCTAGGCAACTCTAATTAGAACACTGCATAAGCCAACAGAAAACAAACAGCAGAAGCAGTGTTTTCAGGTGTTTGGTGAATTTAAAGGTTGAGAGTCTTAAGACTTAATCATGTTTTTATTGTCAAGGAAAATGAAAGGAAAGATAAAACAGTGCAAGACATATAAGGAAATGTGATGGGACAAGCAGAACAGGTAGACTAGGAAGTAGATGAGAAACTTGTGCTTCTTTGTAATGAAGGATGCTTGTGATGGAGAAAAGAATGTCAAGCCAACAGGAAGGCACAAACACCTCATTTTGTCAGTTTTTTTCCCCAGAAGAAAGCAGTAAGATATTATGCAGTGATATAAAAATAAATGGAAGCAAGGGAAGAATAAAAAGGAAGAGCAGATTTGAGAGAATTTTAAAACAAGTCCAAAATATATCTGGTGCTACATGCAGGAAAAAGCTGATGGCAGTATTGAATAAGACATCTGTAGAAAGAGAGAAACAACAGCATGCCTCAAAGGAAGAAGACTGTACAATAAAATAGTAAAGAAAAGCTATTTTGGTGCAGAGAATTTTGTAGCAGGACTGTAGATTAAATGAAAATGCGAGCGAGGAAATACAAAACTCAAAAGAAATTGAGCCTGTAAGCTCAAGCTCAGAATAAGTGTAGGATACTGCAAGGTGGAAACCTGCTGCTGCTAATGACAAGACCTGATTGAAGAGTAAACATCAGTAAGTGAGAACAAGAAAGGGACAGAGCAGCTATGTGCAATATTGCTTTGGGGAAGTGAGACCATGGGAAGAAAACAAACTTGTAGGGAAAAACTCCACAGTTCTGACCCAAAAACTGAGCATGAAGCCAGAAACGTACGAGGACTTCCTCATATGTTTTGCAAAATATGTATTCATTTAGACTGTGTAGGTGTTCCAGATTTACCTGGGGTTTGCATCACAATTTACCCACCTCAAAACCTCATACCTGCACTGGCAGTGATATGAATCCTCTACAACTACCAGCACAGGCCCTGCTTTCATTTCAATTAGAAAATAACCCCAACGCACTAATGAGATATATCTGTACAATGATAAAAGAATGTGACTCTCACAACTATGCTGTGAGGTAATGTATGCAGTAAAGTATACCTCTGTATGAATAAAAATGCTTAGATGTCTAGAAAAATTCTAGGAAAAGTGAGATTCTTGATCTTTGAGATAATGCTTACAGTATTTTGCACTGCACATTTGGCTGTGCAAAAATAGCAGTGGTTGGGGTGTTTTCTTCTTCCTCAGAAAAGCAAACCAATTCCTGTAATTTTCCTCAGAAAGCATGTCTAGTCAGAAAAGCAAAGCAACATATCCCAGAAGAAAGAACTATCTTCAAGAAAGTTGTTCTTCGCTCTAATTCTGAAGAGAGGTGCCATAAGCCCTCCTGGTCCTGTTGATAGGCTGCTTGTAGGAATTTGCCATCATGACAACACTTGAGAAGGTTAATTGGAATTAACTAAAATGTATGAACTTTGAAGTGGATAGATTACATTATCCTAAGTCCTTGTGTAGCTATTCTTATTTAAAATTAAAATGATCTTAATTTAGTTTATCTTATTTCACTTCTCAACTAACGATAAAATGAATTAAGATCATTTCAGAACTCATTTGCATTAATTTTCCTGTGTACACATGTGTAAACAAGCACTGAGATCTTAAAACTTAAAACCTCACTCAATGTCATTAAACCTATCAATAATATATCAGAACTGTAAGACTGGCTTCCAGACAAAAAACTCCTCATTATGACATCTTTTGGGACCACAATATCCAAAATGATGGAGACCACAAATCTACTAGCTTTGTAAAGTTCTTCAAATCCTTTAGAAACAGAAATTTCTTTCACACAAAAACCTTTCTATGCAATTGTATTAAAAAATGGGTCAGAGTAAATGGAAAGTTATATAAACATCCTGATTTGCACACATATTTCATCTTGGAAATAATACCATCTTAAAGATGAGAAATTTGTAAAATACTTCACAAAATCCTATATATGTTATGATTCTGATGCTGCTTTAGAGGCCAATAAGCATAAAACACAGGAGAAAATGTGCAATCCTGTAACATACAATTAAGATCAAACAAATTTTCCAGCAGTCCTGCTGAATGAAGAAAGACTGGTTATTGAGATTGCTCAGCAAGTGGATGATGAAAAAGGAGTTCTAATGAAATCTAAGGCTATAACTCAGGTAATCTTAATAAAATTCTAGAAATGAGTCTGAATCCAATGTCATGGCCAGTTTACCTCATATGATTGGCAAAAATCACAATTGCCTGACAGTTATAATAAAGAGAGGTCTAAAAACTACCTTTAAGGATATTGCTTCCAGTGAAAATTTCTTATAACACTTTATCAAAACTGAAAAATAAAACAAAAAACATATTCACATGAGAGAATTGTTAGAATGTTTGTTTTGTGGCAAAATATTCCAGTGAAAACAATAAGAATTCACAATGACACAATAGATAAATTAGATCTTGCTTACTGAATAGCATCAGTAAACGGGCAGTGCCCTAAATGCCCAGAACCACTGTGCAGTAATTAGGAGGCTTTTCACCAACAAAATAATTACAAATTGCATTTTATCTGCCTGATGGCTGAATCTTTTCGATTATGGGTACATAAATTGTCAGAGATTAGCTGAAATACAAAGCCTTTGCTACATTATTTTTTCTGTAGGAGAGTTGTATAAATGTGCTTTAAAGATGCTCTTTCAGAATGGAGTTCCCACTATCTTACCACGTGCAAGGACAAAACTTATTGATTACTATTATGAAGAAGGGGCATAAAATACTCTAACAATGCAAATAAAGGGTAAAGAACCGGAATCAGGAGAGGATTTTGCTGTTTCTAGATGTACAGCTGTGTGATCTCAGGTATCTAAACAGTTTCAGTTTCTCTGGTTTTCAAGTGGAAACACTGTATACCTTTATGATACATAAACCAACAAAGAGAGATAAGAACATATAATTCAGCTGAATAAGAATTTTACTATTGCTAAGCTAATTAAAAGGAAAACTCTCAAAGGTACTTTGCTTACCATCACACTCAGTTATTCCCTCAAAAATGGGAGAATGCCTGGAAAGTAGTAGTTTTTACTGAAAAATTAATTTGTAAAAAGCAGTAGAGGTAGATTAGGCTGGATTAAAACAGTTGTAAAAAGACAGAATGTAAACCTTACCATCACACTCGATATTCTTTCTGCTGTTTTGCACCTGATAGCCGCACACAATTCATACTGTAATTTTGAACAACCATTATCCATCCTCATCTTATCACGTTGCTTTGGCAGAGTATTTGCTTCTTTTTCACCATAATCAGGGCATTCAGAGAATAAAGAATAGCATTAGTCCTGATTGCTGCTGGTCTGACTGCAATTATAAACCAGAGCTATGCCTGGGTTTTGTTCATTAAACAGGGAGGTCACAGGTAGCTTTGAACTGACACTCATTCTTTGTCTGCAAACACATTCTCTTTCATGTACTCACCCTACCTCTTTCATACTATCCAACGTGAATTCTTTGACACTTCTTAAAATATTTTAAAGTGAACTTATTTAAAATTTGGAAAAGTCAACTCATTAAATAACATATTTGTAGTAAGAAGCTTTTATCTTCCACTGAAGTCAATAACAAGAATCTCTGTGAAAATTTTCAATAGATAACAAACAGGCTCTTTGAGTTTAGCACTTTCTGAAGTGACTGATCCTGACTTTCTCAGAAACGTGTTTTCCATATGCACTAGATATGCAAAGTGGAAACACTGCAAAACACAAAAGTGTTTTGAATTGCTCTTACTAGAAGTGATAGCATTTTGCATCTTTAGATTTATTAGAAATGTAGAAAGTATTTATAGAAAGTCATATGTCTTTCCTACTACTCCCTTTGCTATGACAGCTTATTCAAAAATTAAATTCAATTCTGGACAAACTATACACTAATTGATTGTAAACCAGCAGGATCTCTACAAAAGACATCTTGTAATCTGCACATTCAAGTGATACAGGTATATGAGTAAATTCCACCTTGGATTATAATTCTGACTGAAGTCTACTTTTCATTTTATAAAAATCACTATTCACATTAAGATTTATCTAAAATTAACTGATAATTACATGACTCAGCAGTACGAACACACTGTTGGTTCTCTTCTGCATGTACATGGAGCAATGTAAGAAACTGAGATTTCACTGTGTAAGCACCAAAAACAATCACTGACCTGCAGGTCAGTAATCCAACAAGAAGCTGAGTTAGGAGCAATGTGTAAGTGAAAATTCCTACAGGATAACTAAATCTCAATTACTTCTTTCAGTCTTTTCCATTTAGGTGGAAAACAGAGAGACATGAATTGAACTTCTTATTTGATGTTCTTAGTTCTGAACTGCTCAGACAGGAATGCAAATTACAGATCCATGTGGATCCTGGAAATTATACCACTGTAATGCTCCTCACACCTCGGCACACTCAAACTTTTTGATACCATGGTATGCAGAAGCAGAGAACCATTTTAAATACATTCAGTTCTAATTCAGTAAAGAAATAAATTGAAGAAATAGTTCTTGTAAGTCTTTGGTTTCTATATCTCACACTATTGTCAAAAGAGCACAGATTTTTGCTCATTTAAGAATAAGTTGTGTGATGATCACCTCAAGGAATATTAAGAGAGCCATGAGGATAATTCCATCAAGGCTTTTACAAATCCTGTACGTGATTTGTCTTTCTTTTCTGAGGGTTAAGAGTCTCAACTGCAATGGCAGAAACAACCATTTATCTGCCATTGTTCATTCCCAAGAGTTATTCCTAAACACCGCATTAGGTTTCACAGGGAGCTAACTACCTCGACTTTTATTCAGAACATGTACTGTCTGCACTGTTCATTGGTTGGCTCATACACAATTTACTCTTTTATGCATTCTCATCTCATTTTTGCTTTTTTATTTAAAAGCAGTTTTATTTATTGTGGTGTAAAAAGAAAACAGCCTCAATCCAAGGTGATTGCTAAGACAGAGGAAGCACTAAGTAGCTTTCGTCACTCCTGTCCACACAGTGCAATTCTCCAGACTTTTGTACCTAAAGCTGGGAAGTGGGACATTGTTGGGGGGTTTTCCAGATTTTTATTTCTGAGATTATTTTCAGGCTTTGTTTAATTATAGAGATGTCAGTAGCCCAAAGAAATCTAGGAAATCTAGAGTTGTAAACACACTAAAAATGTGTATGATGTTGACAGAATGAATTTTAATCGCTATTGTTGTCACTTCTTATGCTTTTTATTTCTTGAAAGGTTTAAATAAATGCTTTAAAACTATGAATTATAGCATGCACAGTTTCTGACATGCTGTAGAAATATGTAAGCTTTGGCCAAACATGAAGGACCCTATGTGCATACATACATTCCCTCACATTAATTTCAGACAGAACACTGTTAAAATTGAAAAAATCAAGGAGACAGTATGCCTGAAATTGGCTTAGGTTTGCAACCTGAGGCCTCTGTATGTGTGCAGTTTGATAGATTTTTTTGATTATAAAGTCTTGGACGTAGAGTTTTTATTTAACACATGGTACATTTTATTGGTGTGTCCTCATTAGTGTGTGACTCGTTTAGTTTTTACTACAAGTTTCAGGTGCCTGGACAGATCTGTTCACCTCTTGATGGGACAATTACTCAGCTCTTTACCACAACTTTGTAGAAACATTGCTGGGGTATCTGGCTCTTCACTAATAATAATGAATCTACTTTCACTGGGTCTTTTGAGAAGTATGTGATGAACAAGAACTAAAGAAATTAAAGTGGAGGGGAATTAAGAATGAATGTTCTCACCAATGTTTAAGGAGCAGTCTGAGGCACTTAAGACCCAGAGCAATTACAGTATTTTACAACAAAGCTTGTCAGAAAAATTCTACAGGAAAGTTTTAGTTTGGAAGGTATTGATTTAACAAAATTTTAACACACTGAGAAATACACGGATTCACTGATATAATTAGACATGGCCTGGGCTTCATGTTTAATTAAAGAAATAATGAAGAATAAAATCACAACCTGCTATCTATCCACCCTTATAAAAGATGATGTAAATCATCTTAATACACAAATGCTATTAATCCCACTTGAGAAGTATTCAGTTTTCACCTCCATTCCACTGATGGTCAATAGTGTGCTAATACAACACTGCAGTCTAAATCTATGCATCAGAAGGATTAGGTAGCCCTATCTCCAGGGTGCTAAAATAAAAACTCAGCAATCAAGAAACAGATAACTTCCAACAGTTTGCTAAACAAAAAGAGAAATAAATGCAGTACTGCTAATAAAATATAATTAGAATAAAGCAAGGACAATTGTGATCAATGTGTATTCCTGTTATCTGCTTTAGACAATAGGTTTCCCACTTAAAACTCTTAAAATAAAAGGCATAGAAGAACATGGTTACTCCCAGGCAGGCTTTGTTTGCCAGAAGAGATGCCAGTCATTCTTCAGGTTTGGTTTTCTCATCACATGCTTCGCTTTTTCATTTCTCCAGACATGGCAGACGTTCTACTTATACCTTGAAAGCCTTATTTCTACTTTACTTACTTCAGGAAAGCATCGCATATGATCTTTTAAGAAGGATGATACATAAGCTAAGCTACACTGTGCTCACACTGAGCTACAAGCAGGCATTGCTATAGAGAGTCCACCCAGTTATGAGAAGATATGGGGCAAGAGAGTCCTTTTCTGGAACCAGAATTATTTCCCATTAAACTGCCTAATGACCCTAAGATATTGGTGGGCCCGAACCATTTCTTAATAATGGATATTATGACTCATCCATCCATCCTGCCTTACTTTTCAATGCACCATTGAAAAGATAGGAAGCCATTTTAGCAACGTACTCTAATACATCATAGCAATTTAACTTCTAATAGATTTTATTATTGCTTTTAATTCTTTTTTCTTTCAAGGATATTGATTTTGAGAGTACACTATTCTTGCAATTAGATACAACTGGTTTTTCAGTATGTAATCATTTTTGCTTTGTAACTTTTGCAGGAGACAAACTGCCTTAATACAACCACTGATCTCTCTGAGACATGTACAGATGTTAAAATAACAAGGACATAAATATGATACACGAGTTAGTGAATACAAAACACTAGTGTGCCTATAACACACTAGGGAAACAGTTTTATTGTCTGACTTCTCAACATGCTAAAACCTAAAGCTGCTACAAACTCACACACGTGCAGCACTTAGAAAGCCTAAGGTGATACAAAAATGCTCTTTTTTGAAGTTCTCGTAAATAGTGTACCAAGAACTGCATCAGGCATCTTCACTGCAGCCTCAGACATCCATTCCTCAGCTAGCACACACTCCATCCTCTGCAAAAGTATTCTACAGAGAACATATTTCATGGTCTGCTTCTCTGTGAAGATTTACATAAACCCAGCAAGCTGCTTCAGTGAGAAGGTGGTGCTTTACAAGGCTGCATCACTGTTTGTTCTATCAATAGTACTTGTTTAAGCATAACACTGTGAGTTGCTTCTCTTCTATTAACAATTTTGCTGCTATTCTGCACATATTAAGCAGCTTCCCTAGTGATGCAGAAATGAGGCATTAAACCATGACAAGAAACATTATTTTAGTATTATCACAAAAATTATATTTACTATTCACAGCATTGATATCTATCTTCTGGAGAAATAGTGTTAAAAAATAAATGGAATTTTTTTAAATTTTTTTTTAACAATTACTGCTGATTGCTATATGTATAAATTAGTTTAAATTTCTGCTTTTTGTTCCTAATATATGTCACACAGTCGTAGCTCTTTTATTTTTAATTCCAAAGTTTCTTTTATTTTTGATGCACTTTAAGCAAGAAATTGACATTTCTTTCTGGTATCAGCAGGGTGTTATCAGTTCTTTTTTATGATCTACATGAAAATATGGTCATTGTTGTAATAGGGCACTTCATTTTAGTACACACGCAGTGTCCTTCAAACTGTAACTTGAAATTATCAATGCCAGAGTAAACAGCAAATTCCTGCCAGAGAATGTAAAAAACTGAGACAGCTATTGGCTAGTGCTCCAGAAAAGATGACAGTCTTTTCTTGTGGTTCCATCAAAATTAAATAGGACTTAGATGACATGAATATGTCAGGCATAATTGAGGGATGAAGCTGCCTTGTTTCCAATACCTTCAGTGTGCACACCAACTCTGTAGCCAACACTGCCTCGAAATCTCTTGTAAGCAACAGTAGAAATTAGTAGAAATTACCATAAACACTTTCTTATCTTGAAGTGATTATAGTCTTTTCCTTTGGAACAGCACAGAGTCACCAAGAGCTGTCACTATTCCTAGGAGGGACTTAAAAAACTAGTAAGAACAAATTCAGGAATTGGCTATTTCATTTCTCTTTTTAGTCACGGGAGCATAGGGACACATTTTTTTCTGCATATATATCTTTTTTTACCTCTAAGGAAAATAAGGGCTTGCAGTGTATCCAGCATTTAATACCCCAAATGTATACCATCTTTCCTCAGAGAAAAACCAGCTCCTGCACCACCATGGGTACCTGAAATATTGAAAACTATAAAACTGTCTAAGACCATTATTGATTTTACTGTGTATGAAGCAGCTGAAGCATTAGACAGCAGACATTCTTAGCCATAAACATTACAAGGTATCTCTGTATCTTCAGCAAATACAGAGCACTGTTTTTAATGTAGCAGATTATTCATTTTGGAGTCCTGGAAGTGTCCTTGGTGTTTGCTTCTACATGTTTCAGCCCCAATGACAACCAGAAGGGCAAGGCTACTACTACTTTTTATGGTGCAATGCCATGTTAAGCACATACCTGAATAGTCATCTTTGCTGAGGACTTATCCTTGTAATTGCAGTTGCAAATCTGTCATATCTAGAAGCCTCTGGAACTTTTTGTAGCCTTATTAGATGCGAGGTAGCCAAGGCAGCTCAGGGGCACCGTGTTCATGAAAGGCAGCTCAAACCGACTTCACTGACTGTATCACCCATTTTACACTTTATAGGTACCCTAATTCTGATGTAATAAAAGCACAAGAACAACAAAAAAATCCTCTCAAAGGTGTAATGGCCTTGTTTTAAATCACACACTGCACTGGGATTACAAAATAATAATTATTCCTCTTTCAAGGTAAGCACATTATCATGCTGATAATTGTTCTCAAAGGAATAGAAGAGATGAGAAAAGAGTTCAAAATTTCACTGATGGAACTAAACTCATGACTAGGCTTGATTTAAAGATAAATTATGCTGGTTCCTTTTCACTGATTTTAGAAGAGATATGGTATTTTTTAGCTGGAATCATATTGACTCAAATTATAAAAACTAACAGCCATTTCACAGATTGCATGCAGTTGTTTGTGAAAAACAAAATACCCTCAAAAGATTTAATACTATGACATTTGAATAACAAAACATTAACCCAAAACGATTTCAAAATATATATTTTAATTATTGTTTTTGATTAAAAAATAATCTGGAAATGAAAAAATAAAAGATGTGATTTTATATAAAAAAATAGTATTTTGATTTAACTTAGAGAAGCGAAACTTCCAGTGTTTTTAAAAAGAATTTTAGAATTTTTATTTAATACAAGCTATTTAAACACCTTAGGTCATTTTTTTGGTAGGTCTTAACTGCAATAGAAAAATATGAGTTATTCTGGTAAATGAACATCTCATCGGAGTAGTTGACAGCACATGAATAACTGATGTATGTTTCAGTTTGTGTTATTAATTGAAAAGTAGGACTTCCAGGAGCTTTCGACACTGGAAACCTGTTGCTTATTTCACTGCATGAAAAGCAAACCAACACTGCAGATTATCACATGTCAGGAAAGCTGCAAGGAATCCAAAGTCAACAGGGCTCGTTTGCCCTGGTCTTGAGAACAGCCCAGTTTGTGGCCACTTTGTTCCTGAATTATTTTGTTTTGGAGCAGTCCTGGCTTGTTACAGGCTTTTACAATAAGATATACAAGGCAGAAGTTGGATATTTTTAACCTAAAAACTAGGTCAAAAGATAATTCTTGTAAGAATTTTTTTTTTTTTAAAAAAGCACCAAACCCCCCCCCAAAACCCCCTAAACAAATGCACAATGTGTTATCAAGGGCAAGAGGAAACATGGAGTGCCTTATTTTGTGTTAAATAAACTAAGCTGGCAGAGCAGCAACTCTCTGCAATTATTTATTAGGTGAAAATCATTGTTTGGTTGCAAAAAGAATGTACTTTAAATGTTGTGAAGTTTGTCAGAGAGAAGGAAACAGCCAAACTCGAAGATTTTATGTTTATGGGAATCTGATAACAATGCTCTTAAAACTTTAAGTGCAAGATGGATCATATATGAAGTAAAGTTTATGCTTTCCTATTAAATAGTTAAAAAAGATCAGGCTGCATTCCCCTAGCAACATACTAAAAATTGCATCAAGTAATATGACTTGGATATGCTGGTCAGAAACTGAGAAAAGCTCATTTGAAAATTATTGGGAGATTCACATCTATTTATATTAAAAGATGACTCCAAGGCATGAGCAAATAAGGAAACTCAGGCACATTCCTACCATACCAGCTGTAAGCAGATGGGACGGAATTAATTATCAAAAAGAGTTAAGTGTAAGATAGATTTTTGTTCCTGCAAAGGAACATCACATAAATTACCAGGGCAACACAGGAAGATTTCTAGGGTAAAATGAAGTTAAAATAGTGCACTGTGTGGATAAAACTAGTCTGTCTCCGAGTTTAAAATGGTATTTTTCCAAGGTTTACGAGTAATCAGTTGAAGAATGTCGGTGAGTCCGCTTGTCTCCAATTTCTTCTGAGCGTCTACGGATCATTGCACCTGAGCCTGTATCTCCCTTGGGAACTTATTATGCAGTAAATAAAGCTGTAAATTTGCAGGGGACTCTGCACTCGCTTCACTTGTGGACACTGTTAATGTTCTGTAAGAACCCTCTGTAAAGTTCACTCTCCTTTTTCAAAAGTGAACAACACTGAGCATAGAGAATGCATGTGGGGAATTTGTATGGATCACTGAATGAGATGGAATTAATGGTGAGTACTGACAGGACAAGAGGAAATGGCCTCAGGCTGTGCCAAGGGAGATTCAGTTTGGACATCAGGAAGAATTTCTTCACAGAAAGGGTTGTCATGCGTTGAATGGGCTGCCCAAGGGGTTGGTGCAGTCCCCATCCCCAGAGGTGTTCAAGAAACAACTGGATGTGGCACTCAGTGCTCTGATAGTGATCGATCACAGGTTGTACTGGATGATCTTGGACATCTATTCCAACTTTTATGATTCTGTAATTCTATCATTCCACTGTCACAGAATCATTGAATAGTTTGGGTTGAAAGGGACCTTCAAAGGCTATCTAGTCCAACCCCCCCTGCAAGGTGCAGGGACATATTCAACTAGAACAGGTTGTCAGAGCACCATCCAACCTGACTTTGAATGTTTCCAGAGATGGGGCAACCACCTCCTCTCTGGGCTACCTGAAATTCAGTTTTACCATCCTCACTGTAATAAACAACTTTCTTATGTCTGATCAAAATCTACCTTCTTTTAGCTTAAAACCACAGAACAGTCTTTGACAAACTTTTGGAGTTCCAGAAAAACTTGAAGAAAAAAACATAGAAAATATAATAAATTTCACAAGAACAAATGAAAAACTATCCAAAGGAAGTCATGCTCAAAATACAAAATCAATAATAATAATAATAATAATAAAGCCCTATAGTTCTTTCTAGAGTGCCCTCCACTCAATTTGAATACATGAGAATAACAATACTGAGAACACTTCTTCCCTGTACTTATTGTAAGTGACCAAGTTGTGGAATCAGAGCCAGGAATAATTTGTACATTAATGCCTAGAAAAGTAGAATTTTCCAGGCTGTTAAAGCTATGGATTCAAGCTTATAGAGACAAATATAAGGCACAGAAATAGACTAAAACAAAGTAGTGTCATGTTGGCACTACTCAATCCACATGACTTTATGACTTTTATAGTGACACTTGACCTTTCATTAAAGTACTTCTTTCAATATTTCTATGTGCTGTATCAGTCTGAAAACAGAAAATGATAAACCTCTGCACAGTGAAATAGGTACACACACATATACATGAGCTGAATTATTTGAGGATAATTCAACTCATCACATTATTTGTAGCATTTTTTTAAAGCAGGATATGAATATATTCAGCTGAAGGCTTTCCAATACAATTTGCAAGGAGTTATGAGAATTGGATGCATTTTTCCTTTTATAATATACACTCTATCACTTCTCCAAAGCTATTGCCATTCTGTAATGAATATTTCTGATTATTTATAACAGAGTAAGGGTCAGGGAGCATTAGAAATTGAACTCCTGCAGAACAGAGCTGCATCCCAAGATACAGTGCTAGCAGGCAAAGTCTGAGATTTTTTTCACTCTGTTGTTTGTGACCTCAGTCCTGACCCATCTGTAAATGTGAGGGGTAAATATGTCTGCTTCCAGCACAGTCCAAGGTCTCTGACAACCAAATATTAGGTGGCTGTATGTGACTGAATAAGTCCATCTTCTGAGGCAGTTTTAAAACACAATCCATAGACCTGTTTGTCTTGAA
This sequence comes from Serilophus lunatus, assembly GCA_013399895.1. Lineage (NCBI taxonomy): Eukaryota > Metazoa > Chordata > Aves > Passeriformes > Eurylaimidae > Serilophus > Serilophus lunatus. Next base: position 921,174 of record VXBA01005117.1, read on the forward strand.
TTTGAGGAAAGCAATTCTTCTTCCCCAGCCCTGGAACTGATGGAAATAAATTCATTTATTTATGTTAAGCATGCCAGTTGCTCTACAAAAAAATTACCAACTAAATTTCAAAATTAGTTAAATCATGCATAATAAATTGAGGTATCAATTCCAGCTAAGAACACACAGAACCCACAATAATATACATTTAATAAATAGCTCCAAACTGATGGGTAAGTGCAGTGATTATGCTAGTATCCTCAGTAAAATTTTACCCCAGGACCACTTGCAAAAGAAAAATTAAGTAGACATGGTTTTGTTTTGGATTGTGGTTTTTAACCAATCCAAACACCAATAGAAATACATTCTCTGTGACTTCTGCTTTCCAGTTGATAACATCAGTAGGTACACACACAGCCTAATGAAATAAGACAGGAGACATTAATAAAAATAAAATTTGGTATAAAGTAATTGCAACTTGTAAAAGCAAAACAGCATGTGGTTACACATTATTTTATAAGACTTTTTTTCCGATAGAATATTTTCCAGTGTTAGCAAATGCTCATGGCTTTCACTGTCTTGCCTGAGATAAACATTTGAACAATTTTTTAAACAAATAATCAGTATTATTGTCATTGAAATTTAAAAAAGCAATCTGCATTTAAATTTATCAAGTAAGCATATTTTAAGCTGATATATTCTTATTCACTTCAGATGGCACTGCAGTTTTCATTCTATGCTTCTGGATTTCATTTAAAAATATGGTAAATAAACTGAAGGTTTTTTCTTAAAATATCCTCCAAACTTTTGAGGAAGTTTTTTGATAAGTATGAATCACACAAAATAGTTGAGGTCTCTCTAATGAATATAAGTGTGAACATGTATTTCTCATTCCCTATTTTAACTAACATTTCTCCCTTCTTGTTTTAGAAGACTTTGACAAATGACAAACAACATAGTTAATAATAGGAGTTGATATGAAAGATGTTAAATATAGGTATATTGATACCCAAATAAATAATCAACCTATTCTAATAAATTCTATTTGAAAGAAATGTCTATCCAGTCTGGAAATTAAAAAAAAAAAAAGAATGCACTAAGATGATGTGACATTCTTTAAAGATGGTTTTGTGGGGGTAAGACTCAAAATTTCTTCAAATTCATGTATTCAGGAAGGTTGATTTCTAGTGTGAAATGGATTAATGCAAAGTTACTACTATAATCAAACCTGTTAAACAAACAAAAGGGATGGTTTTCTCTGTAGTCCAGTTCCTTTCCGTTTTTGATCACTTCTGTAAGTCTCAATTTTCTATTTCTCCACCTGCAATGCTTTTGCTACAGTCACAATATTCATAATATCACCTATGGAGTGAGATAAAAGGTACCTGGGGTGTCCCAATCAACTGAGATATGAAAATTCAAACCAAACAACTACAGACCTAAATCATTTAAATAATTCTTTGCTATTCAGAGAACAAAAGCTACTTCATCCCATTTTCAAATTTTAAGATGAGCAAAAGGTTGTCAAAACAGTTAAGTCAGATAAACCTCTAGTGGCAAAAAGGTCAAGTCAGATCAACAGCTTTATTTAAAACATTATGTAAAATAGTTTTCATTGCAGAGACACATAACTGTCAGATATCATACCGAGCCTTCCATATTCCAGATAAAATAATTTTAAAATTACTAGCTCTGAAATCACTAAGAATACCTTCCAAAAACACTGAGGTATCAGAACACAAGACTGAAATTATCTCTGAAAAAAAAAAAAAAAAGGTGCCAAATAAAAGATACTTTTTAATGACAAAGGGTTTGTGAGAAACCTGTCAAATAACACCCAGGACACTCCAGGTGGCTGCAAAACCAGACAATGCTGCATTTGCCCTAGAGTCCACACTGGGATAGAGATTTACAATTTCTTTTTATTATCATTCATTGTACCTGTACATGATTTCAGAAACCAGCATTTACAGTGGACCCAACATATTCCTGCCAGTCTAAACATTGAGTGAAAAACTTTTGATTAAAAGTCTCTTGGCAAAAGTTGGAACTGATGCAAATTTCTCTCTGTCCTATTCATTTTGATACTCGTGTAGCCAGGAAAGGTTCTCTACACTTGGTTCTTCAGGTGGTGAACAGTTTTCCTGAGCATTCTGATTTGAAATTATTTGGATATTTCAAAACTATTGAATGTATTCTTATGTATCTGTGAAAATCATAATTAATGCTACCAGCATAGAACACAAGGAAAAACTGAGACTTGGATGATGGAAGTCTTTAAAGGTTTATCATAGTTATCAGATCTTGTGAGTTACAAAATATTAGGAACTAAATCCATAAAACACATGGGTTTTGCCCTGAGCGTTTTTAATGGGTTAAAAGACGTTTCATAGACAAAAGCAATTAGTGACTAAATTCAGGAATTGGTAATAACATCTTGTTATAGAGCTGAAGATGCCAGGGGCTTCAATTTGAAGCTTTTTGATGTTTTGAATTTTAGTTAATGAGTCTCTTTCTGTGGGATTTCTGCAACCACCTATATCAGACACCAAAATTATGTCTGTGTCCTCTCCAAACACTCACCACCCCTTCATTCTTAGAATAACGGAGAGTTGCTAAGATTATGAAAGACAATTTTTAAAATGTATATAATAAATATGACAGAAATATGAATTCTGTGGTAAGGTCCAGAGAAAGAACAGCCATAGAGAAAACTGTAAATATTTGTACAAAGACATCTATTTAAGCTCTTGAGGGGAAGTTCTGGAATGAAACAGAATTTTGTCCTCAAGCCTTGTCTCATCATATGTTAAACCTGTCCAGGTGACCTTTCTAGATTATAAAGAGCAACCAGTTGTAATGGATAAAAGATGAACAGTATATTATTTGTTCTTATTCTTTCCTACATTTTCTGAAAATTAATGACATTCCTAAAGGAATTTTAAAAATGGAAATGTACATGTGAATGCATATAACATGTATTTTTGTATTCAAAGTGTCTTAAAACAGTATAGCTTTAAGAAAATATGGTTTAAAGCTATTTTTCTAATTTGGGAGCCAGCTAAAGTGTTGTGCTCATGACAATCAACCTCCTGAAGTCGGCAGGTCAAGCAAGATGGCAATTTAATACTACAATGTGAAGGTAATTTATTTAATAAACTACAATGTGATAGGACTAATGTAATAAATACAAGTCACCAAAAACTCCATCAATATGTCCTTGTAGTGTGAGGCACATGTGTGCGTTTGTGTCTTGTCTCTCAGACAGCCATGTAAATAATAGTTAGAATATGAAGGATCTTATCTATCTTCCTATTAAGAAATAAATTCTGAAAAGGAACCCACAAAGCTCAACCTCTTGCATGACTTCCTTCAGGAAAGTTTCTCCAAAACTGTTCAGCAGCAGCAAGCACAGCTGTGGGAAATGTGCCCACATAGAAAAACACACAGAATCCAGAAACTGATACTCTCTGTAGTCTTCATAATTATGTATATTTACCTAGCTAACCTGCCAAACTGCTTGCTTAGAATGAGGAGAGAAAAAAAACAGAAGTATTTGTGAAGAGTGTATGTCTGAAGATCTCAAAGAAATAGTTTGCAGAGACTGAGTTCTGTTATGGTCAATGAATATACCAAAACCAGTGTCAGCCAAGCTTTTAGAATAGTCATTTTACTTCCAAAATTACATACTGAAAGCCAAATAACATTTTTGTTTCTATCTGTAAAAACCAAAATACAATAGAGAAAAAGGCAATTTCATAATTCAGGATGTTGTACCAAGCTTCAGAAACTATAATGAGCTTCTTTGTAAAAAGGTTAGAGCCTGCAGTGATTACTTCCTCTAGTGCTGGGATAGGCACCTTTGAATATTAAATGATTTTTGTCTATTGGGCCATTCCTTGCAAACAAATTATTAATAAGTTATGACTGCAATTGGATTAGGAAATGACATGTAAGACCTTGCTTCTGCATGGATGATACAGGTATATCTGCCAATGCCTTCTCACAGTGCTGTCTTTAGTTTAACGTTCAGATATACAAATATAATTCACCAAGCTATCATTTTTTTGTTAACCGCACTTTGCAGACAGTGCAGAGCAATTTGATGTCTCTCAAGGTGGAAATAGCATGAATAATTCATTAAACTCACTGGAGTTAATGTTGTTGTACTCAAGGTTAAGTATTCCCCCATCTCCATATAAGGAATTATTTGATTGCTTACCTTAAAAATGAACTTTCTTAAAAACTCCACTGTATAAATAATAGGATATGTCTGACTGCCGTAATTTGTAAGTTAATCCATCAAGGTATCAGCAAATAACCGTACACTGAACAAGTCTACTTTTTTTTTTTTTTTTTTTTCAGATGTTACAACTCTTTATAATATACCCATCTAGTAAAAACATCCTAGGTATGAGACTATTTTTACTCCTTGCAGTACCTCTATGAATGGTAGATTATTTATTAAGAACTATAATAAAAAATAAAAGCAAAGTCAAGGGGCTACATCCAGATTGGGAACGAGTTTAATAAAGATAAAACTACCAAGAGTAAAGCAATGTGCTATTTAGTCAACATCGCGAATAAACTGTAGCATTCAGATAATCCTTGGACAAATTGGGGGTGAAAAAATCCTCTAAGAAACAAGGCCATGGAAACAAGCCAATTTGTTTGGCTGGTGGTCTATTTAATTAAAAGCAGCAGCCAGACAGCTCACTAGTGCAACTGTAGCTCACTAAATGACTTCACCGCGTCCTCTATGAGCAAGTCCTTCTGCATGGCAAGATCAAAAACTGCAAAACAAAATGTATTTTCTGACAAGTGCAGCTTTCACCTCTCGCTAATAACTCGCTGATCAAACTCCAATTGAAGCCAGTCAGACACAAGGACTGTGTTGAACCACTCCGAAGAGACGCAGCATCTTAAAGAGAGAGACCGTGGCCTCCAAGTGGTAACACACTTCAGACTGCTTGGACACTTCCACAGCACACTGAAACAAATCCATTCGGTATTCAACAGACATGAGTTATCTTACACTTTCAGTCTTCAGAAACTCGTTAACAGACCATTTATATATGTGGTTAATTGCTGCAAGATGAAGCTTGGTACACATGTCCACACCCTAACCCATGCTCAGTCCCAGAATATCACTGCTGACAGAACACACATAACTTAATAACACCAGTGGATGTTTATCTATTAATAATGCCTCAAAGGTGGAAAATAATTGTGAGAGGCTCTTTCAGCTTTACTGCATTCTAACAGTGTTTTTTGAGAGTAGACTCTGCGCTGTTTTCTTGGTTTCTGCCATCACAGTGGTCCTGCATATTCAGCTGATTTCCACCTCTTTTATTTCTTGCTTCAGCAAATGATAACAAATTATTAATTTGCCTGCAGATGACATTTACTGCAGAAAGCTACACCAAAGAAAGCAGTAATACAATAGCTTAAACAAGTCTAAGTGCCAGGTACAAGACACTGTCATTGGTAAAACAAATTAGCAATGTTTCTGTTCTGCTGATGAACTAACAGCCTGTGCTATGAAAGCTGTACTCATAAATTGATACTGAACTCCAAAGGAAGCTTCTATCAAGTCCAGAGAGCTGAAAATGTACCCAGTCATTGATTATCCTTTATGCATATTTAACAAAGAGTAAATTTCTTATAGAGAGTTGTAGAAAGGGAGTATGATTTCCTGCCATTAGCAAAGACACAGGACACATATCTAACAGGGAATTTCACAGCATTCAGGTGAAAAAGAAGAGCTAAGTAAAAAAATTGTTATGGGGGGAAGACAATGACTTCTCTAAAAACTGTTAATCAACAAAGTCAAGAAGTTTTCCTTTTCAAGGTGTGCATGCAGATTCCCTTTTTTTCCTCACAAAACAGGCATACAGCCTGAATAGTTTAAAAAGTGTTGAAGACTAATATGAAATTACAGATAGTAGTTCAACAATTACAGCAGGCAGACTTAAAAAGAGCAGGTTTCATGTGTTTTTTTTCATCTTAAATCACAAATATAAACCACAGATTAATTTAAACCCTTATATATGTACTCAACACATCAACCAGTGCATGGACTCAAAAGTCATTAAAAGAGACAACAGTTCTGAATATCAACTTCCATTGAAGGGCCTTACTTGGAACTTCTTATAACTAAAACTAGTTACCCATTCTGAATGAATGACAGCATTTTCTCAAATAACATGAATATATATCTGTGATGACTACATTACTTCTGTACCATTTTAATTACTGTCCATTCACAAGAGAGAAGTTACTCCTATGACACAATAAAGCAATGACAAAACCAAACCAAGAAAATTGAGATTTATAGAAGAATGTCTGTGTGTCCCTGGCAAGCCACAGAGCTCCCAACAGCAGTTTCCATCATCACCTCCACTGTTCAGACTGCACAGTAAATGATTTTATTCTGCTGGCACTGGTGTTGTGTCTAGCTAACATTTGCAGTTGGACACTAAGTTCAGTCAATCACTATTGTCGCTTGCCAAACTCCAGGAAAATGTTCTCCATGGCTGTTTTTCCAGAAACTTTTCAGAGCATTTTGGATGAATGGGTTTGATTTTTTTTTTTTTAGTAACTTTTCATAAAATGCATCTCTCTTGCCTATAAATCTTACATATACAACTTTTTCTTTAAATTATTTTGGTCTCAGACATCAGTGACAGCATATAGCAATCACACAGGAAGTTTATGAAGGTAGATATGCCATTGCTGGATTAATGTTTCAGAATAATGACAATAAGTGATGTCAAACAACAGATTGGCAAAATGAAAAATGTCAGCATTGCTTTGAAAAATACATGTGAAGAATTATTTCTTTATTCATTTCTATTTGTAGGACTACTTTTAGCTTTTTCTTATGTTCTACTCTTGGAATTGAATTTTTAATCTTACTTCAAATCCGCATCTTTTCCATAATTTCATTTGAAAATGCAGCCATTTTCATACAGGCATACAGGCACAAAGGTGGAGTTTGTGTTTTTTTAATTAATGAATTAGTTAATATTTGCTTCTAAATAAAACTTTTTTTAAAATAATATTATCTTTTTGTAACTGCTAGGAAAATTCTCTCACTTAAATATGTCAACACCAGAAATTGAATATAGCTCCTTAAAATTTAATAACTTTTTTATATTACCTTGATATAAACAGCACTCAAAGTTGACCAGCTAGGCAATTATATAATTACAATAAATGTTTATGATGAATATTTAAAAATATGAACATGAAGACAATATTTGAAAAAATATAAATCTTGACCTCTCAAATTCATTTCTGAAAATCCCTCTCATTTTCACAGCTTGACAATCCTGCTATGAATAACTACCTGACAATTTTCCCTTAATACAACACCATTTTCATACTTTCATAGCTCATTTTATCAGACTTCAACTTAGCATTATCAATTTTGATTACATTTGATGCTATTTTATTACTGTCCACAAAAACAAATGAAAATATATTAAACTATTTCTAACTACCTCAAACAGTGCCAAGGACAAAGTAACAACATTATTTTTTTTTTTTAGTTGCACTATCTTGAAAAAGAGATGTAGTTTTAGATTATCACTCATATTGATGAATATCTCATGGCATGCTCTTATCCTGCTACAGACTGAGAAGGCAGGAATGTGCCTACTCTGTTTTCCAGAACAAAAGCCAACATCTCTCTCTGTATTACAGGAAGATACTAAATGGGTATTAAAATTAAAAACACAGGGTCAAACTTCATATAATGGGGAAAATTTTCATACAGCCTTCCATAATATTCTTATTTGCAATTATGGATCAGATATGAAGACTTGGATTAAACAAGGTTCTCAGAGATGCTGACAATCATCCTGCTCATTTTTAGAGTCTAGTATATCTCAGGAAAAAATAAATAATTTTCCACTTCCATGCCTAATCCGGCTGAAAACCATTTCATTGTCACATTATGCAGGAGTTATGAATAGTTCTAATATGACAAGACTACACATTCTTTCATTACCACTTTTTAGCTATTTGGAAGGCCTGTCACAGTCTCGCCTCGTTTTCAGATACTGTTCTTCAGTTAACCTGCTTAGCCCTTTTATCATATTTGTTACCTCCAATATTGTTATTTCTCTATGAGGTGACACAACCATCAGACAACTTTTACTATTTTGAATGTGGAATGAAAATATCAATATGCCTCATTTCTAGCAACACCTTAATACTTCCTTTAATATAGATTATTCTCCATATCTAATAAGTATCTTCCAACTTGTGCAGAGGCAGGTTTAAATTTCCACTTCTCTCAGGATTAATAGCTATTTTAGCAGCTTCATTCTGAAATAGTTTTATCTCTCTCCTTTTTAATTCCTTCCCTCACTTTGTTTATTAGTATCTCCCCCTAAAATTATTTGTTTCCTAATAACATTTTATATTTTCAGAGATAACAAATGTAAATGCAAAGAATAGAAAAAAAACACTTCCATCTCCATGTATGAGAGTTATATATGGAATCTATTGCATAATCATACCTTCAGATGAATAAAGGAAATATCTGCAGTGTGTTATTCATAAGCACATAATTTATAATATTCTGTAGAGACACTGTGAAAGTTTTTCACATTGAGGGTTGCTAATCTTTGTCTCTCTTCCCTTTTTTTTCTAATTTCATGGATCTCATCGAAGCAAGAAGAGGAGACTTGGGAAATCATCTTTCTTCATGGACATTTGTGCTGCTTTTTTCAAAGTCAGACAACTCTAAGCCTGTATTTGCCAAAGGCACCAGAGACCTGAGATTGTCACTGTGCTGCTGCTGGGGTAAGTCAGCCTAAGAGAAACAGCTGGTGTGATCCATCATCTGGAATAACTCTGACTACTATTAAGTGCTCTTAGAAGATATGTACTACAAAACATTTTTAAAGTCTTGATATTTAATGTAGTTCTGTAGAATACTGATTTTTCAAGACAACTCAACTCTATATGTTCCTTCAAATATAGTTGCATCTACATACACTTAAATGTGTGTAGAGAAACAGATTTAAGTTTAATCCCTTAAGTTTAAACTCATGAATTATTTTGAAAAACTATTGTATATTAATAATGAAAAAGAAAAGTTGAATAGAAGTCAGAAGAGATGAAAAGTTTTTGGTTTTCTTATCTGCTTATCTGCTATTCTCTGGCAGAAAAACACATTTCATCAAAGATAACAAGAGTATTAAGGTTTTTTACAGGGAAAATGAAACTCAGTAGCTCCACACCAAAATGTCCTATATTGGACTGGTAAGACAGCGACTGAGTTTAAAAATTACTGCTAATGGGAAAAGAAAAAAAAAAAAAGAAAGAAAGAAAGAAAAAGGTCTCTTTAAAAAAAAAATACTAAATTTTAAGCTGATATTTTAACCTTAATTTTGTTCCTGGTATTATTAATAGAGAGTTGTTACATTCTTAACAAACTTCTCCATTTAAACCAATAAAACAAAGTTCCTTTTTGTGGCTTTACCCTTGTTACTCTGAGATATTTCCAAGGAAAGTGCAGCTAAAACATAAACACTTTATGTACAAGTTCAGTGGACAGATTAAATGTGGTGGGGTCAAAAGATTCATCCTCAACACAAGCTTTCTAATTTTCTCATCTGTTGCTGAACTCGTTTGTCCTATGCCGAAAGTGTAACAGTGCATGATCAGTGCATGTTCCTTGGCAAAGCAACGAGGTATATGCATGAACCATATATAACAGATGGTTACAATATTCTTCTTTCTAGCTCTCCTCTCAAGAGCAGTACAATCTCAAGTGAAACACAAGTGTCTCACAAGTGAAGCACAGAGATTACATTTATTACTAACCAGCCTTTCCTTCAGCTTGTCAGTATTTTTATCAGCCAAGTTTCACTGTAGCAATGCTTGATTGTTATTTTATGACTAGACGTAACAATTGCACGATTCAAGGATTTGTCTTGTATTTTTAAATACAGTAGCAAGAGTGATGTTCTTTCCATACAGATTAGTTATAGAGTGGTAAAGGTGGTTTGACAGCGTGATCAAAACCAAGGGGTGATGGATCATGCCCTGTCAGCCCCACAGAGGAAGAATTATCTTCATCCCACATAATGAGGTGAGACTTGGGGGTTAGGTCTGGCAAGGGAGAATATCCAGACAGGTATTTTCTTCCCTGTTCAGAAAGAAGTCATGGAAAAACATCTACCCCTGAGGTGCATAAATTTTTCCTCATTACAGCATGTGGACAGGGTTGCCAGTACCAGCACTGCATCAGGGCCAGAGAGCCCAGCCACCCTCATTAGGGAGAGAAAAAACACACTGGGTCACTCTTATCCCTCCTTGCTGAAAGTGCTTGACAAGAACTAAAAAATCCATTCACTGAATGATGGAGCGTGCTGTAAAAACTGGAACCGTCGTAACAGAAAAGCATCAAATGTCTTATCATAAAAAATAACAGCTTGCTTACAATTCTCTTCTGGACTCTCTTTCCCTCAACAAAAATGAACAGAAACTATGAAAGGAATATTCTGAAGAAAATTCATCCAATTCTTAGAAATCAATCCTCAAATCTACAATCTGATTGAAGAAAGTCTGTTAGAAATCATTGCAGACCTAGAATGGTTGTCACAGAGTTGCCAATGTTTGGGGTCCTTAACAGTTATGGTATAATAAAAGGAGGGAAAACCTTTAGCACGGTTTTATCTCTGCAGCCTTTCTTCTTTAATAATAAAGCCAAAGACAATATCATGAATATATTCTACCTAGACTAACCAGATTTACTGCAAAAGAGTATGTAATTAGTAGAAATGGGATGTGCTCATCTTTTGAACTAAAAGACCAATTCTAAGTTCAGCAGAATTTTTGACAGGAAATATTTTAATGATTCTTACACAAAGGTGGTGGTGAGGGGGGGAATCATGGAATGGTTTGGATTGGAAAGGACTTAAAAACCACCTAATTCCACCTCCCTGAAATGAACAGGAACACATTCCACTAAACCAGGTTGCTCCAAGCCCCATCCAACCTGGCCTTGAACACTTCCAAGGATGGAGCAACCACAGCCAGGGTCTCACCCTCATCTGATAAAAAGGCATAGGACAACTTGGTCTCACAGAAGGCATTTATATCTACACAATTCAGAGCAGGCTGTGAAACTGTATCACTAAGTATTAAATATTTCAGTGACATCTTGCTACAAATGAAGAATAAAGAACATATAAGGGAAAAAAAACAGGGTAAAATGCATTAATTTTGGGGGGTTAGAACTTTTTTGGGCAGTTGGTTCTGAGTGTCATCAAAAAAGCAGATGCTGCAAATTCACACAGTCTCAGACTCGCTCGCTGCAGCTCCTTCAGACACTGCACAGCCAAATCATGGAGCAAACTCAGTGGAGCCTCTACATATCAGGCTGAATATTCACTTTATGTATTATGCAGAGTTTTATAATTATATTTTTATAGCTGCTGGATGGGCACAGGAAAGAGTTTCTGTAAGATTGCTTTGCCATTTGTATACAGAAAAATATTGTCACAACTAGACTGTTAAAAATTGCTCAATTAAAGAGATCTAGCAAAGAAAAAAATCTTGTTTATATGTATAAACAGGCATTATAATTCAATATAATAGAGGTTGTTTACAGAATTTATTTTAAAAAATGTCAGAGAATTAGGATTTCAGGTCAGTAAAAAAGTGTGTAACTATACTGAAACATCTTCCATTTTTTAAACTTTTTCTGACTGGATTTCCATCATAATTTGAAAGAAATTCAGTGATTAATACTCATGCAACCACCACCCATTTGTATTTACCTCTTTTTATAGTTGTTTATACTGGGAAAATTAAATCTCACAAAAGAAGTTATAAAACGTGACTTTGGTGTTTATTCTGTTAGATATTATCTGTGGACAAAGCTTTGCTTATCACCAGGTCTCCCCTGCTCTTCTGATTGCAATCTCATTTCACTTGTCCTTGAGATCTCATGTCTGCTACGACCTTCAGCTTGTTAAATATTCAGCAGAAAGTTTATGGACTTTTCCATAACCTTGATTAAAAGCCTATGGGGAACCTGAATGCTAAAAAATCACCCCTTATTTGAAAAGAAACTGGAGTACACTGTGCTGATTTCTCTTTCACTAACGGTATTTATAATCAGCAGACACTGGCACAGAGTTACAGCCAGAGATAAAAATGATGAATCAAACTTACCTGTTTAATAATTATTGTATTATCATTATTTCATTTCACCAAGTGGGATTTTTGGGGGCAATGCTGAGATGGAGTAGAAAGTACATACTAAAAAAAAACTACACACATGTCTTTCAAAGAAAACAGAAATATTATTTATAGAATTACAGATTTTTTTTTTTATCTTTGACCCTATTTGAAAAGTAATCTCATCATTATTGTGAAGATGGGAGTTTCTGTGGGTTCGGGTACCTCCATCCCTTCCTGATATCCCAAAGGATTGCTGCAGTCCTTCTCTCTGGCTCTCCAGGGCAGTGTCCAGCCTGGAGCCTTGCCAGTGGCTTGGATATGTTTACACCCCTCAAACCCTGCAGGCACTTCTTTTTTTCCAGGGAAACATGACAGGGAAACAAGCAGGCAAGCAAACCTTGCAGCTGCTTTTTAGAATTTTCTTTCTTTCAGAGCGATTGAAATACAAAGCCAGATGAAAAACAGCTCAATGTACTCAAATATCTGAGTTACTTTTGAGCATCTTCAGGTATCAGTAAGAGTTTTTAGATAGTACAGGAGACTCCCACCCCCTCAATCATTTAGTTTGTCATTGTCTCTTTTTCTATTCCTGGTCTTTTGTTCCTCTTTCAATAATGGACAGAGATCTTTCTTAATTGTCGGGTGATTAAAGACCCATCAGGTAATTTTATACTTAACTATTATATCCTTCCTGCTTCAGGCTTCAAAATAATTTGTTCAGAGTGATAGACATATTTCTGATCAAGACACATTCACTAAATGGAAGATGTCAAATTTTATTGTGCCTTTACAACTATATCAGTACAAGATGCAGTAATTTTCTTCATTAGCGTTTGGAAATTATCTCAATATGGGAGGAAAAGAGCATGAAAGGCAAGTCGTGTCAAAAATTAAAACTGTGTTTAAGCCTTTAGTGGAGCTGCTACAGGAGATCCTCTGTTGCCAATCACAATCCTCAGTCATTTATCAAAAGATTTGCCACATGATACTCAGATGCTTTTGTGAAGACAGATGACTGTATCAAATAGCATGTACAGTGGGACAAAAGAATTACACAATAAATCAGATATAACTTCACTTTTAACATTTCAATAAGTCTTTTTCCCCCCATAAAAGCTATTGATCAGTGCTTTATTTTTACTTCTTTCTCAACTGTATAATAACTCCTGTTATGAGTGTGACACAAGTTCTAACTCTGTCCCAAGGCTAAACAAGGAAACAAGAGAAATATTCCTGATCTCAGGAAAACCTCCCTCTCCATCCTATTTGATTACCACAGATCACAATACTTGATAGAAACCATAATAAAATAGAAAACATGTTTCTGTCATAACTGTCTTTTATTTAATTATCCTTGAAGTGAAGTGACTTTGTGTAAAGTTATGTTTGCTGTATACAATTGCAGAGATGTATACAGATTATATTAAACTATAATCATACCACAGAGCATCACTTTCTGAGTGGATTACCCATGTGTTGCATTGATTGGGATCCTTGAATAAGATGCAAACCTCTAGAGAGGTTTAAACAGCTATATTCTTTCTAAAGTACTCTTTAATTAATGTTGTCTAGAGCACTAATTATGAAAGCTTGTAAAGCCTAAAGCCTGAAAACACTTATGCACCTACTTAACAGTGCTCATTCAGGGTAGACCTACTGAATTCATTGGAACTGCTCAGAGTAGGCAATTTAACTAAAGAGTGCAGAGGCTGCTGCAGGTTAAAAGCTGAATAGTGAACACAGCTTTGCACAGGTATATCTGGGATGGGCTTGAAAGCATTTTGCTCTCTGGTGTTTCCTATTACAGGCTTGTCTTTCATGGGCAGATTGGTCTTTCCCCAACAAAGCATGGAGCTGCTCCCCAGTTGTCTCTTTGAGAAAATATGGAATTAAGCAAAACTGAGTCAGTGGAGCATGAGATGTATGCATCTGTATATACATATATTTAGATGCAGAGGTAATTTTTTCACATTATGAAGGCAGATAAACATGCATATATGTGTTTATACACAAGTAGATCTCCTACACAGTGGAAAATATTGACAGAATAAAAACCATAATACTGTTACCATCAATGGAAAACTCCCAAACCTCTTTTAAAATAGAGTACTTACATTTCTAATAATTTTCTTTTAATATTTTAAACCATTTTTATTTTGCTAAACATATTCCTATTTGTTCAATTAATAGTTGCAAACAGAGAAAAATTTTAGAAGGATTACCAGGCTTCTCATTTCTAAGCAGCCATTCAACCTTTTGTTATTTCCCCACACACACACACTTTAACCATTCAAATGTCATTGGAAAGTTTTGACATATACCTGCTTTGAAACTGAAACTGTCTATGTTGTTGACTCCATCAATTCCCTAGGCAGTCTGTTCCAGTGCTTTCCATCATCATATTCCAGTCCCATTCCTCTGCTAAGCAAAACTAGATTGACTATGCATTATCCCAAAGACCACTCCCTAACAACTGTGCTGGACCCAGTGGAACATATAATTCCCACAAGTCTCTCCGCTGTGTTCCCCAGCTCTGCTAGACACATGGAAGTGATGAGAGCACAAGGATCACTAGTCTTTATTCAGAGTAGTCTTTAAATAAGGTTCGATAATTGCAGTATCTATGAAAGATTACAAATAAATCAATAAATAGCAGGCTTCTTAGTCAAAACACACTGTCAAAACACACAATCACTAAATAAGCAAAATGACTTGTAGGAAACCCAGATTTGACCCAGAGATCATGTACCATATGCAAAAGACACCAAATTAAGACTATCTTGGTCCTCATTTGACTTTCTCCTCATTTCTGGCTTTGAAATATTAACAAACTCTAAATGTACATACTGATAATTGCATCATTCAGGCTTAATACTGAATCCCTGTAAACGTGTCCATCTTAGTGAAATGAACAATTACATTATGAGAAGCCAGGCCAAACAACTTTAATATGTCAAAAAGTAATATTTTTCACATTTAAGAGTACACTGGAAGAAGGGCAACTGACTCAGCAGAGAATTTATCTACAGTCTACTCAACCATTTGTGTCATTCATGGCCCTGTGCCATTAACTCATGTAACAGCACACAGTGCAAAGGCATCATTGGTTCAGATCCATTCACTTCCCTCCCCTGCATCACATTATTTGTGTCAATTGCATTAATTCAAGACATCAAGCTCTTCGATGGAAGTTTTGTATGTGTTCAGGTCCTCCAACTAAAGAGCTGGATGACAAAAAACTACACCTCATGTCCACATTGTCATGTGGAGCTAATGCTGCCTTCAGTCATACATTTATCCCTAAAGACAGGATTGAAAACATATTTCATATGACGTGTGATTTGCTTAGAACAGTATCATCTGATACGGTAAGGTGTGTGAAAGGGATTATTTGCACTATTTAAGGATCACTGAGCCTTTTCTCATCTCGCACAAAAATGGTGCATATTTGCAATCCATTTCTGTAGTTGCTTTCGGAAGCGTAGTAGTGACTAGGAAACTAAGAGAATACAAATGAGATATTATCATTTGATCTATGGCATTTCCTTAAAATTCCAAATCTTGCTACAGGAGCTCTCATGCATGCTGAACACCATCATCATTACATAATTACTCATTATAAATAAGCACACAATAAAGCCAGATATAGTGTTCAGCTTTCCAAGCACATGCCAGTTTCAATGTTCAAGTGAAAATATAACTCAAAACTATTTTTACTGAGCAAAGGTGCAGGATTTGCATTTAGGTATTTTGTTTTTCTGATGATTGCAAAAAAATCTGTTTCTGTAGTACTCAATCACTCACAGAATCTCATTGTAAAAGATTAATTTAAACTTAGATTAACACATTTTTTTCTCTTCTAAGTTCCAGAATACCGACTTTTGGAGAAACTAGTCCACAGGATGCTATATGTTAGCTTGGATCCCGAGTTTATATTACGTGTGTAAGTGATATGCACCTGCACATTGAGGATAAAAGCATGTGGTATCTATGGGATGCTTTGAAAACTACCTTAACAGTTTCACTTCAGCTTCCAGCAGATAAAGATGCCCATGTTTTAAGTGCCCACAGCAGTAAATTTGTTAAGCATTCAAAGGTCTGAATCTGAAGTATGCTACATACCTTGAAAATACAGCCTGGGATCCCACTAGCACAGCCAGGCTGTGGCTGTTTATGACAGCTATAGATGTGGCTGTACATTTTAACTATAGGTGTGGTTGTACATTAGCAATGGTCTTCTGTCTAGTTCTTTCACTGCTGAAATCTCTTCCACTACCCTCAACCTCTTCATGACCAATTTATTTTTATTTATTTATAGAAGATCTCATTTCTGCAGACCTTTATTTATTCATTGCATTTCATAGTCAAGTTTGGCCATGGTTGTGCCCATTTCAGGGATGCCCAGAGTTTCTTGGTTTGTGGCTTGGGATTTATAATTGCAAATAGTAATTGTAATGATTTATAGATGGATAGTTCTTGCTATTAAACACTCCATAGTTTTGACACATTTGGTGAAAGATCTTTCCGGGGAAAGATCCCCCACTCTGGTGGGACAGAAAGCATCTGTCCCACAAGCCCGTGTCACGTATAACTTCTATCTCAATGCCACTATATGGACCTCGACATTAGATTAGAGAAATGTATCCTTCAATAGAGCTGGTCTGACTAAAATCACACTATCAGCAGGGACACATTCGGTCCTAGATATATTTTTAGATAATATCCTGGATAGAAAATGAGGGTCCTGATAAAAGGCAGCACTAAGCTTGATATGTTTGGAGGAAAGAATATCACAACTCTATTGTTTTGCTGCTGAATGGGTGACCAAATTGAAGTCCATGAAAAGAAAATGAAGAGGAAATCTACATTCCCTGAGTTAACTGCTCTGTCCATAGTTTCAGAGCTCTTTTTTTTTCCTTTTCAGCCACTCTTCTGTCTGCTCTGTTTAATCAAGGCTACAAATTGCCTCGTTCAGTCAAGGTTGCTTGTATTTTTTCCAAACAAACCTGTACAATCAATGCAACATTGTTGATGCAGTTTATGTATCTTACACATGAAACTAGAATCATTTTCACATCAAATAAACCAGGTCTTTTAGTTCAAGATTCTCAAACAACAATCTACAAATATATTTTAAAACTGAGACTTTTTGTGACATAAGCAGAAGCTACATAAATTACTGAAACAATAGGAAGAGAAAAGCAAGTATCATCAAGGACTCCAGAGAAAGATCTCTTATTCCTACAGGAATAAGAAAAGAAAATGTCTTTACTAAGAATCAGGGAGACTGTGGAAAATCCAAAGGTAAGCTCTGAACAGATGGATGTCTCACAGAATCCTCTGTTAGAGTCATAATGATATTAGAAGAGTTCACATTTTGCCAGATTTTTCCAATTGTGTCAAGAGAATCCAATAGAATTCTTAAAAAAAAAAATAAAAAAATTGTCATGTCATTGATTAACAGTACTAAAATTTCCCTCCAGAAACAAGTCATGCAGATGCTAAGTAAGGAAGAGATGTATTTATGGGGAAAAAAAAAAAAAAAGGATTATTTTAGAGCAGAATCTTAACAGAATCTCAGACAAAGTGCTTAACATTCAACTCTGTTCCAGAAATACCACCAATATTTGAGTAAAAAATCCACTTGTCTTCAAAGGGATTCCTGCTGAGAAAAAAAAAAGAGCTGGTTTATTTTCCTCTGTTTGTTACTATGGACATCTGAATAAAGAAAGTATATTTTTACTGGAACCACCTTCTACTGCAGTGGGAAAATAAGTTGCCATCTGCCTTAAAGCATGTGACTCTGCAAGTAGTTCTGTAGTACATGCCACAAAGTTAATGATAATTTGAATCAAGTGCATATGAGCAAACACCTGAGAAAGATCTTGCCTCAGCAGAAATATTTTAACAATGAAAAATAAATATGTTTTAGTTAGATGTGTATATACTGACATTAAATTTTAAAAATCTTTTTATGCTACATTGTGTTGTAGTCACAACTTCAGTTTTTTCTTCTTTAATATCTTTCTTCTTTCCAGCAGCTTAGATTGAAGGAGGAATGCCATCTTTAACCTTGAGATCCCTGTTCTTGTTGGTTTGTGCCATAATCTTATTATTTAAAAGCATTTCTTGGTATTTAACATCTCACCTCAGCATGCAAAGTGATTACGGATTAGAGTACATTTCGTGGGAGGTAAAGGATAGAGTGACTGTGAATTAGAAATGCAGCTGCCTGGCTGTGCCATAGTCTCACTTCCAGCTTCTGGACTAGAAAAATCTGTCTGTGACCCCCCCTGTCTACTCTGCTTATGTGCTTATTTCCAAAATGTGCATTACTACTCAAAGACTGTTTAGTGCAGGACATGAGGATCAGTTTTTCCCAGTCACTGTAAATAGTAGGATCCAGTTTCAGCTTACTCTTAGAGTGGAATCAATTTTTAAAGCATAAATAAAACAGAGTTCTGCAATATATATTCTGCAGCTTCAGCAGTGCAGTTAAGAAACCACCTTTGGGTGCAGGCAGCTGCGTGGGTCTGGTTTCTAAATTCCCAGATTGGGCCATTCGTAATTCAGTTGCTAATCATTTGGCTAAAAAGCTAAGATCTTTTCTGACATGCAGTCTATCCTGACCAAATAACCTGGAGAACAACTTAGGAAATGCCAGTTCCAGCTGAGTAACGTGGTGAGTGCTCCGTGTCCCCTTTGTCACAGGTGATCACAGGCACTGTCTGCTGTGGTACCCAGGGCACAGACACTCCAGACTGTGCTCTCAGACCTTCCACTGGGAAATGGGGCAATGCCTGAAAGATCACCTTGGGAAAAAAGGTCAAAATAGCTGAGAGCAAGAGCATTGAAACAGTAATATTATTCAGTGTCGATTTTTCTTTGAAAGATTCTCAGAGAGCATGAGGATGATAGTGGTGTGGTTGGCAGTATTAAAAGGTGCACTGCACTTTTTCTGCACTGGAACTACAGCATGGTGCTACAGAGAACTCTGCTATGAGAAAAATGATCCATCAGAGTTAAACATTCCTTTTCTCATGGTCATGAAACAACACTGAACCAACTCCCCATTTCACAGACTTGTTAACCTTCTGTCTTGTTGAAAATTAACATCTACAGTTTCTTCTAAATAAATTCTGTAATTTTTACTGGATAAAGCATTCCTCTATTCCTGTCAAAGAGTTGTGCAGCACAGCTGTTTTTATTAAATTCCTATTTTTACTCCCCAACATTTGACTATCATTATGTATATAAGTTTCTGCAGCCTGCGAAGCACATTCAAACAAGAAATATTAATGTCCCTCCACATTTATCATCTTTTATCCCTATTCAGCAAGAATAGGTGTCATACAAAACAGAAAACATCTGCTTACTTGTATTATAATTTCTTTTGAACTCTTTAGATTGGAGACACAAAGTTGATAGCAGACATTAATGATGAACGTACAAAGCAGAACCATGTTTCTTTTTAAGTATGTTTCAAAGGAAAAAAACCCTAAAATTCAGTATTTTTAAAAAGCATAAAGAAACAATTATGAGGAAGCTATTTATTAAGACATGTTTAGTGGCTGAATTAATATCTTAAGCTTTGTAATCCTTGTAATGATTCACACCTAGCACAGGGGCTACAATAAGGGCAGGGCATTTCCACCTTTTCTCTTCTTCTAAATATCTTACCTCTCTTGGACTTCGTGGTTACATTGTCTATCTTTGATTTTTATGCCAATGCATTGCATTATCATGATGTGGACAGTGTTCTCCTTGGCAGTTTTAATCAGAGAATGTGAAACCTTCATTTCCTCTCGTTGCTCTCAAGGGCCGGGGCTGTGTGGGAAGTGCTGTGATTGCAGAATTCCTGTCACAGCACGGGCTCTGCTGGAAACAAACACTCTATGGAAGTGCTCCTTAAAGGCCTTGCTATAAACCCCTTGCCTGAGTCAAAGACAGAAAATCTCCTGCTGCATTAAGATATGGTGAGTCTGATATCTTGTTAGAGGCACAGGCGTTTTCAAATAAACCAAGTGGACTCATTATTGAGGCTTATTGAGCAGTTAAGTGTTAGTGTCAGAGCCCTGCTATGATCTGCTGCCATCAGCAGCAAAGGAAGTTCTCTGAATGTCATGGTTCTTTCCTTGGTGTTTTCTTCTATTGTGCCAGTTCCAGGATGACAGAGAGAACAACATTTCTGAAGCTGTGACACGGATTTGGCAATCTGCTGTTTTCTGTCACAAATTAAGAGCCAGGAGTCATACAATGATCCAGACACAAACTCCTTCCCTAGGAAAAAACCCACTGTATCAAAATTCAGAAGATTTCAGGAGGAAGAAAGCAGTCAAAAAAAGAATTGTCTTTTTTCCAACTTCAGAATAATTCAAAGCATTGCACTTTTGGAATCTCTCTGTAGTTTAGCAGATGTGAGTAAAAATATAAAATTGAAGAGGAAGTACCTTATCCAAAAGCTAACCATCCTGTTAACTATGAACACCTTAATGGAAAATGATAGTTCAATATCAGAGCAGATTATTTAACTGTTAATATTCTTTAAAACACACAAATCATATTTCAATAATCTAAACTCCTAATTCTCATATGATGACTCAGAGCCCACATACAGATATAACAAGTGCTATTCCATTCACAGGACAGAGCAACACAAGGTAAAGGACCTACTTTATTTACAGAGCCTCTGACATAATTTTTTTTCACACTACTGTGGATATGTTCCAGTATTGGAGTAGGTCAGGGAAATGCTGACAGACAATGGGGTTGATGGATAAAGATTCTTGTGATCTCCACAAAAAAAGAGAAATAAGGAGCTAGTTTTAGAGACAGATGGACAAGAGCTCCACCCCATCAGAATCTGTAATCGGTGCTATTTGACCCCCAGTAAAAAAAAATGAGAATGTGTCTAAAGAAAGGCTTTAATATTGGTTCTAATGAGAAAAAAATTGTTGCCTTTATAGTTTTCAAAGTGCTTTCTTTCACCACTCCTATTTCCCTTTATTGCCACTGTTTTTCTTTACGTGATCTACTACTGAGGAGGAAAGGCAGAGGTTGCCTTTCTATTTCCAAACAGTCTTTGGTGTATGGTTAGTATGTGACATGAATAAAGCCTTTCTTGGTAGATAAAGGCTTGCTTTCTTTGAAAGTATTAGATGAGGGCCAGACTTTATAACATCTCACCCTATAGACAACACATCTTCTGGGACACTGGTTTTGGAACATCAGTCAAGATAACCAGATAAAAGAACAGCTATTGAAAAGCATGATTGTTTTGCCTGGTGTTTCACAGAAACAGACTTATTTTGACTGAGAGGACTTAAAGTCCAGTAGACCATTATAGAATCAGCTAGCCATGCCCTTATCCTGGAAAAAGAACTTTAGCTGGATCAGTTGTGGCTTCCTACAATTATTTAGGGAGAATTTCAATTTGACACCCCAAAACTTTAAGGAGAGCTTTAACCACTACAAGGACAAGCATTGCAACAGTGCTGCATGGCAGTACGGCATGACAGCAGGCAACGTTGTTTTCAAAGCACAGAGCAGAAAAAGGGGAAGATGCTGTAAAGTCCTGTTCCATCTTACTGTCCCACCCCATTATCCCATCCAAGCCAAGCTATTCAGGATGCATCAGTGTCATTTCCTCTGAGAATCTGAGGAATATAAAAGCATTTGTGAAGTTGGTGTTACTGACAAGCACAGATGCAGGTGAGTATTTGCCAGGCACCTTATACAGTGAGGTTAAACTAACTTCTTGTCATAAAACCTCCAAGAAACAGTTGATCTGGCAGATGACTCTGTTAACTAAACTAGCCTGATGCTGACCCACCACAGCACTGCCCCATTACCTCTCCTATGGTCACATATAGCTCATCTGCTTGTGACAGGATGAATTACCCAATTAACATCATCTTTAACAGTGGAATTGAATTTAAGGAATCAAAAAACTCCAAGCTATCTTTTTACTGGATGAAATGAAAGCAAGATCCGATATGCACTTGGAAACATTGCTGCTAGAGCATCTGTTTTTTGTACAGATCTGCATCATTTCTATTATACAAGTATTTGTGATGATTTTGACTACAACTGCATTGGGAGCAGAAAATCAGCATAACAGCCACATTGTAATTGGAGCACCACAAACACATAACAAAATTTCTCTCTGTAATCCAAGGAGTTTACCATCTAATTCCAGCTGAAAGATGGGAATGAATATGTGCAACCAATCAAGATAGTGTGAAACCAGGCTGAGAATTATGAAAGGAACAGGTGAGATAAAATCTTTTGGAATTGCTGACATCAGTAACATACATAGGCAAATCTGAAGACATTTAGGAGCAATTAGAATGTCACTTGAATTAATAAGAAAAGTATTGAATCACACAGCATTATGAATAAAGCACAAGCCATGCAAAATCCTGCCACTAACTAGAAAGCAGCAACATTATTTATTGGTATTAAACAGAGAGGTGAGAATCTCAACCTATGCTGTAATATAAATCCAAAAGCATCATAATAAATTCTTTACTTATGTCTCTCCAGTTCAACCCAGACAAATATATTTTATGCTTCACAATGTGTGTATAATATCTGTGACCAGAACATTTCAAGAAAAACTGGCTGGGTTAACAGCAAGCACAAGGACACCAGCCCTGTATTCCCCTGATGTGGAGCCTGCACAAGGGCTTTGGACCTTCCCTTGACCTTAATGCAGCAAAGTCCAGGTTTAAACAGTAACCAGAAAATAAAGGGATCACAATGGCAAATATACAACCTCTAAAATATTACAGAAACAACAGTTTATCAGTAGATTTTCTAGAAGGCTAAAAGATATTTAAAGAATAAAGGCAAAAGTATCTCCCCTATTCAGGGCAATATGTAGATGGACACGAGTTTTTTGGAACAACAGTTCTAATTGTTCCTAATGCACATTTCAAGACTGGATCCCTATTTTCCTACCAAATGTCCAGTAAAAAGGAAAACATCAGATTAAAGGATGACCATACCTCTAGAAAAGAATGACAAGAATCATCAGATTATTGACTCAGCAAATGCTGTTGCTTGCTGTGATTTGACTGACACTGTCAGTCAAGAATCTGCATTGTTCAATAAATATAATTTTTCCATTTAATTTTTAGGAGAGACTAGTAGCTGGAGACAGTCATTAAATATATTTCCTGATATATTTTTCATTAATCACAGTGGGAATCAAGTAATAAATTATTAAGCTTCAAATCAAATTATAATCATGCAATTTTTGACATGGCTTAAATGATGTAAAAGAGACATTTTTTTTTTCCCTAGATTTTCACTTTTAAAAGAGGAAGTCAATGCTAACAAACACCTTAATATTTCATAATATTAAAAGTTCCTTCTGGAGCCACTGATTAGCTTGATTTGAAAGGGAAAAAAAAAAAANGCATCATCTGTGTTTTCCTGCTCTTAAAGAAGAAGAGGAATTTTGAAACACAATAAGAGAGATGGAAGGACATGGAAAGAATTGCTTTGTACCTCATAAGTACCTCATAACAAACACAAATGTCTTATGAACTTTACCTTACTGTGTGAGTGGCCAAATAAAAATTAGGTCCAAAGAAAAACTTATTCTCCAAACATGGCCACCACTTCCCTCTCTATGAGAGCCCTGCGGGGTGCGGCGACTTTGCCACCCCAGACTCCTGCTGCCACCTGACATTTTTGCCCTGTCTTCACACTTGTCATCTGCAAACCCGTGGACAAGATAAGGGATTGCTTTGCTTGCAGAGGTCTGCTTCCCTGTGATAAACTCCTATCTCATCCATAACTAGATTTAAGATACGTAGGATACACTCGTCTTCAAAGCTGTCACCAGAAGGGAGCTCTATCAATGACTTCAGCTTTCATACGCTCCAGATAAACTTCCCGTTTTAATCTGTGCCCTTTGTGACTTTCCGAGCTATCGTCACCATCAAAGCCCTAATACACTCCCGGATACAGAGTGCTCCAAATTAGATTCCATTTACTGAACCAAACTTCAGGGCCTCTATTTACTGCAAATATGACAGCTAGTCAGATCTAAAAGGAGTTTGAAAAACTAGAGGGAAGAAATTTGTTCTCTATCCACCACTGCCCCACCAGCCTGCTCGCTAGAGCAATATATCTTAAAACTTTCATAAACCTCAAACTGAAAAAAATAGGATTATCCATTACTATGTCATCTTAAATGATAGCATAAATATATATCACAGAACATCTGCCACTAAATCACTGTGTATAGATGTCAGTTCTCATTTATTATTAAAAGAAACCCCAAAACAAACACTTTAAAGCCTTCCTTATTATTTCACAAGGAGTGACGGATTTCTCATCTGTAAGGCGGAGCTTTTCTTTTTAATCATTTTAGACAGAGTAACTTCAATTATAAACCTCAGTCAAGAATTACATTAGGTCATATTCACCAACATGTTATTATTGCCTGAATTACTTCACCCCAGTATGTAGTCTAGAAAACCCAACGTATTTTCCCCATTGATTTTCCTCATCAATCCTCATTGATTTTGCATGAAAGAATATGGTGCATCTCAGAAAACTTGCTTTTATCTTACTTTTCTTCAAATAGTAGAGAAAGTAGATCACAGCTTTATATTCTGATATGGGCAATAAAGTATCTAAAATTCACTTTGAAAGGAATTTATAGAGTGCTCCTTATACACAGAAAGTACAAGATTTTAAAACCCAGTCTGTGTTTATAGTGCTGTGTTTGACTGAGAGGGACTGAGCAAGACAATCTTTTTGCTTTTTCATTTTTTTAATTTAATTAGCTTTGTCCATTTTCCCTCCTTTGTGTTAGCTGATTTAACAACTCTTAAGTTAGGCACTCAGGGAACAAATTATCAAATCACAGAATTATTTCCTTATAGGCAATCTGTATTCTCTCTGGTACAAGTGAAAATCTGCTTTCAAAAGCCACTCATCTATATCACTGTAAATTGACCTCTCCAGTCTGACCTCTTCCCCCCTCTCCACTCATGAACAAATCCAGAATAACATAATGTTTTGCTTTACAGGAGTTTCTGTTGGCTTGCTTCACCGTATGTGTGTATGACTAGACAGTTATTTTAGAAGCAGATAGCTAAAACATCTGGAAAATCCACACGGTTCTCAGCCCTGTGACATTAAATGCCCTCAAACCTGTGCCACGCAGATATAAAGTTGCACCTCTAAAGGAGATATACTTTAAAATGTGAGTGTTGAACACATCTTGATTTTGATCTCTGCCAGTTCTTCCATCTTTTAAATCACACAGCCACTTAATGATTGCTGTGGTGCTTTATAGAGACGTGATTCATGAGCACACATGCAGGAGGTCACTGCAAAGGTTGGCACTTCACAAAGTGGTACAGTACCGTAACTCAGCCATTACATTCTCCCACCTACGTACAAGCTAATTTGATTAAAGGTAGAAGATCAATCAAACTCTATTGCCTCAGAAAGATTAATTACCTCAGCACTTTCTGACTTAATTATTAGTGTTCAGGCATGGGGTTAGAAAAACCCAGTACAGCAGAAGTAAAAGAGCCCAGTGGGCAGATGTGGTAGACTGGGATGTGTTTTAGCCCAAGATTTGTTATCTTTAACTAATGACAGGGTATTTCTTTTTTATTCAAATTAAACCTAAGTGCTGTAGTTCATTTATAACTCAGCAATAACCAAATTAAAATATTACTGTTATCTTTCAACGTTACTGTGAAACTAAAAGTACACAAGACGAGAACAAAATACTGAAAACAACATTAAAAAAAAATCCATCTGTTGGCAATCCAGTTTTTGGATAGGGAACAAGAAACTTAAAACTCTGTAGCTGTATTTTTTCTCCTGCCCCAGCGTGATGTCTGAAGTCCAGCTGCCAGAGCATCTTATTGATGATGTTTAAAGAGTGTATTTCAGAAATTGCAGAGTTTCTGATTATCAGACAAGTCAGCATGGCAGAAAACACAGGGATTTTCCCCAGGGAGAAGGGGCTTCCTGTCTGCAGCTGTCTGTCCTCAGTGTGCAGCACTGGCCTTTCCTCTCCACCACAACATCAGTGACATTTATGAGACCCCATCACGCTTCACTCAGGTGAGGTGCTGACGGCACTGGGGGTGGTGGGGCCAGCATGGAGCCCCATCACGCTGGCGCTTAGTGGTGCTGGGTCCAAGCTCCCTGGACAGGTGAGGCCCCAGGGCACCAGACTCATTTCCAGCCAGGGGCTGGTGCTGGAGCCAAGGGCTAATGGGGCTAATGCAGAACTGAGACTTCGCAAACACATCCACACACAGATTTGATATTCGCAGTGTTAGAAAAGCAACACCTCGTATCACGCACCAGATTTGCTGTTATTATGGAGAGCGATTTGTTTGCCCTTTTGTAAGTTTACCAAGCTCCTTTTTAAAACCAGTTTACATTCTCATGCTCTGCCTCTATTCTTCCTCACTCATCTTGTTCACAAACCTCAAATTTCCAGGCTTGGCTGGTTTATAGGCAGCACCTGCTCATTTCCCTGTGAACCAATCCATTTCTTCATTTTGGCTCTCTCATCTGCAATTACGTGAGAGTAACCCTAATCCCCAGCCAGCCTTTGCTTAAACAAGCCAATATTAATTCCTTTTTTCTGTATATAGGCATTCCATTCCCCTGTTATTAATAACATTTCTTTACACCTGTTTCTCATGTGAGTTCACCTTTCTTTAATATGGGAGGCCAACACTATTCATAACAGGCCCATTATGGTGTCAGCAACACCCTGGGATTTGTTCTTTTCTTCTTTTTTTCCCTGTACTAGGGGAAACCTAGGAGTTTTCCACAATCACATTAGGTATTTGTGATTTATAGCTTATCTTTTTAATACTCGGTTGTTTTTTTTTTACTTTATGTCATTTTCAGCTAGTGATTCATATACTAGTTACATACACTAGTTCCTATGAGAATGACTTTCAACTATTAGATTTCATCCCACTGATTTTACTTCAAATCCTTAGCAAAATCCAGTTATTGTGTCATGCACACCTCCTCCTCTATTTTCAGCAATGCTTGCCTTTGAGCTACTAGAATATTTCATTGACATGTTCCTGCTTTTTAATGCCAAACTTATTAATTAAGATAATGATGGAGAGTTTTCCATTCTTGTGTTATTCTGTTTTTTCATTCTAAATTACTAATGGTCCACCCTAATGTCATAATAATTGTTATTAGTTCTTGAATATATATAGATTATACATGTATTCTTCAGTATTAAAAATACATGTCATGGAAGTGAGATAATAGAGCTTATCTAGTTCTACTCCTGGGAAACCTATGATACCATTTATTGCAATATGTTTACATATATCCTAGTTTCTTTCTTCTAAATGTTTTCCATTAGTGAATCTTGATTGACACTTTATTTTTCCTGACAACTTGTGTCTTAGAATTACAGAAAATAAAGAAAACTATCAGTTTTGATATCCTGGGAGGAAGATTATCTCCTCTTCTCCACATGAACGCACTGAACCTGCTCTGACTTCTAGTGCCATTAACACCAATCTTCATCATCCCATCTTTGCACTCGTCAACATCATCCTTATCAAAAATTAAGGAAAGGTGGAAATGTTCTTTAAATTTTTTGAGAAAAAAAAATGCTATCCTTAATCATGAAGAGATGTCATCCTTGCTGCAAACCACCTTCTTACGTAGTTAAATACCATAGATTGCAGTCTTAATTCTTCTCGAGATTAATTCTCCTGCAGTCTGATTATCGCTTAAAGCCAACACAGGCTTTGCCCCAGCTACTCATTCAATCATTTGCTGTCCACAAGTTCCAGCTAGCTTGGTTTATACTTCTATTTTCTTTATGCAAGATGATTACTATTATTTAATTGCAGGCTACTTTCAGGTTTCCTGGCTTCTCCCCTTGCCCCCAAGCTGCATCTTTCCTCTTACTCTGACCAGTTTCTTGGCTGAACTAGGCATATTGTACTTTCTCTAAATAAAAGAAAAAAAAATTATTCTGTAGAGGAAAGAAATAGTTTTGATAAGGCAATAAGAACGAGTGAAGCATGAAAATTTGTCATTAATGTGTTGCACATGTTAAATAACTCAGCATAACTGGGGTTTACCTGAACCTTTCAGCCTATTTGGTCAGCATCACTGCTTGCAGCCACAAAGAGGGCACCACTGAGAGATAGTTTGCCAGGGAAGAGAGAAATTGTTACTCTTTGTCAATGTTTATAATGTATTTTCTATTTAAACATAATATGGAGAGATAAAGAGAGGGAGAAAAAAAAAGTAGTTTGGTTAAAATCCTTATTAGTTTGAGCCATTTCTGAGCAAAAATAAAACTAATACCATGTGAAAGAGTGCTGTTACTTAAGGATAAGGCTCTGTACAACCCTACATGCATTTTAATATGACAGTTTATTGGCATTTCTTCCTTATGATGCATCTACCACATTGCACATTATATTTTTCTGAGGAGGCAACTAAAGTAAGAGAAGACAAATCATTTTAAATAGCCTATTTCTAATTTTAATTAGCACAGTCCATTAATTTTAAAGGTTTACATATAAATTGTTCATAGTTTTCTAACCACTTTAACTGTATAGTTTTTCTTTTCCCCTTTCTTCAATCCTGTATTGGATGTGAATTTGTAAAGCTTCATCTTGCCAATATTTCTCAGGTTTTGTTATTATGTTATGCTCATCTTTTTCAGTGTTTTGCAAGAAATGCTTTGCTGTTGCTAGTAAATGGTAAGTTTCCAAAATACTATAATTTCCAATATTAGAGAAACAAATAACACCAAAGAATTACAGTCGGGAAAAACAAGAGGGAGAAAACACTTTTGAATATATCCCTGTGTGAATTTGCATCTGTCATCAGCTTTCCCAGGGTATGGATATCTCAGTTGGCTCTAGATATTATTGATATTGTTTCATCCCACATCTGTCTATTTGGTAGGCAAAGTTGAACTAAATCACCATCAGGCTTACTGTTCTAGACAACCTTTCAGATTAAGACAGGTCAGATGTTAAAGATCTAGAGAGAGAATGAAGGCCATGCTTATTCCTTTGTATGAGCTCTACTTAGATTATCTGACTGTATATTCCTTTCTCTTTTCACGTTAACAACATTTTGGTCAATGGCAGACCAGAAATACTTCAAATGTATCATGTCACTCCAAATTAAATGGAAGCAAAACCACACAACAATCAAAAATCTATCAGCATATTTGTAGAGGAAACTATAAATTCAGAACTATTTTCGCTATTTCACTGCTGACTAAATGTATCATGTGTGCACAAGTGAACACAATGAACCTCAGGCTGGACACTCGCGTGGATCAGCACACAGATATTTTGTTTGCTCTTACACAAAGTCACTTTGCAGCAGCATATTGAACACAAAGATGCTGTGGGTGGGGTCGTCTTCTTTTTTACTTACTTACTTTACTTTACTTACTTTTTTACTTACTTATATGAGAGCACACCACAGACATCTATTTATATCTCCCTGTTTTTCCTGCCAATAGAGGCTGCCACTAATATAAGCATTAAAGACTAAAAAGGACCACAGACGATGCTTTCCATGCTGTAACTATCACACAACATCACATCAATTGAACTGTTTCAAGAAGACACAAGTTAGAAGGGATACATAGCATACACTAATTAAACTGTAATTTCAAGTTTAAAACTGAATTGTGAGATAATTAGACAGGTGATTAAACTTTCCTCAGCTTTACACTTGGAAAGATATCTGATATCTACTTAGCCTCCACTCAGTGATATGTGTCAATGACATTCAGATGGCCAGAGCTGTATTACTAAGAGGGCGACATTCTAAAAGAGTCATGTTCCATACTTATTGTGAAATTGCAAAACCTGGGCACAAAAATCACTGGCATATCCCAAACCTGAGCCTCTTTGTAAACAGCATGACAGGATCCACACACCTTTTCTAACAACTCCTCATGTATCAAGTCCTGTCCCACATTCTCTGAAGGAAAGGACCCAGACACTGGTTTAATGTATATCATGCATATTATGCTCACTTCAGTAAAGCATAAATATCAGAGTTACAAACAACAAGAGAGAGCTGGAAACTCAATTATGACTCAGATCATCGGTATGCATAGCAAAAGCAGAAAACACAGCGTATAACTTGATATATATTTGTAGCCCTTTAGAGCTTCATTCTGTAAAGAATCCAGTTTGATTGCCTAGAATATTCTTAAGGGTATATTACAGCCTTGAATACATAAACACAAACAAAAACAAGTGATGAATAATGTTTTCAACATCCAAAGCCTCTGATGGTTCTTGTCAGCTGTCTATCAGCTTGGAAAAAAATAACATTAGGCATTATTTCTGGAAGCATATCTTGAAAATTTGAAAAAGTCTGAAACTGAGGATCCGCAGTTGACAGTTTATGAACTAAAAGATAGAGACAAAGGACCTGACCTGTGCAAAAAGCCCCTCAAACTCCAGTCCCGGGCAGCACCAGGCAAAGGCAGCAGTGTGATTTCCAAGAGCCAGGTTGAATGTGTCAGAGCCAGCCTGGAGTTGGAATGCTCTCTGCTGGATGCTGTATTTGCCATTGCAGAGTGCAACTACCTTCTCACACAGCTATTTCACGTGCGTAACACTTACTAATTCATTCCTCATGATAACTAAAGCAGCCTAAATACACCTTTTGGACCAAGTTTTGCCCAGAACAGATGTATTTTCAAATCACTTATTAAGCCGTTAACAAGGCCTGAGGGGCTTACAAACATTCAGGTGTCTCTTTATCAATGGCACAGTTCAATTTAATCCGGATAAGGAGCCTCTGGACAATTAACAGTTTACTAAAGTTCAGTGGAATCTCTAACAGGCTATCACATCACAGCACAGGAAGCAATGCCAGTATCCCCAGCTCCAGATTGGTCCAGAGCATGTATTGATTCTCCCTAACTGTTTTTGTCATCACAAGAAGGCAGTGGTAATGGCAGACATAAGATAACAAACTCTTTTGAGATTATTTCTACACACCATTGCTGCTTTCAAAAGACAAATCAAGAAACTCTTATTTCTGAAGACTGCAGTCTCTCCTCAGATCTACTCATCATCCCTGAGTTCTCTCTGTTACCCTATAGCAAGGACTATTGGAGAGGGAAACAGGTTAAAAAAAGTGAATTCCCTCAGCACAGTATTTATGACTGTAAGGGCAGCAGCATTAACCTCATCAGAAAACTCCTCTGTGTCTAGCACAGCAGATCTATAAAAATACCCCGCCATCCATAAACTCTTAACAGCTCAAAGTGTTTTATTTCCAATGATCAGACTTCACATTTTTAGAAATATAGGTCATCTTCTGCCACATTAAAATCAATGTTTGGTTTTAATAATTACATGGGGGAAAAAAAAAGCCCCACTGTGGGCAATCAAATGATTTAACAACTAGGATGGCCAGAGTTCATCACTTACTGGACTCCGGGTCCGAGTTTCCGTCTCCTTCTGTCCGGCTGTTGGGGGAAGCCTGCTCATAGTACTCCTCCTGGGGGAAGCCAAGGGGCAGAGGGTGTGACGTGCTGGCACCGCTCGTGGGTTCATGGTCTCCAAGCCCGCTGTCACTGCAGCTTTCCTGGGAGCCATCTGGCAGGTGAAACGTGACACGGCGCTGAGGCTACAAGGAAGGAACAAAATTATATGGTTTCCACTACAGTATCAGTAATTGCTTAATGCAACCAATTTAGGAAATGTATTATTTCAGTTATCTGCTGAAGACGCATTACCTAGAGTTGTGCACAATTTCAGGCTTTCATGAGCAGGCAGCCTGCTTTCAAACCAGCTTCACCTGACAGCACTGCTTGCTGCTGTTTTTTAAAAATGTAAGCCCTGATGCAAAATGAAAGACACCTCAAACTAAAGAGATTCTGTCAGACTTCACAAGTCTTTGGATGCCTTTTGTATATTGACTTGGAGATTTCAATCACTTTTTGAGGCTCAATTTATTTCCCTGCTCAGTTTTCTAGTTTTCAAAAAAAACATTTTCTTTTCCATTAAAAGCTGTTCCACACTTTTGAGCTTAAAAAATGTGACACATATATAATGTTGTTGGATTCTTCTAAGGCAGGGAAAGAACAAACAATAACAAGTCTTATGTATTGAAAAAAAATTAATAGATTTCACACATCCTTTAAGCTAATGAATGAAAAGTAGATTCCACTACTCTTCTTCAGACGTTTCATTACAACTCCTTTGATTTTCATTATAACACAGACCTGCACCTTAATTGTAAAAGGCTGGAGGCTGGGAAACAGTGAGCTGAGGAAGGGAAGTATCATAGCCCAGCTGCAGAAGGAAGGGCAGGTGAAATGAAGCATCTGATGCACCAGGCTCAGGACAGTGTCTTTATTACCTAAGTGACTCTGCACAGTTTAGGAACAGAATAACTGAAATGTAAATATGTCCCAGTATTATTAAAAGAAAATATGAAAAAATAAATAAGCAGCTCCCCTTGTTTTGATGCATCTGTTTTTCATGTTTTGAAAACATGGAGACTAAAAAAAGAAAAAAAAAAAAAACAGAAAATAACAGTTTAAAATATTCTTAGCTTGTCACTCAAAATTCTGTTTGGAAGGCAATGCAAATCTTTCCAGATCCAGAACTTCTGGGATTAGTAAAGCTAGAGATCAGATTTTTGATGCAATTATGCAGAAAAAAATGTAGTGTTTATAACACAGCAGATGTTGTCAGAGGTCTCTAGGTATTTGGTTCTTATAGGGTGATGGAATTGAAAATATTCAATTATATGAAGCTTTTGCTAAAAAGTTCAATTCCTCCACTTTTCAAAATCTTTTTGTCACTGTGACATTATTCCACATGCCCACAGGCAGCTGCTGTACAGTGTGTATAGCCAAGAACACGGCAGCATCAGCTTTACCTATGCAATTCCTGACAGATGTGAGTGACAGCTCTTCTTAAAAGCTACCAGTAAGACATTTGGGGCCTTCCCAGAAAACTTGTTTCAGGGCTTCACCACTGCTAATGGAGAGGTTTTCTTCTAACGTCGAACCTGCCTCTTTCTTGTTACAAAATAAATCACTTCTTCAGTCCCATCCATCATGATCTGCTTATTCCCACTCATCTTTCTGGCACTTGGCACTTTAGTCCTGCTTCAGAATAAACAGACCTTATTATTTCAATGTATGCTGTGCTTCTGATACGTTGTCCTTCTCTCCCTGAACACTCACATATGGTCTGTGCACTGCTCAGAACTCCATACACAGCTTCAGCCAAGACCTTTAAAGCACAGAGTATTGCAGAAGGATCATTTCACATCTCCTGCAGGCTCCACTACTTCTTTGCCTTTTCCAGGGCAGTGTAACACATTTTTCTTGCCAAGCACCCTAATGTCCAGGGCCTTTTTACTGATCTTTTTCCTCCTTGTTCCCTTTTTGGTTATTGCCATTGATTGCTGGAGCCCGAGAATGGCGCTTTGCATTCGTTCTTCTTGGCATTCTGTTTTTCCAGATGATTTCATCTGTTTTCATAAGTACACTTTGTCTTCCAGACCTGCTTTCCTGTTTACGAAATTTGTGGATTTTTGATTCTCCCTCATTTGGCAGATCTTTAAGAAAAATTGGAACACATCAAGCCAAAACATCAGTTGAGCTCTGAAAATCTGTACAAAGGATGACTTCCCATTACACGGGTTAGAAAGGGGGGAAGGCATCCTTTCTGTGACTGTTAGGGTAGCCTGACAGCATTATTCACACCAGCAGTGTCAGTCATTTCTTTCCTGAAAGTCCAAAGAACTAAAGATTTGTTGAGCTGATCCAGTGAAAAAATTTCTACAGGGCTTGTGATTTATTCCTTGCATTCGAAACTGTACCAAGCTTGTACAGGTGGATAGCTAGGACATGTGGAAATGGAATATACTATTTCTTTGACCTGAAATGAGTCTGGTATTCACTGTATCTGTAAAAAATCCACTTTCATTGCATGAGCTGTTTGTAAAAACTATATTTTCGTGAGGTTTGCATTGCCTTTGTGCTGCCTCATGTTGGACATGTGCTATTTGGTGCTCATAGGGTCTATCTTCTCCCCTCCAAGTTACCAGTGAATATTAAGAATAAAGTATCCTTGAAATATTTTTAGCCCATGTTAGTGCAAGATGCCAGTATTGGCTTTTGCACATGAGTGGGAATACAATGGTCATTACCATGTGCAACTGGCATTTGCTAAGTGTAAACAAAGGAATATTCCTTTTCATGGTTCTTGGTCAAAATAGAGCAGAAATTTTTAACCAGATGACAGTAAAGGAGATCAGAAAGTCACCAACTTTTTTTGACTGCCCAGTGAGAAAAAAACAATACTCTAAACAAGATTAAAAGTGTCACTAACTAACACTCATGTTCAGTGAAAAATGGTAAAGATTTAGTTGCATAAATACAGATATTATTAGCTAGAAAGATAAAACTCATATGATTTAAAATCAGCTGGTACCAGCTAAAGGCTCCTGATTTTTAATTTGATAGTGTCCCTGAGTATGTCACACCTGATAATGCTGATGACAGAGCACTTTCAGAAGAATTTATCAAGATGAAAAAAATCCCAGATATTTCTTTACATGGCAGTGCCACCATTTTCTTAATTCATGCAGGCATCAGACAGTGATCTGGAACAAGTAATTTCTAATAAAATTTTGCCAAAAATGGGATTTATCTTCTGTCACAATTATTTTGGAAATTTCCTCCTTGAGGCGTTTAAATTTCAATTTATAAGATTACAAAATATCCTCAGTCTCCAGCTGGTTTTCTATTTATCTCCTAAGGGAGTTAGCACCGATAGTAATAGAATAACAAGGATTATGGTTTGTTTTATTTAGTTGAATGACAGTTAGTCTACTTTTTCAAAAGGAGAGAAATGCAAGCAAACCTATTATGTATTCTTAGTGGATTCTGATGCAGGAACTTGTAATACAGACAATTAAACTGATAGGAGACAATGAAGTGAAAACTTAAGGAAAAATGTACAGTAGTCTATAGTTTGTCTGACACATTTAACAATATTAAATTACTCTTTATTGGTATGAAAAAAGAATTTTGCTTCCAGAGATGTCACAAACCCAGACACAAATGCTGTCAGAGGTCTCATATGGCATTCATGGCAGTTGGTAAAAGCAGAGTGTGTCTGGAGGGATCAAATTATCTCAGAAAACCGCAAACCTTTTACTCTCATTATTGAAATTTATATGAAGACTGATCAAAGCCCCAAACTATTCTGTGCTCAATCTTTCACTACAATAATTAGACTGTGGCAGTGGGAATAATAAAAGATGAGTCTAAGTAAATAGCTTTGGATACAGTGAAGGGATGATTTCTGGAATTATACACCAGGGGTTAGCCAATTTATAATCAAAAAGGAAAAAAAGGTAATAGAAAAAGCAGCAGATATCAACTGAGGAACATTAAACTATTAACCTTATTATCTTCATTCATTGAAGCAAATTAATATCCTTTTAAAAGAAGATCATAAAGAAAAAAATGTTACTTTTTAATTTATTCTGAATTAATTATATTATTTAGATAAGAATTCCGATTTAAAACAGACATTATTTAGGAGATGCTGTAAAACAGCATAAAAGAACAGGACTACTTCAAAATTTTTATCCACTATTATCACCTGGTAAATAAAGACTTAGCCAAAAAAAAAATAATTAATTTTCTGAGTTGTTGTGTCTTTCAAATGTTAGGAAGATATGAAATACCTTAAATAACCAGACAAATATCTCCAGGTATGACCAGTACTTCTCGATTGTTAAAGAAAATCCTTAATCAAACTATAATTTCCAGCTGGAATCTTTTTACACTCAACTATCACCTTTTGCTTCAAAACAACAATTTGTTTTGCCATAGGCTTACACTGAGATAAACAGGACTGAGCTACAAACAGTGAAAAATTCTTAGAATAACATGAAAACAAACAGCTTGAAAGGATCCAACTACAAACCCAATGGGAAATATGTCTTTGTGTTGAAACTCAAAGACAAGTTGGAATTTTCATTCCCTAAACTTACTAGTTACAGCACAACAACTTTGACCCAAAGAGTTTCTATCATATATTTTATGTCTGTATTTCATGTAAATTTTGCAGCTCAGAGCACTAAATCTAAGATCTTACTATGTTATTTTGATTACTTTGTAATAGACAAAATATATAATGTAGCTCAATACAATTTTTTACTCAAACTAACTTCTATAGTTTTACAAATAACTACTTGTGTTTTTCTTGGAGCATCTATAAAGATGCTCAACATTCTTAGTCAGCTTTGTTACACACAACTAGAAACAATTTATTAATAACAAATAATTTTTGAAATCACCTTTTCTAATTTAGCATTTATAATTTCTTTAATATGCCCTACAGTGACCTCACACAAGAGTGTTTTTTTGGTTTTGGTTTGTTTGTTTTTTTTTTTTCAAAAGAGCAAAATGAAAGTCTTGCATTCTGGGGGCAGGAGAGAAGTAATGTGCAAAGGGACAATGCACAGGTGACTTCAGAAGTTCAAGCTTACTGGATATTAAAATCAGATTTTCCCTATCTCATATGAAAAAGCAATGGCCTCAACTATTGCACATACTAATAACCTTAACTGTCATCTCATACAGATCAAACTTGTTGAACAAGCCTTAGTTTTCATTGAACAAGTTCAGCTGTTCCAGCTACTGTCTTTATTTTATTGATTTCATCCCTTTCAGCCTTTGATGGTCTATTTGTTTGCCAAATCAAACAGACCTGCTGTTTTCCCAATTTACTATATTTACCCTTTTAAATATTGGCAAGGCTTTACATTTTCAGGTCTTTAAAACTTCAGAAATCCAATATAATCCTTTTGACATTCTTCTTATAAATTTGGTAGTCCTCCTAATTTAATATCATTAACAATAATAACTAATATTTTGCATCTCTACTAATTACTAATGGAAAACATAGCATCTGCCTTCCTTCTAAAGAAGAGAAAGCTTTGGTAAATACTTTTACTTTTCCCCACTGTGATTAAAAATCTTACAGTTCCATAGTAGTATGAGACATAGAAATACTTTTAGGTTTTTACTTATTAGTGACTTAAATAACCCCTCCCACTTTATTAATTCATTTAGATGTAGGAAGCACACCCTATTAATTTCAAGAAGGCAAATAAAAGCTTGGTTGACTGCCCAGACAAATACAAATTCAATATGGATGGTTGTCTTAGACAGATTTGTACATTTTTGAATGAAAGAATTACTACCTCCACAGCAAATCAGCAAAACAGATGGTGCCCCTATACCTGCTCAAATGGAAATTACTTAAAATTGTCAGATCTTGTTGTTTGATTCACTCACAAAAAGAGTTGGCACAACTCTTTCTATTGATGAGAAATAATCTTACAAGACTATCTTGTAAGCCTACCACACACTCACTCAGGGTGCCTTTTGGAAATCACACGTACGTGTCCCTGCAGGCATTTCTTGCAGGCGTGTAAAACTGCACCGAACTGATAAGCAAAAATGTCAGATATTTCAGCTGCTGGCTACTGCAAAAGAATTCTGTGAAACCCTTCTCCACGTAGGTAAGCACAAGAAGGGGCTTTGTAACAGCACCTGTTTTAAGAAGCAAATTTTTCACTGTTTCCATTTTTCACTGAAATAACTAAAGGCTAAGACGATACTCTCATCTCCCTCTCACACCAAAGAGGTCACAGAACAAACTCATTATATCCAAATCATTGCTGAACAAAACCATTAGAAACCTGGAACTTCACAAACTCCTGATTAACAACTTCAAAGGGTATTTATTTTCAGACGCTAATCCTTGTTGTACCAAAGAGTATATCTCATGTGACATTTCCCAGCAACATTTAGCAATTAAATTGTGTTTTCTGAGCTTCTTGAAATAACAACAAAGAACTGAAATAAAAAGCAAATAAAATTGAAAATAACATTTAAAGCATGTCAAACATTTTATTTAGCTTTTGAAAGGCAGTTATTGTATGCTAGATGTCAAAATGATAGCTGAAAGCATGCTTTTGAAAGTTTAATTCATGTAAGTCTTCAATTTGACATATGATTAAATAAAAATTACACATGAAAGTTGCACTATGGCTGTGCTGTTGCTAAGTTTGAAAAATAAGAAAGTCACAATTCTGATTTTTTATTTAATACATCTTTCATCTTCCATCATCTTTGATGTTATCATCTGGAATGCTTGATTTCTGATAGATAAAGACATTTTATTTGAAGAACATAATCACAAACAATAATTCAGAACCATTTTGGTCATATATGACATTCCTTCTGACTGCTGGCCAAACAGCATGGATCTTTTTTAGCAGAAATATTGATTGGATGATATTACGATTCTGAATATTTCTTTTAAAAGCAACACTGTTGCTTACCTAGCGTTTACTTTGTGTTATACTGAAATAGAGCAAATTTATACTTTCATAAATGTACAGAGGACTCTAGCTCTAATATAATTTTGGTAATTTATACATTTCAGCAGTGGTTCAGATAAATAGATTTCATGTTTCTTCATGAGCAATGCTTAGTTTCATGGAATAATAAATGTTCCAATGAATTACTCATTGGCCTCCAGCTGCTACTTTTGCATTGTAGGAGTCAAGGCTGAGCCTTTAAGTACAGCCCTGATGAGGGTATTAGTGCTATAATAGAGAGCTGGTAGAAATCTCAAGAATCTGATTCCATTTCCATTTGTGATTTTTTTTCCTGTTCAGTTTTTCATGTAAAGGTCAAATCTTTCTGAAGCAATACTCATGTGTGTAACTCCACAAGCCATACAAGAATTCACTTGAAGATGCCTGAAAATGTGCCTTCATCATTTCTAACCTAGAAATTGAGCTGTTCTTCTTAGTATGTCCCAGAAAAAAGGACTTTTTTCTAATTATGGTTCTCTGGGTTGCTAATGTGCTGCACTCAGAAGCAAAATACAGACACATACTTTCAGCAACAAGGAGTATTCCCAAGTGCTCCAGTCTGAGTAGTCGTGCAACACTTCAGTTGCATTTCATCCTATAAATTTTTTTTTCCTGCAGGTGTGGCTGATTATAAAGCAGTTCATGTGTAATACAGACACAGAATGACTGTATGTTTGATAGTAGCACATGTAGCTGTTGAATGTGAACTTATTGTGTTAATGGTTTTTTTAAGAAAAAGGTACATAACTTAGGGCAGGATAGCAAATCCACAGCACAAGCTTAGAACCTGAAGAACCTGAAGAGAAAATAAGAAACAGACTTCCTCAATTTATTCAAGAAAAACCCCTGTATTTTTGCATCCAAAGGTTTCTACAAAGCTTTCCACCAATTCGCAGAGGCTCTCAAATACCATGGGGACCACTTGTTGCTCTTGGCCCCCAGGGAGAAACCAGCCCTTGCTACAATCTGATAAGAAGGTTTTCTGTAAATCTGCCGAAGAAAAATCAACACAAAAATGAAAAAAAAAAAAAAAAGAAAAAAAGAAAAAAGTGGAGGGTCTTTTCCAATGCTTATCAAAGCAGCTCTTTGGCATATCACCATCTCACTCTGTTTATTGTGACAGCACACCTTTATTATAACAGTATTTTATTTGTTATAGCAGCAAATCTATAATGTTTCATATCAAGTGTTTGATTAGCTAGAATGGCAATTGATGATAGCTAAAATGCAAGGGTAAAATTAATGTACTTTGTGCAGCTGTAAAAAAAAAAAAAGCATCTTGTTCTTTCTGGAGAAGAAAAAGGACAGACAAAAATTTCTTCTTTTACCCCAAATGGGTCCTCAGGAAACGCAAGACCTGTTTATAGCACAATGAAAGGATTTTCTTTTCTGCTCTTTGTATCAATATTTGCTTGCAACAGTTACCTTTTTGACCTTTAGCAAATATCCTTTAACCACATAGATTACCCATTTTGTATTTTAAATGTACAGTATGTTCTCTGTCCAAGGTCACCTATCTCAAGTACATTCTCACAACTATACTTAGTCCACCTTTAGGTGAACTGGTTAAGGTAGAAGCAAAAGAGTACAAAGAAAACCTGCTGGCCTGTGTAAAATAAAGCTGTAGGTCAAAATTTGCAAGCAGTGATGCAGTTCATGCTGTATTTGATTTGTACAAAGTAAAATTCAGCATTCCAGTACGGAGACTTTCATCAGCAGTACAGTCTTCAGTGGACTCCAGTGGTCCAGGACAATCCTGCTGAATCACAAAAGCTTTCACTGGAACATGTATCCTGCAACTCTGATTGTCAGATAAATATTTTGCTCTCAATATCAAAAGCTATTCCATATACCAAAATAAAACAGTTTTTGACTGGTAGACTTTGTTTCAATCTTTTGTTATTTTAAATAGCAAAGATTCTATGTGATAAATACCATGGTGAACAATTATTTTGCATTTATTTCAAATATTTGAAAGATCCAGTTTTATCTCCAAGTTGTTTTAAGAAAAAGGATTAGGCTTTATTTGAATAAAGTCAGAAATCTCCCATTTGCATCACTATTTTCACAGCTTACACTATCAAGGTGATAATGAATAAGATTTAGCTGTTATTTACAGTAGAATACATGAAATATTCAAACTTTCTAGAGTCTAACTACATGATAATAATGTATTCTTAAATGGATGTCTGAAATACCTATTTGTAAATGGGAAAAATTTTGCAAATTGAAGTGCTGCATTGTATCACTGATATCATCCCTCGCTCCTCCAGAGCGATGTCTCTGCAATTGCCCTTTCAGATAATCAGAATATATAACTGTCTTTCAGAATTCACCACTTGTGTAATTTCAGTAAAGCAAAATATAAAGCCATTAGCCTTCCCTTGTTCCTCAAATCTTGGCAGCTTATTTCCATATTCAGTGCAGCCATTCTTTAGGACTATTAAGATTACTTCCTCATCTTCCTTCATGGAGCAAAACATACAATACAAATTACTGAAGTAATGCAGCATATGTTAGTTTGCATAAAGAAATAATATAGTTCTGGGCAAAGGGAACAGAGGGGCTTCAGCTGAAGGCTGAGGAATGCCACTCCCTTCACAGAGCTGCTGTGTGTCAGCTGAGCAGGTGACTTGCCACAGGCAGCCCTGGTCCTGCAGCTGACCCTTCTCCCAGCCCAGCCACGACCCACAGACATGAGATTCGTGCTCTGGAATCACAGTGAGAGCACAGATGAAGGTCAAGGTCCAGCTCGGTGAGGTTCAGGCATCTGTCACCAGGGACGAGGCTTTATAAAGCACAGACTTGTGACCTTGGGCAGCTTTCCTGACATGAAATGAATGGAGAAACACAAGTGAGCTCCAGCCATGCACAGTAACAAGAAACTCAGACAGAAGTGAGGTTGTTCACTTAGCAACTCAAGCAGTCAAGAGAAAGGTGCTAATGCAAAAATATACAAAGCACTAAGGGGAATTAGTAGAGAAATCAGCAAAAGCGAGGATTGGGCACCTCCTGGGAGCCAGGAGGGTGACTCCTCCTCACTCAGTGCCTCCGGAACAGCACTGAGCAGACTGACGGTTTGCTTAAAAAACAACTCGGCCCCAAGCCATTCACAGTAAAAACCCCAAACCTGCACTATTATGTATTTATAAATAGCACAATCCTGAGTCTGAGTCGCCACATATCTGGAAAGATGCCCAAGTGCCCCAAAGAGCTGAAAAACCAGAGGGGCTGCGGTGGGAAGGCCAAGGACACAGCGAATGATGCTCCTGCGACTCCCTGAGTGTACTCAGGGGCCACTTCTGTTCCCTCTCCTGCCTTGTTACTGCCTGCATTGTTACTTCAGGATTATTTGAACTTCATGTAAAGCTCAGTTAAATTAGTGGCAAATATTCTACTTCATACAAGGCACACTGAACTTGCAAACTACAAATCTGGAATACTTTTGCAACCCTGACACCAAGGTCATGGCCAGGAAAGGCAACTGCTTGGTCTGGTTGATCCAGAAAAGCATGATAGTGCAGAAATCCCTTGTAACGTGCAGCCACACAAGGGCAAATGCAATTCTAGGCCTACTCTGTATTCTTAGGGAGACACTATGGACATGAGCATCTTCCATGCACAACTATAGAATTACACTCCTGCAACAATTACACTATCAAATACTCATGGTAAGTGCCCTGGTAGCTCACCCTGAAACCATCATTATGCATAAATTTTCCTGACTAAAGAATTCAATTAAATTCTACTCTTTAAGATATTTCTCAGTATTTTCTTATTTTCATTGCCATACAGCATCTGTGCTTTGCACAAAACAAAATACACCTCACACATTTTTCAGGGAAAACGTGCAAATACAAACTTGCAGCATTAATTATGTTCTTTCTCCTACTATTTTTAATTAATTTGACCTTTGGTCCTATTTTTGTCAATTCAGGAGGCATATTGCAATCAGAAGAAAGCTATGGTGTAAATATTCTATTCTGCAAGTCACCAACTAAACGAGTAAGCAATGGAAGAAAATCTATAGCATGCAATTAGCATTATCCTTTCCAATTATTTTTTTCACTTCACAGAACTCATTAAGAACTTTTAGTAGGTAAAATTGCAGTTAGGAACCCTCCAACACCTTAAGTGTATTATATTCTACCTTTGCCCAATAGAAATTCTTTTGATGTACTGGAAATCTTATTAATAGATTCACCAGAAAACAAGCATGTAAGCTGGCAGAGGCAATTGCAAGAGGTAAAAGGAATGTAAATGACAGATGAAAGAAAATTTCCATGCCGTTCAGATCAATATAAACAAAAGTGCTGCAGCAGCCACAGCACAGAGATGAAGGGAATTCATCAGACTTGTACTTCATATTATTTGTCCTGTTCCAAATGCACCCTCTGAGTTTCAGAGCTATGTTCTTCCTTTTCCCAATTAATACCACATTAAGATTCACTCCTGCAGGGGCTTCGTCCTTCTGGTGCTGAATAGAAGTTTTTCAGTGCACTCAGATATGGGGGGGGGGAGTAGAGCATAGCTTCTTGCTTCTAACTACTGCCACTTGGAAGCCTGTAATTGCAGCACTCAATAATTTCCTAAATACTTAAGCCAGAATTAATTATCCCTGCTATTATTGCAGGAGTATGGATCTTATATTGGGTATGATGAAGAGAATGTGTGATAGAACATTTTATTGTACTCATGCATGCAGTGGGTGTGCAAGGCACTTAAACCATCAGAAGCAACAAGCTTCTCTACTTCAATTATATCTCAGTATGATCTCCAGATATCTACGGAATCAGCTTGGCTCATTTCATGTCTTTTGTTGTTGCCTAATTAAATACTTTCAGGACTCTCCTTTACATGAGGGACTAACAATAATTTTTAAAAGAATCCTATTTTATTTAAAATAGTATTGGTTCTTGATGAAAAATTAGAGGAAGGTAAATACTTATTGTTAAACAGGTTCCATTTTACAAGTCTTTGAAATGTATTTTCATTAGTAGCCAGAAATCAAGGCACCTCATGAACTTCAGCAAGTGCCTTTAATGGAGTCAATTCTACAGTTTTCTGACTGTTTCATGTGATGTTGAAGAATCAAAAATATTAGTAGCAACTGTTATAGGTAATTGCCTATACTTCTTAAAAATCCCTTTATTTAGAAGCTGAGGCAATGCAGGAGGAGTGGTGGGAAGGGAAGGAATGGCTGCACAATTGGTTGTACTATTTCTGCTGCTGAATCAACTAACTGTAATGTTTAAGACATTTGAGTATTTTGAAATACATAACATATAAACATGGTATTTCCAAGTGGGAAATCAAAGCCACAAGGAGATGAAGCTTCACTTCCACAACACTGGATTCAGACCTTTGTACAGAACACAAACTAAAGGGACTTTGATCTTGTTCTTTTGTGGTGAAAGAAAAAAAAAATTACGAAAGACAAGCACCCCTCTCAGAAAAACCAATGCGTGCCTGAGAGTCAGTGGAATAATATTAAAGTGTTGAGGTAGGCTCATTGTTTGAAAGAAGGCTGGCAGCATTGCTTTGGTTTGAAAGTAGTTTTAGGGGAAACTAGAAGCAAAACTGCAGCCTGAAGCACACCAGCTGCCTCTTCCCAGGAGTTCAAAAGTCTAGGACTGTGTTGCCGTAGGTACCTGAAGCACAGACAGGGATATATTTGCTAGAGGAATATACTGTCACATCTCAAAGAACACAATCAAAACGAGCACAGATTTCAGTCAGTGCTCATGTATAAAAGCACCAAGACACTAAATGCCAACACAAGCAGTGAAACAAAGGTGATCCAGAGCAACACTTCTTCCCCCTCACCTACATCTCTAGAATTGCCTCTGAGACTCAGGACTGTGATATGTTCATTTCTTTCATAACAGAAATAACGACTAATGCTGGGAGCTTCTGATGGAAGAGATCAGGGCACTGTGGAAGTAATTTCCCTAGTTGGGAGGAAATCATTTCCTCTTGTGTTACATGCCCTCGTGCTGGCTCACTGTAACCCAGCCAATACATTCAGTCTCCGTGATTGTTTACATCCCTGTCTCAAAAGCTATACCCCACTTTTTTCCCCACAGTTAAAGATTATAAATCTACTCTTGGTACAGACTACAGTCTAATTCCCAACTGACTCCCCTGGGACTCACAGAAGAAAGAGAAGACAAACAACAGC
This sequence comes from Serilophus lunatus, assembly GCA_013399895.1. Lineage (NCBI taxonomy): Eukaryota > Metazoa > Chordata > Aves > Passeriformes > Eurylaimidae > Serilophus > Serilophus lunatus. The sequence continues at coordinate 966,001 of VXBA01005117.1, forward strand.
TACAAGAAGATGACTCTTTAGCTCAAATCAATAATTTGCCTGTCACTCCACAAACCCACTGTCCCATCAGCCTAACTGTGTAAAGTTCCTTATCAGTGATGTACTCTCACACTTGCTAGGTAGACATTAAGCATTTTTGCATCCCATGGGTTTTGTATTTCAGTAAATTTCCTTCTCCCAGTAATAGAAATGTACAACAACCACTAGAGACTGACAATAGATGTTAGAAATTTGAAAAAAAGGCCTATAGTGTAATAGTACTTTGCACACATATATCGTGCTTTACTTGAATGGGGTTCAGAAAGATGAATTTCATTTCAGAATAAGAAAATAGAAAAGGCAGTTGTTAAAACGGTTCACAGATGAACAAACCAAAGCACAAATGGTTATTCCCTCTTGATTCTTATGACTAAAGGTTAAGGCTAAGTCAATGGCAGAATCCAAAAATGAAACCAGGAATCCTGGACAGAAGGGATGCAGTTAGGCAAGTCACATTTACATTCCCTGTTCTCCACCTAGCATACTCTCCAGAGAAAAAGGTATTCTTTCTCAAAATATACCAAATTAAATTATTTACATTTCAATAAACTATCACAAACTGCCCGAAATTTGGAATTATGCTTGTGCATTTTATAAGAATAATGCACAGAAATGCAAGAACATGCAGCATCACTTAAAACCATATCAACCCTGAAATTAAGTGACTCAACAAATAGTTTTCTGGCTAGTTTGGCCAATACTAGTGAGTATTCACTGAAGCGAGTACTTACACAGCCTGTTTCAATGGAATCATATGGATTAAAAAATGCTATTAGCAACATCATCTAACACTAAACCCCTGTGAGCAAGTGAGAGAACAATAATGATCTTATCTGCTCTAACCAGATTGAAAAACTGGTGCCTGTAGAAGATGTGTTCTGCCAGATATTCCATCTGTGAGGAACAGACAAGTTCATTAATGGAAATCTTCAAATTAGAGCTGAGAAATTCATGGCTAAGAAAGGGTTGTCGTGACAAGTAGAGTTCCTGCTGAAAAGCTCTACAGGTTCATGGGGTTTAAGATTGAGCCATTACAATTATCTGCCATCACCTTTAGTTATGTCTTTTTTCTTGTTCTGCAGTTGCACTGACAGCAACGCCAGTCTGTCCCTTGTTCCACAAGAACAATCCGAGCTTTGGGAGGAGCTCTGTGCATGGAGCTTGCAATCCATCGTATCCAACAACTTATCAGTTCTAAAATACAATTCAGAGCTTAGATTGGAAGTATGGGTGTTCCTTTTAGCATTTCAGTCAATCTTACAATCTGCTCAGACTTTTAAAATCTTTCAGGGTAGCACAACCCTCCCCTGACAGGTGCATAACCTACCTATGTTAGACTTTATCCCCAGCTCCCTGAAGTACTTCTCCCTCAGCCCTACCTTCTCCAAATAGCTGCTGGGTAGTTATGATAAAAGCCCAATAAAATCCAGATTCATAATTTAAAATAAGAGTGACCAGTTTGAAGATACACAAAACAGAGCTAAAGCTCGAGTTCCAATAGTCTGCCACTGGCAAAACAAGATCAGAGAAAAAGAGGACAGTATTTAAAATTTTAAGTTTCCCTTCACAAAGGAACCATTAGTAGAGAAGTTTTCTGTGATTTTCCTAAATGACTTGCAATTCAACATTGACATAACTTGTATCAAAACATCAGAACAAATAACTCTCTACAGAAAATGATCAAAGCCCCTCTAACCAAAGCCCTGTTATAAAGCAGCATTAGAGCTTCCTCTGGAATGTTAGCACAGAAGTTTCATGAAGGTTCATAATAGTTAATGAAAGCTTAAATGTTATATTGCTATCCATTTTAGAAAGAGAAATGGAACACCAGAGCTCTGCCCAGCTCCAAGCCCACTCCAAATTTTTTTTCAGTTAATTTTTCAAGTTGCAAAGGCTGGCGGGAAGGGAACTGCACTCAGCGGGAGGCTGGAGGAGAAGCCTGTGGCACGTATCAATAGGACATGTAGGTAAGAGCCTAATGGGGGATCAAATGGAAAAAGCCACATTGCTAATACCAGCCTGGAGGTAATCAAACAACAACACAGGCAAATCAATGCAAATCAAAACCAGCCAAAAGGCATTATATCCCAAACTAACACAGCCGCCTGGAAAGGTTTGTTTTTGCCCAGGCCTGCACCTCGGACAAATACACAGCTTTAGACACACAAGAAACAACTGTCACACAACCAACACTGAAAGTGGAAACAGCAAATTTATCTTAACTGATTATAAGTTTACATTGGATTACTGCACAGGTACCCAAAGATTCTGCTTAATTTTTAACATCAACCTGTGCAAAACCTTCTATAAATTCTTGCTCTCCCTCTCCCCATAGCAACAGGCCAGCCAAGAGTCCTCATTGTCTCATGGATAAGAGGATGGTGGCAAAGAACTAATTCACTCCCCAGTGCCTGTATGAAGCTGCTGTGGAGTCACGCTGCTGGGGATGATTTTCTCAATAGGCTCCTGAAAACCACATTAGCTCTCACACCAGCATTTCTTCAATTATGTCGTGTTCTTTTTCATCTTGCCACAAGCAGCACACGGATTAACCAAGTTTTTCAGCCATTTTAAAGCTTAAAAAAAATCCCCCAAAAGAGAAAACGGAGTAACAACAACAACCACCAAACAAAAAAACCCACACAGACAAACAAAAAGCCTTAAACAAACAAAAAGCTAACCAACCAAAAACCCCTCTTTTAAAGTTTAATTATAATTTGCTTGTTCTGGGTAACTTCCGTAAATTTTTAGTGATATGGTGGTTAAGTCCAAAACAGGAACCAGAATGGATCCAGCTAATTCCCAGACAGCTGAAGGCATCATGCCTTCACATTTTTACTATTCTGTTCATCCAAAATAATTATATTATTTTATGTAGTTTGACTTCTAAACTATTTAAAGAAGAGTCTTGATAATTCCTTTGATAAAAGCCAATTAATTTGGTTTTCTCAGTTTCAGTAAAAGAAAATATTGAAAACCAATTCAATTTTAGACATATTTGCAATTGAAATTGGAAGAGGTCTTTTACCATAATGCAAACATTCAAATAGATTTTTCTTTTTTTATTAAAAAGAAAAAAGGTGCAAAAATGCTACGCTCATTAAAAATAGCCCAATTAAAAAAAAAAAAAAAAAACACGTCGAATTCTGCTCTTAATGATGTCTGATCACCAACTCCAGACTGTTCTTCCCTCGTAAGTCAGCTTTGCCCTTCTTCAAACCAAGGGGTGCCATTGAATCAGGAGATGCCAAATAAAATACTTCTGGTACTTGTTGCTTGATAAAAAGTGTAAGACAGATTTTTCTCTCTAATGAGTTTTGCAGCTTGGAAAACCAGCACAGCCTCTACAACCTGTGGCACAGACTTCCACCAGTTTTTGAAATGTGTGCGTTTGCAGAAAAAGCTGGAATCGAGATCAATTTACAAAGGTGAGAGAGGACCAGACAATTAACCTCAGCAATGGAAAGTTAAGACAGTGTCTCCTCAGTGCATGTGAACAGCTGACAAAAGGTTCTCACTGAGAGACCACTCCAAAGGCAGAAGGTTCAGTTATTGGAACTCATATTTTACAGTGTAATCATCTCAGCCAGTTAAAAACTTCAGTTAAAAGATCAATAAAATGAAAATAAAAGCATTGGGCATCAAGGGTGGGTTTGAATGGTTGATTGTGGGTTTGGGTGGCTGGTTTTTAAGTTCATCAGAATGAAAATACAGGCAAAATCCAATTTTCTGACCCTAGGAAGATCCTAAACAACTGATCCAAAGACACTGAATAGTAGTACTGAGCTTCTGCATGAAACCCAACCAAAACTCAGCAACAGAATTCCTGAAAATCTGAAATTCAAACTACTTGACCTTGTCTTTCCATCATTAAATTTAAACTATATAAAAACTCCCAAACCCCCAAACCCACTCATTTCCTACATTTAATCCAAATTACCATGTTTGTATAATACTATTCTGTCACCAGAACAAATCCAAAGCCTGTTGCTCCTCAGGTCACCATTTGCCACACAAGCTCACTCCCTCACCCTTGAGTATTTTGTAAGAAGGTTGATTCTTCCATGTACAACAAAACTGTTAAAGTGCAGAGGCTTTGCCACCATGAGGCTTCAGCAGAGCATCACGAGGGCACTAAGACCCTCATGGGTCACAGAGGAGTCCTCAGTTTCCTTTGTTTACTACACCTGGTTACACTTTGACGTATTTTTAAGCTGTTCCAATAAATCCAAGCATATTCCCCAGACTCTCCCAGAAGCAGAAAGTGTGTGAAGGAAGCTGACTGCACACCAAGGATAACTGCAGCAGGAAGAGGAAAATACCTCATTGCTAAACCATGTGCACATATTCATCTCTGAGCAATTATGTGATTTTTGGTAAGAAAACAAATGAGATTTAGAAATGGGTTGGGGCACAACATAGCCTTAATTTATACCCATAAACTAAGTTCAAAGAGACATTTATCCCCACTGATCAAGTGACTCAATGGTCCATGTCTATAAATAAAATATATGTTAGATATTCTCCTTCTCAACAGTGTTTATACTGTGTTTATGCTTTTGACACATCTATATAATTTGCCTGTCAGAGCCACAAAGCTTGGAGCAGACTGTGTGTACATTCCTGTGTGGATGGAATCACAGTAGGCTTTACAATAGGTAATGAAAATTTATGCTTAAGTATGGAATATCGTCCTGCATTATATTATAAAAAATCCTACTTTAAAAATTAACTTATAGCAAAACATCTTTTCTTTAAAGATAAAGAGAAAGCATTTAAAGATGGAAAGAATGAGTTTCTCAACACAAAGAGTAGAAAAATATATAAAAAAAAATACTCTAAAAGTTGCTCAGAGTAGTTCAGCTGCTTTTCATTTCTCAGTGACACAAAGGTTGCTCCCACTCTGATCCAATCCTAAAATCAATGTAATGACCAGTATATTGGCCAGCCATACACCTTAATAAATGAATCTTCATTAAGTAATCTCCTAAATCCTTCAAGAGCTGGTCTGGCACTTGACAGTGCTAACGAGAAGTCAGCAGTAACTCCACAAATAATAATTTGTGACTGAACTGCAACCTCTCTTTCGCATTCATTATTTATTGTAGACTGTGACTCAAATCAGACCATTGTAAGCAAAAAACCCCATTATTTCAGATAGAGCTTAAATGGACAATTTACCTTAGTGCAGCATCAGACATTAGATTCCAAAGTTAAGCATAAATCTACACAGCTTGACCTTTGGCAAAGCACACGAGCAGCAAACAGGGGGAAAAGCCACATAGTGTGACATCTTCAGTTACACAGCAAGAGCGTAAAAATAGCACCTAGTTATTCTCAAGAGCTACAGTAACTCAATAAGAAAAACAGAGATATTTTAGGGACAGGCTGACAGTTTAACTTGCTCCAAAAAAGCTTATTATTCATTGGGGTCTATTACTGCCATTACAGGCTTTATAGTCAGGCACAGCGATGCAGTAACAGCTGATTTTGTCCCCTACCCTGCTCACATTTGCTTCTCATTATTCTCTCAAATCCCACTTTTACAGAATCACTGACCCATTCTAATCTATCATATAGACTTCTCGAGAGCTTGGACAAATACATGAAAGTCTACAATATATGACAAAAGGAAAATGCTTCAGAAGTATGGAAGGAAACATTTTCTTCTCCTTTTTTCTGTTTTGCTTTATATTTCTTTTCCCCAGTAAAAGCAAATAAGCAAAATTACACAAAACTGTCACAGAATGGCTGGTATTGGAAGGGACCTCTGGATATTATCTAACACAAAACACACCATAACATTTCCAAACATGAAAATCAATAGGAAGGCAGCATAGAGTTTGTGAAATGGGATACCGTGGTTATTTAAATTGTGCTCAAAACTATCAAATCAGCCTTCCATTTATTTCCTTAGACTTGAGGGACAAGTCCACTTAACAGACTCTGGAATATTTAGTCTTTGATACAAAAGGAAGCACTTTTAAGCTTCTGAAAAGAAGATTTCTATTATGCAGGAATACTGTGATCAAATTACATGTTTTGGTAGAGGAGCACATATGAGAGACTGCTCATGGACTGAGTGAGATTCATCAGGAAAACGTTCCTATAAGCGATTTGATTAGCAATCAAGGAAGAGAAGGAAAAAATAGGGTGCTGAAAATCACAGGAGGAGTGAGCAGTTACACTTAATACCTGAAATTACTTACAAATGCTGGCTGCAAATTGCTCAGAGTCCAGACTTTTCTCTGCTTGCTTTGTGCTCAACCTCTTCACCAGACACAGGCCTGTTGCCTTTATCCAAAACTGAACATTTAAGGGCGCAGTGAAAGTACACAAATATACATTTAAACCCCATTATTCATTATTAAGAGGGAGGGATCAGCTATCAGCATTCCGATATCTCACTGTTCAGTACCCTCCAGGAGTCACCCACAGGTAAAGAAAATGAGCACAGGCACAGGGCATGAATGCAATGAGGGTCTCAGCTGAGGGTGAAGGACAGTCTCAGTAACAAGGTTAAGTTTGCAGAAAGCTGAGTGTGAAAAAGGCAGTTAAGGGTTTCAGCTTACCGAGGAGAAAAGAGAGAAGGTTAGTCTGTGATATGCTTGTAAAACTGAGTTACACATTTTTCCTTTGTTATGTAGCCTCCTAGGCCTATAAATATGGTGCTGCCACTGCCCAGAACAGGGCAGAAGCTTTGTGCTAAGCTGCAGCACAGAGCTCAGGTGCACCCAGGCTTTGCCTGGATGTGCCTTGGCTGGGCTGACATGTGTTTCCTTTACTTGTTTGTTTGTTGTAACAACCATTTTCAGAGAAGTGCAATTGTTTCTGTGCTTCTGGTTCTGGGAAATAGCTATTGTTTTATAGATACACATACAAGTGTATGAAACTAATAAATAGCAACACATGCAGTTATTCTACAGAAAATGAACTGTGACTGCAGCTAAAGTGCAGCATAGAGGAGCACAGGCATGGGATGCAGACACAGGGGTTGCTGGAGGAAAAACAGGTACAAACTCCACCTTAGGGTTTGCTTACCTAGGAGCTGGGGACTAGTGTTCAGGTTAACAAAGAGAAAAAGGAAGTATCCAACATTGTTGGATACAATGCTGGATTTTGACTGCAAAATGGTGGAGAATTCAAGTAACCACCTCTGTAATTTGGATGCAACAAACCAGTAACAGTGGCAGTGCACAAGACCATGTTTATGGAAGCAATTGGGAAAGATGCTTACTCACTTGAGTGACTATGAAAACTGTTAAATTAAACCTCTGCCCATACCCTACATCAGTTCTGTTTCAAGAAAACGGAATGGAGAAATTGAATTGAGAAACTGGAAAAGAACAACATTGATCTCATTCCTTACAAAGTTAATTAGTGTTGTTCCTTCTTTCTAAATATCTTGGTTTAGCATGCTTCCCAGATTAACTAAATTATATAATTTGAGATCATATAATGCAATTAGAAATACCTGCTTAGCTTCAAAAAAAAGAGCATGAAATAACAAGAAAACTTTAACATCTTACTACAATGAACACTCCATAACCATGTAAACACTATTAAAAAAAAAGAGCAGAATTTGTTGTGTTAATGCTTGTATAAATGTAATTATATTTAATTAGTACATGAAGACCTTTGCCCCTAGTTAATTCTTCATCTCATTCTCAAAGGTGTGCTCTTACCATCTCTCTCAGCACAACGGCTCCCTCAGAACCAACCCTACAGTAAAATTTTTGTGGTTTATTGTTCAGAATCCCTCTCAAATTTTGACAAGCAACAAAGCAAGTAAGGGAAGGTGAAAAAGCAGCATGTGTTCGTATTGAAGATTTGCATTCTTAACAGGTATCAGTAGACTGGAATTTTTTTCTTTTTCCAACTCTTTATGAATATTAATTTTGATAGCTGATAGCCAGAACCTGTAGCAAAAGGTCCACTGAAGTTATAATCATCCTTCCAGTTGCTAGAGGCTGCTCCAAACCCAATGTCTTGAAATCTAGCATCCAGCCAAAAAAATATAATTAGCTGTGATAAAAAGTGATTTAAGCCCTTAATCAATACCCTTTCAAGCTGTCCTGACAGACTACAGCAAAAGAGGTGGTAAAACTAATGAGATGGAACTCCAGCGCTGAAGGAGTTCCACCTCCAAAGAGTTGTGCAGCAACCAAGGGGGAATAATTTCAGCCTTAGAGCTCTAGGTGGGACCACAGCAGAGCAATCCTGAGTCCATTTCTTTCCTTCTGTAGTAAGTGCACAGGTTTTCATTATTTCTTCTGTAATGCTTAAACTCAATATTAAAAATCTTCAAAATCTACTTCGAAACTTAATTTACTCTGTGAAAAACAGTAATGTTTGTGGAAAACAGCAGGAGGCTGCAGAAATGGCAGGGGTATTGGATATGGAAAGAACAAAATTCTGCTTCTTTCCCAGTCAGTACCCTGACACCACGTTTACTTCAGCTCAGCATGGGGTCACACCTTCCTTACACTACCCACAAATGGATTGGGATGTGATCGACATCTGTGGGTGACACAACTCCTGACTTTCAGTATGTTTTGATACCTAATAAAAGATAGTTTTCTTTCCACATCTGCAAGCTTTATTACAGACACAATTTAGAAACAGCACAGAATGATTGAGTTAAAAGGAAAATACATGTTACTAGATCTATCATAAACTATGATGAAAAGGCGATAGAAAGCTGAAAACCAGAAATATAATTAGCTATCTTTGACCTATTATTTCTTTTAAAGGCAACACAACCAATGGAGCATCAGAGATGACTTTTCTGACATTGTAGCTGCCTTATCAGGACTCACCAGGACAGCTGTCTGCACATATGTCATTTTTTTTTAAAAAAACTTTTAATAAATGACCTTTATAAGAGGAGAGAAACAGAAAGCGAAACCCTGTAAACTTTCCTATAAATATCAGGACTGAAATACAACTAAAAGGGATAATTTCCCAACATGCCAAAACAGCACCCTAATACTAATCATATGCCTGGGGGAAAATTCAGTAATAATGTGAATGAAACATCTGCACATCACCAGGAACATTATATGAACATGAGTTAGTGTAACATCAAATCAGGATCAACCCGATAAGGGAACCATCACTGTACCATCTCTTCCTTAATTTCTTTACTCAGTGGCAAACATGAGTGCCAGCATTTTGGGCAAGGAATTTTATTTCTCCATGGAAACAGAAGGATTCTGGATACAAACTTAGTTCTGGTATGGGGTCTTTGCCTCTTTGCAGGTATATTTTGCCTGAGGGTATGAAACTGGGAGCATTTAACTAAGTAGGCAGTGTAGTAATGAGAAAACCTCAACATCTGAGCCAGTCACAAACCAACATCTGTCTGCAGGAAACACCGAATAGGTAATTCAGGATAGCAAATTCATAACAATGAAAGCTTGCAGATGAGCAGAAAGGGAGGTGAAATTTGTCAAGTCGATTCGTTCATTAAGCCCAGTCCTGCTAGTTGTGCTCTGGAACGTTCTCCTCAATGTATGCCAAGGCACGGCCGGCCGCCCTCGCAGGTGCTCGCTGCGATTTGCTGTTTGCTGTCTGACTAATTTCACATTATTTATTATTTGTGTGAGGGAGGTGACAAAGTAATAAAATGCCTTTTGGGAAATGGCCTGACACATGCTGAAAGATGCCTGCATGGTCCAGCAGGTTCTGTCCTGCTCGCTTCCACGTTTCCTCTGATCTCCCCTTGAGTGCATTGGCTCCAGTGCTTTTAAAGGAATCAGACAGAAAATCGGCCCATAGAATTCTAGTAAAAACCACTGAAATCAAAGAGGACATATTTTGGGAATAGAAAGCATTATGAAAATATTTAAGCAAAAATTAAAACAAACACATGCTCAGTTTCTGCAGGACATGATCCAAAGGTTTGATGACCTCAGACAGTTCTGATCACAGGGATAAAATCAACAGTCACAGGCATTGCTCATTGCAAGTCAGAGATCTTCCTTTCATTCTAGAACAGTAATCTGAGTCCTTTTCTTAAATTACAGCAGCAAATACTCTGTTAAAGCACTTTAGGATAGGAAAGCTACTCAGTACACAATGTAAGAAAGGAATAAAATCAACTTGGAACATTCAGTTCAACCTCAAAATAATTGCCAGAAGCTATGGAATGCTATTTTGAAAGGTTTAGGTAATAGAAAATTTTTATTAAAAATGAAATGCCTGAGATATAGAAATTTATTACTATTATTTTCTTTATTACATGTTACTGTGGGGTTTGTTTTTGTTTTTTTTTTTAATGCATAAATTTAATGCTCTTAGATGCAATCTGCTTTCAGGATTAATTTCCAAAGTCTTCATCAATTCTTAAGAGTGAATCCTCAGAATGTTCCCTCCTGAAGAGAAATCAGTGTTAGCCTCATTCAACCTGAAACATAGCAAGAACAGAGTCAAGACAAGTCAAGACTCTGAACCAAGACGGAAAGATTCCAGAGGCTTCTACAAACCCAGTTCTTTAAAACAGCAGTAGATATATATTAAAAACTTTCTGAAGAATAAAACTATTCATGGATTCTAAACTCAGATGTGATAATGAAGACGAATATCTTTCGTTTTCTGATCAGTAATGGGGTGGGTGTTCCTCTAAGAGAAAATTATGTTCTTGTGACTGATCTTATTAGACAAGATGATCAGAATGGTGGTCACACATGTCTTGTTGAAAGCTCCTGAAGTTCTTCAGAGCTGCTCATTCTCACACATGACACAGAGCACTATAGCCACCATGTAAGTCCTAGAATTTAGGAGTAGATCCAAGAAGCCTAATTTTTTTTTTTCTATTTAAAATGTGCCAACTATATCTTCCACCAAAATATGGACAGCAGAAGACAGAATCCATGCTAAATGTCATTCAAGAAAATGCAACTGTGTTATTACAGAAAAGATAAATTATTTTTTATTATAGCATCCCCTATAAGAAAAGCAATCATAACACTGAGAACTCGAAGGACCACCAATTTACTTTTCAGTTTTCAGCTGAGCGAATTCCAACTGCTGTTACAACTCTCTGGAGCTCGTTAGTATCTCTGTTAAACAGGAAATTAATTTGAACTATGACAACAGCACCTATAATGGCAATTTCAGTCAAAGGGAAATGTAGAATCCTGAGCAGACAATGCTCAGAATGAGGGGCATCAAATATATTCAGTGCATAACCTCACATGAATAGTCAGATAATTTTGCTTGAATGAGAAACGAACACTGAAAAACAATACTGGATCTACACAGTGGTTGAATTAAAAAGCACAATCAAAGCACTGGGAGCATTCATTTCTTCAATGATTCAGGTCCCTTACGGTCATAGGCAATCAGATTATACATGGACTTTATAGACAGATCTGCAGAACAGCTATTCCACAAGCCAGTGCACAAAGAGGCCACTGAATGCATTCTAATGTCCAATAACCAATTCTGCTGCTGCTGCAATTAAAAGAAAAAAAGTAAAATAGTGGCCAAAAATATATGAGCCTATGATGTATTGGAAGGAGCTGGGGAAGAGATCATCAAGCCAAAAAGTGAGCCTTGCCCCACGTTACACGGGAGTGATACATCGAGCAAACACTTGACCAAACACGAGCTCTGTACCCGATGTGATCCAAATTATTCTTGTACCCAGCACCAGATGAAGTGTGTACTCAAGTACAGTATTTTAATATTACTCACAAATTTCTGAAAGCTTAGAAATCTGAGTTAACACCAGTTAAAGAAAAAAACAAATGTACAGAAAATAATGTAAAGAAATCCTAATAAATTATACACATTCAAGGTCAACGATGCTTGAACTGTTTGAAATCTGAAATTTTCAGTCACTATGGAAAACTACTGGTGGTTTGTTTTAATACTTTGAACATCAGCTTTTCCTAGACTATGGGAATGACAGCTGTTGAGGAAGCAATGGATATATGTCTGCAGTCCCAGGGGAGTAACAGTGATAAGGGCACAGACAGGCAGCAGTGAATTTCATGTGTACCTTAAGTGTTCAGCTGACTCATCACAGTCTATTCTCTCTTATTACAGGGGGAAAACCCACCATGAAGCAAACAAAGTAGTTCAAATACACAACATCCTGGGACATGCTTAATAAAACCAACAGCACTCTTCAGACAGAAGGATGTCTCCAGGATTACACAAGACAGAAACAGTAGAGAAGGGACATTTTTTAAGCCACTTAACATAAGAATTTCAGCCTAAGAAATGAAGATTTAGCTTTAAGATTCTTCCTAAATTGATATTAGCTAAAGAGGTGACTGCTGTGTTTGTGTGCATGTATATATATATAAATTAGATTTGAATGCAAATAAAAACTGATATCCAATTTCCCTGAGATATTCCCGTCTTCTGACACACCCTGGCAAAAATGTAACTTTACAGTGGGGTCCAGGCGAAAAATACACAGTTTAGGGTGGTTTGTTATTGTATGTTTTGCTTCTCTGCAAATCTACAAACAAATCTGGTGGATGTAGTTTGGAAAAGGTAAGCTGTTATAAAAGAGCAAATGAAATTAAGAGAAAAATAGCATTTCTTGCCCTAGGCATGAAACAGTGCCCTTGAATTATGTGTTACAATCAATTTCTAAGCTTACACTACAGATAACATCTTTCAGTGATGTTTCATCAAGCAAATTAGATCTGACCAGTGAAATACTGTAAGTTAGCTGGAATTGATGAAAATATTAATGCACTTGCTTTACTGAGCCCCCGCTGTCTAAAGTATTAACTCCTTTAGAGACCAATCACTACTCAAAGCTCTGACCCACGAACAACAGAATTCAACAAAATCTGTGGGGATTTATAGTTAAGAAAGAATAGAATTCTGCATTAGTTGAGTGCTCTAATTAAAAGCTGGAGTGGTAGAATGTTTCTTCTGCTTATTAAACAACAGTATTACAGGAAAACAAAAGAATCTCAGCACAGACACGAGCCATATTTAGGCAGAGTGAAAACTTAATGGGCAGCTGCTGTTGGGCATACCCTAACTCTGTCAGGTATCACAGCCAGAAAAATGTATATAAACCTGCAAGAGTCAACAGAAAAAGTTTGATTTGAAAGCATCTTATTGGTGGAAATAAGCTTTGTTTCAGAATTAATCCCTCACTATTGATGTCACCAGAATTGTTTTAATGACAGCACATTCAATATATTGCAAATCAGAACAGAGAATCATAGAATGGTTTGAGTTGAATGATCCCTTAAAGATCACCCAGTTCCATCCCTCCTCCTATGGAGAGGGACAGCTTCCATTAGATCAGGTTGCTCTAAGTGCAATCCAACCTGGCCTAGAACACTTCCACATCCTCTCCGGCCAATCTGTGCCAGTGGATCATTATCCTCTGAGTAAAGAATTTCTTTCTAATATCTAATCAAAACATCAGAGATTCAAACTCAGTTCCAGGATGTAAAGTGTTTATCTCATTCCATTTACAGAATGAGGTGTTTAAAGCTACATTTCTATATATATTTTTAGGAAACCCGCCTGTCCTGGTGAGACAGATGGGAATAGCAAGTGACTGACATTAAGAAAAATTAGGTAAGAACTTACTTAAACCTAAATCTTGTGATTTAATTTGTACACCTAATTTGATGTGCCTGCTTTTATATACCCTGGCTTCATTTACTTGGAAGTCAGAGTTCCCACTGATAAATCACAGATATATCACTGCTGCTCAAACAATTTGGAATGGTTTAATGGAGTAACAAGACGGGCATTTGAACTAAGCTGTGCTTTTCTTGGGACATGCCAATTGTGTCTCCACCATGTAAAGACATGAGAACATTAACATCTACCTGCAGAATAGTATAAGCCATATTTATATTAGGAAAGTATTTGAAAGAATAACTTGACAAATAAAGTGTTTGCAATTAATTAATTTTTAATTTTGATGAATCCAAACTAAACAAGTCAGAGAAGTCCATGCTTCAGTCTGATTAGAAAAACAAAACAACAAAAAAAAAGGATAATGATTAATCTACAGTCTGTTTTTATAGGCATGAAATACTTTAATACTGATAATGGGATTTCTTAAAAAAAAAAGAAAAAAGACAATCCAAATTGCACCTCGCCTCCAGGTAAAGTTAAAGCAGTTCTATGCATAAAGTAAATTAAGGTTAGTGCATCAAAGATGCACAGAAAGAGCAGTTTGATTTTTGCTTTGCTTTGCTATTCAGATTATCTCCCAGGGACTATTTCCCCCACGGATCAAAGGGTGACTGTTTGCTAGGAGCACTGACATGGAAAAATATCTCAGGATATATTTACACCACAGAGAACCCATGTGCAGGTTCTGTGCTGTCGACTCAGAGCACAGACGCACTTTGCTTGTGCTCAGAGCACAACATGCAGATGCACCATTAGCACCTTCAAGGACATAAACCAGCAGAACTTTCCATGATGCTTTGCCAGGATGCTTGAAAAGGCCAGCAAAACCAGCATTACTTTGCTTAGTTTCCGAAGGGAGTAAGATTTAAACAGAGAACTTAACAGAGAAAAACAATAGGTTGGATTTGCACAGCGATTAAGTATCAGATTACAGCACTGGAGGTCTTGGTCAGAAACCCACAGGCACTCAAAGCAAAGACTCCCATCATCATAATTGCACAGTCACAATCTGATTTAATTTCCTTCTGCAAGTATTAAATAGGAGCCCATGTATACTGTATGTCTACACCACTGAGTAGTAGCAGTAATTGTTTGTGTTCCAAGTAGCACTGATTACAAGCGCACCACAATCTCATCCCTGCAAAACTCCATCTGAGGGAGGCTTTAATGCAGAACAGTGCAATTCCTTTGCACGGAATGAATTGGCAGTGTCCCAGAACTAGTCAAGCACAGAGCGAACAAGCAGACTGCAATTTGCTGATGAAGTGATGAAGGCGACCAGAAAGATCCTTACAGATTAGCTGGCAATCAGGGAGAGCTTCTCTGGGGGCTAAATGCTCCTCCACTGGCAAACATGAATGTGCTCAGGAGTGCTAATAAGGAAAAAAATAACAAACATGCAGGTTCCTGCTTCCCTTGTTAAAGTAAGCTTTTCAATCAACATTGAAGAAACATGTAGTGTGAAATGCTAAAACATAGGATGACATTTTAAAAAGCCTCAATCTCAACTAGCAAATTGAGCACTGGTTGCGTTAACAAGTGCAGAGCAGACATTTAGGCACTCACCTAAATGCAGATTAATAGCACATACAGCTGTTGAAAAATATGAACACAAAGGGCAGAGACAGTGAAGAGAGAAAAGAATGATTTGTGATGCCTGTGCTTTATTTATGAGGCTGGATTAGCTGTGAGACAGGCTTGTTTGTCTGTCAGTGATCATGCAAAATTCACTCCCCTTCCTGCATTTTAACATCAGAACTTCTTTATTTTATCTCCCTGAACATATATTTTCAGAGATAATTTTGCATAAAATCATGGGCTATCTACGTTTGAAGAAAACTATATAAATACTAAATAAGAAAGTAACTCTGTTTTATGGTACCAAGTAAGTAATGTCGGAGAAACTATAACATCATGCCTTAAATGTTCGGTACCAGGTTTGTGATGCTGATCTTTACGTTATTAGCCCCAGCGTTACCCAAACACTTATTTTCATTCTTCTCCCTAAAACTGAAAAATCAAATCCCAACTCAGAGAATCTAGACCTTCATTGCTATTCCCTCTGACCTCAAGAAGTCAAAAAGGCTTATATATGGGATTTCTCTGAGATCAACATAAACAGATTTCAAAGCACAAAATATTGGAAAGACTCAAACTGAAAGGTATTTATGGCCTGACCTGTACAAACATGTCAAGAAATGGACCTTTGTCTGCAGTTACCCTGAACAAATAACAGAAAAAGTTTTCCAAGATCAGTAGTTAGTGGAGAATCAGAAAACTGATTTTAAAACAGTTTTATTTGTACCAAATCAATAAAGTTTTTAAAAGTATTTTACACCAACAAAATGAGGATAAAATGAAGGCATAGGTCAATTAAATGAAAATATCAGTTCAGTTTTCAAACTTAATAAAAAAGTTAATTTATCCAATAAATCCTAAGCATATTTGCACAAAAAAAAGGAGGAAACTTCTACCTCTTCTTTTCTAGAGTTCTCAAAAGTTTGAAAAAACCCATTTTTTAAAACATTTATTCAGTCTTGATATATTCCTCTGGGAAAACACAATGCAAAGATACCAAATTTATTCCCTGAAATTTCCACATCATAGAACTTGATCATATAGAGTATATGCACTGTATGTCCAGGATTCCCAAACCATCAAATCTCCAAACCTCCAAGGCATGGCCAGGAGATCTCAGCAATTTGGGTACATTTACAGCCTCTTGGATTTACCATGAAAGGACAGATTACTGTCCAACACACACAATGCTGCACCACTCATTCACGTTGGTCTTTGCTAAAAGAATAATTTTTTCTGAGTGTGTCTGAACCACTATCAGGGGCTGCCATATGTCAGATAATTATTCAGAGAGAAATAAATCAGGCCTGCCCATGGAAAAAGGGGGGCACAAAATAATTTGTAAAAACATGATTACATGGCATGACCTGAAAGCACAACAAACAGTTGTTAGCATCATCTGATTATTATTTGCATGGCTGCATAATTTTCATCTCATACAAAAGGCCCACTCCTGACACTGACGTTTAGTTATGCAAAGATTTAAACAAAAAAAAACACAAAGCAAAAATAAAGGTTGCCCACAGAAGCTGCGGGTGCCTCATCCCTGGAAGTGTCCAAGGCCAGGTTGGACAGGGCTTGGAGTAACCTAGGACAGTGGAAGATGTCCCTGGCCATGGCAGGGGGTGGACCAAGGTGATCTTTAAAGTCCCTCCCAACTCAAACCATTCTATGATTCCTCAATATTTTGTCTTAACTCAAAACCACTGAGGATGGTACACAGCTAAGAGAGACTAAGATACCCTCCAGCTTCATCCCATGCTGTCCCACATCAGGCACTGCTACAGAGGCCACTTTTTCTAGTAAATCCCCTAAGCTGCTGAATTCAGGGAAGCTTAGCAGATGGTTCAAGAATAACGTTATTTTCATGTGAAAAATGAACCTTTGATAAATATTGCTAATATCTAGCATAGGGTTGATATATATTGTCATTAACTTGAGTCAGACAGATTGGCAATAAAATCTTCATTGCCAAAGTCAGAAAAATGCAAAAGCGTCTTCATTTCTTTCCTGCCATTAAAAATCTGGGGGAAACAGGAGAAAGAAAATCTGCAAGATAAAGGTTAAAGCCAATCTTGTAGAAGTAAAGATAATTTTAGGTTCTGAACTACAGAAGTATCTGATTAGGCATTATTGTTTCCTACAGTCTGGAGAACAATAGAACTGTGATCACTGTAAATAAATATTTTGCTTTTTGTGTTGGTTAAAAGCTGGAAATCAACTGCCAGGCTTACTTTTCCCCTTAGAATTGTGAAATGTTGTGTATGGGTTCAAAGCTTCTCACAATCAAAGGCAGAAACACAGAGCTGACTGCCAAGTTCCTGTGCCTGTTACTAAGCAAATATTTTATGACAAAACACAAAATAATCAAGGCTGTTGTAGGGAAGAAGGAAACATGTTTAATACCATGGTAAAAGAATGGAATAAAAAATGCATCAGAAAAGTCACACGCCTACATAGATTTTGAGTTTCCCCATGGACAACTCTACAAGATTATCTGGCATTAAGCAAAAGCCAGTCACATTTGGTTTCTCTGTGTGGAGCAGCACTGAAGCTGATGGGATAAACAGTCTCAGAGGCACAGTCTCAGAGTGTCCCTATGCTTGACCCACAACTCAGCTTGGCTCTTTGTGATTATTGACATAAAAAGGCAAGTTTAGTGATACAAAATGTTGCAAACAATTCCCATTTCTGCTGGAAATTCTTAATATTTCCCCCCAAAGTGCTGAGCAATGACATCTCTTGCCACAGAGAAGGTGATGTGCCATTTTCACTTTTCCACCCTCTACTTGAAATAAAGGTTGAAAGAAGTTAGAAGGAATGTTTGGACATGAACTTTGGGGGCCAAAGTAAAGTATGCAAAGACTTCTGCTAAAATAAAATAAAGGGTTTTCTAAGGAGGAAAAACAAATGAGCAAACAATTATAAATTATGTGGATTTCAAACACTATCTCAGAAGATCAAGCATATAGAAGAATTTAAAGCTCTCAGTTTCTAAACACTACTTTACACTAACAGCAGTGCAAGAGCATTCAGCCAGGAGAGGGGCAGAATCAATACAAACAAAAACCCCATAACAGTAATATTAACCAATCTAAGCTTTTTCTTCCCTTTTAAATTTTTAAACAAAAATCATCTCATTCAAGAATAGCTTTTACTACCCCTGCAATGTTTGCCTGTCACAGGTAAGCTTTTGGGTAAGTTAAATTATATTTAGCTATAGTAATAGACCTTAATTTTCTCATAAGGTAAATGTAACAAGCAGAAGTGGGATTATGAGTAGAGCACAAAATTCCAAATGAGAATTTACTGAAAGGAGGAAGAAAAAGAGAGAGTCCAATATTTCCAGTATTTCCCAGGTTGGGACACTGGGATGAAAAATTATTTGGGAATTGAAAAGCAGTTAATTATGTTGGAAGTTTGTTTAAATGCTGAGGTTTTAATAGATATACAATTAGAGAATGTTGGTTTTGTTGTTTACTCCTTATTTCAATTTCTGAAGGAAATCTCCATGCTGCAAGCAAACCTTTAGTGGACACGTTAATACAAATTACACAGATGGGCCAGCTAAGGATTTATTAGGAACTCCAACTGTTAAATTTCCTTTGAAGTCTTCAGATTCAGCACATCCACTCTATAAACCCAGAGGTGAAGTGATAAATTTTGTAAATTGAAAACAGAGACACACTAAGCTCCCAGCTATTTAAATAGTTGCTCAAGGGATTTAGGGGAGAAATTGATGAGCTTATGAAAGAAAGTTATGGTCACTGGGGATAACAGGGAATCTGATCACACTCCATTCATGGGCTCCTCACCTGCTGTAGCTGAAACACACCTTGTGTGACTGTCACAATGTAGCAGCGAAACAGCAGAATTGTCCAGAACCAGCCTCCCTCTAAAAATTCAACTGTTTCTTCCCAAAACACACTGTATTTACTTCCAATTGCTGTTATAGCTTCGACTCCTCTATTGTTTTGATTTCTCCTTGATCAGAATCAGATGCTTTGTTGATTGTAAATAGCAAACGTGAAAGAATAATTATTAATGTAATTATCTAACTTATCACAAATGTCAAAAAACAACAACTCTTCAATAAAACCTACTTTACAAGATTAAAGCTCCCCAAGAGACCCAGAGACATTTACATGTTTTGATCTGGAAAGGAATGTAAAATCATAGTGGTGACAGCAAATCACATCATATATGAACAACTCACTGCTCCTAACGAGAAGGCATGGAAAGGAAGCAAAATTCCAGAATGATAGACAAGTAGGTAGACAAAGCCCTGCTCATCACAGGCAACTCCTGAAATCTGGGACAAAACACTTAAATGTACCTGCCTGTGCAAAATTTACTTTGCTACTGTAACCTGTGCTCCACAGACGTGACTGTTTCTCTTTGTGGTTTACAAGGACTGAGCTGTTATATGTCCTCCCTTTCTGTGAAAAAAATAAACTGTCAAGGGCATCTGAAAATGCATGAAAAACCAGGGAAAGTATTGGTTTGAGTAGGAAAAATGAAACCTAAATGCATAAGGTAGAGTGAAAGGACTAAGAGGAGAACCGGTCTTGCAAAGTAAAGAAACAAAAAGTTACCATAGGCAAAAGGATGAGCAAACAGTGACAAGGAGATACGACAGGAAAGTAGAAGAAATAGAAGAAAATTAAGGAGAACGTGCAGGTGAAGAAAAATTGGAGTAACATAACATAAACCAATTACTTATTTTTATTTTTCCTAGAAGCTTAGCTACCAAAACATTGGCCTCACTTGCTTTATGCTGACTCCAGAGGACATGTAACTAAATACTCTGCTTGACCAAGTAACCCAAGCTTCCTTATTTTCAAATGGCTATTGCTTTGCCAGTGTACCTAATATTAGCAAAGATATTGACTGATTGAAGTGTATGTCCAAGTCATTATTTCTGATGTTATAAGATTTTAAAAATTGCATCTAAAGTATAAGAAATACTTATAAGCAATTAATTTCATATTTCACATTAAACATTGTATTAAATTAAACTGCATGAATATGCAATGCAATATAATTTGCCTTCACTTCTGAAATTCCTTAATAGGTAATTTCTATGAAAGAGTTATTTCAATCATTACTTATTAAATAATATTCACCAATTATTGCCAGAAATAATGTGAAAGTGTTAGCTTTTAAAAAGTGTATCTTTCTTTGAAGGATATTCCTTATGTAGAAGGGCACAGTGAGAAAAAGACATGTAACTCATTAAAAACCACTGCACGTGCACACACAAAGACACACACAAAGAAATAACCTCATTTGCTAAAATGATTTTAGTTTTTGGTAATCTCAAAACTTCCTTCAAGCATATTAATTTGCAGGTGGTTCAGTTTTGCCTAGTTTTATGCCAAGCCCCCATGTATACAAGCCATTCAAATTCACATTCACATATATAACCTCAAGGTAGGCTGCACTTAAATCCTTTTTATTTTAAGGTAGG
The DNA here is from genome assembly GCA_013399895.1 of Serilophus lunatus. NCBI lineage: Eukaryota > Metazoa > Chordata > Aves > Passeriformes > Eurylaimidae > Serilophus > Serilophus lunatus. The sequence goes on from VXBA01005117.1 coordinate 986,720, forward strand.
GAAAAGTAATAGTTCAGAACCATAACTCCACAGAGTAATGAAGTAAAAGCTATTATCACCATTAAACTATCATGAGTGCCAACAATTTTTTTCCACTTTTATATAGCCAGTAAAGTTTAGAAAGAAGAACAGAATCTTATTTTACCATGAAAGGAAAGATTTAAAGCAATAATTTTTTTAAATAAATCATTTAGGTAAATATATACATGCTAGAAATAGATTCATAAGAGGATAGAGATGGAACAAAAGGCAGTACATAAATGAAGTTGTTCCTTATAGAGAGCTCAAAGGAATTATGAAGTCAAACTTAATGTAGGTAATATGCTTTTATTTACCCTCCCTTCCTTTGTGGCTTCTAACACTACTGTGGCACTGCTCCTCCTAATCACTTTGGTCAACGGTTTTCTTGGCTTATCTGTCTCTACCTTCAGCCAAGAAAGAAAAAGAACTTGCAAAATCCACCCTGGGCAAAAACCATGAAATATTTTAATGTAGTATCAGGAGTCTGAGCTCACCAAGTCCTTTGTGATTGGAGACACCTGGTACAAGGATTAGTTTGTCAGGAATGCAAAGAGGCTGATTTTGGAGGAGAAAACAGAAAAAGTGTGTGGAGAATTATGGTGTAATGGAAGAAGAATCTCATCAGAGAATGACTTAGGATTCTCTTATCACAAGGTTTAAGTAGTGTAAACTTTGAGGTATAAGATAAAGTATAGATGTTTTGCTCCAACATGAATCTCCATCTGGGCTGTTCACTGACATTAAACAGACATTTCTATTTTACAGGAGACTATGACTGCCTGATAAGAGAGACATGACCTTTCCTTTTCCTCTCTCTTTCCCTCAACAAAAATGGTCTACTTCAAAATGTCATGGAAGTGTAAGAACTTAATCTCAAATCTGTCACTGGACCAATAGATTCATTGCTAATGCAGTATCTTTTTTTTTTTTTTTCCCTCCCATTCTTAATATGTAGTAAGTAGCAATTCAGTCTTTGCTTTCCTAACCAATAATCAAAATAAATTCAACTATCCATGACAATCCCTTGTATGCATACAATAAACTATTTTCTTCAAACAAGTATGTGAGATCATGTTTTGGATGAGATGATTTAATCCATAAAATACTAATTTTTTTTACTTTCGAACACATTGAAAAGTAGCAAATGCTTCTCAAGGGTGGCCCTGAAAGCCTTCAAAATTTAGAAGCATGTTACAAGCTCATACTGACACTGAACAGTTCAGAAACCAGGCAATTTTGTGAAGGCAGGGATTTGCTGCTGACCTGGAACAGCAGCGTGTGGGGTGGTCGGAGACCCAAGCACAGACTGGGAGAGTGAAAAAAAAAAATAAAATAGTGTGTTCAACTCCACTCTGCAGTTCTGGATATGAGAGTTTGTTTCTTCCATATTCTACTTTATAGCGAAATGCATTCCCTCTAGCTTATGTCTGTAAGTAAATGTGGCTGGAAGATAATAAATGTAGTTGTCCCCTTACTGTCTCTCAATGACACCCAGTATTTTGCTGAGTTCTTATTCGTAGAGCAAAGTTTAATGAATTACACTTAAATTCTCCATGTGATTGGTTTGGAAAGACACATCTACTTTTTCTCATGGGTTTTAAATACCTTTTTTCTTAGGAAAGAGATAATTTAAATTCATTTTACAAAGAAAGTGAACATATAAAGGGTGTAAAAAGAACAGATAATTAATTTGATTTCCCAGTCAGCTTTTCTTTTTGCAAATGATACTATTAAGGAAAGCTGAATTCTTTACTTCCATTTCCAAGTAGTTCTTGATTAAAATATAGCTATAATACACGTCTTTTAATTGACTCTGGATGATGTAAAAATGTGGCTTTATTACAGATATTATCTTCTCAAAAGAGATCAATGGATTATCTAAAATGTTAAGGGCATAAGTTACGGTGAAGACTCAATCTTACAATGAGCTTGTTGTCCTCTGCTTCAACCCAGGTGGCCTTGGCTTCCATTGACTTTAAAAAAAGGTTGTGAGAACTCAGTACTTTGTAAAATTGTGTCTCAAATGCATGTAATCTAACACAGATCTGTGAGGTAGGTTTGAGTTCAAGGACATAAGTGTTTAATTTGATATCACTGCAGCAACTTTGTAACACCATTTTACTTGCTACCTGGCAAAATCTTCTGCTTAGTTATTAAATGGCAGTATGTCAAAAGAGTCCCAAAAAAAAGATATAAAGAATAGTATGTATTTTGTGACATAATTCAATGTGATTGGAAATTTTGTTGAAATTTGTATTCAGGAAAATTCTTCAAAGCTCGGGCTTGGAATCAAACCTTTTAAGAATTGTTCTGACTTACAAGAGCATGTAGTGACAGGATAAGAAACTGAAAGAGAGTATGTTTAGATTGGATATTTGCAAAAAAAATTCTGCCCTCTGAGGGTGGTGAGACCCTGAAACAGGTTGCCCAGAAAAGCTGTGGCTGCCCCATCCCTGGAAGCGTCCAAGGCCAGGTTGGAGCAACCTGGGATAGTGAAAGGTGTCCCTGCCCATGGCAGGAGGTGGAACTAGATGATCTTTAAGGTCCCTCCCAGCCAGAACCATTCTATGGCCCTCTCATTCTCGTGGGAACAAAACACAATGATCATAAAAAAATCCTTTAAATGAAGTGCTTTGCACCTCAGTTTAGGACATAATCCAGAAGGGACCATGTCCTGATGGCTGAGCATGCTACAGCAAATTGAAAATTAACAACTTGTATCTATCAGGCTGTGAATTATTTGCACATTTGTATTTCTGAAGCCCCCTGACACAACACTGCCTGGGCTGCAGCATGGGTGAAGTTTCAGGCATGCAGCACTCCAATGTAACTGCACAGTATGTGGGAAAATACATGGGGAAACATTATGAGGCAGTAAAACATGATTGTGCAGTGCGAAGCATTCAACTTTTTAAAAAGCCTGGCTTTATTTATGTGCTATCCTGCAAATTCAATTACAGGATTGAAAATTAGCTACAGGTTCTCTGCTTAAAAGTGCTTGTACTCATTTTAGTGTAGACTTCTTTCTGTCTCTATGTCTAAATTATTCTATTAAACACAGGAACACAGTGACAATCTTCTGTAGCTGCAGATTCTACTCGGTGCTCTCCTAATGTGGGCTGGTCAGATTAATACAGCACGTAACTCATCCTCTCTAAAACATCAGTATTTCATTTACCATTAACTTTATGAAAAAAATTGTCAAAGCAAGAAGAGGCAACACTCTATAAAAACATGCCTGAAAGGCTTTGGGAGGCAGAGTTCAGTTTCAATTGTGCCATGTAAGAGGGAAAAGTATCTACGTTGCCTAGAGAGTGTCTAAAGAAACACCTACAGGTATCATCTCTGAGTAATTTTACATATTTCCATTTAAAAGTTGAAAAGCAACGTTTGCAGGTGGAATGATTAACCTATTTCTTCTTGATCCTGGTATGCTTTGAAACCTTTAGGGCTGTAGGACTGTTACAATTTCACCTCAACAGTAATTTAAAATTAACGAGAGGAATTTTACAATTGCATTACTTTAAAACTCCTATTTGGAAAAGAGAATAAGGCAAATGCCAAACTGGATGAAACATATATTCACAGCTAAGAATCACCATATTTTGGGGAACCTTTGGTGTCATATTTTTATGAGCTCAGATAGCAGGATCTGAAACTGCAGCATATTCCCTCAATCAGATTTATCCCCTTCACTGGTCTGACTGCATTATACCACCCTGGAATAGATTTTGCTGCAAAGACTTATTAGACAAAGAAAAAAAAAATATAACCGTGCTAACGAAGCTATCATTGTATGTATTATAAACTAAGCTTGTAATGGGATTATTCTTTGGAAAATTTGTTAAAGAAATGAAGTTTGTGGTGCAGGAAGCTCAGAGAAAAATTAACGAATTCACAGATGTTCACCTTAATGAACAACAGATTGAGAATATATTATTAAATTCAAAAGGGAAAGATTGCATATGTTGTCAAAATTAGGTTTTGATCTCTACAAACATTGTGCTCACGTGAATAATCAATTAATAATTGATTAAAGGTTTCCTCCAAATTAATCATGTTGGAAAATTTTCTTATTTATTTAATTTCTCCTGAGAACTCAACAGATCAATGTGTGAATCGGTTCCTCCTGGGTACCTTAGTATGTAGAATCTATGATAGAAAAGGACTCGTTAACGTGATTAAGAAGTTGTCATATTGTTACAGACAAGCAATAGCACAAGCCTCCTTTTTCAGAGAGATTTTCTCACCTTCCCTGTGTTTTGCTAAGTAGCAGTTCCATTAGGAATCTGAGCTTTCTCTCAGCATGGGAGGAAGGCTGTATCTGGTCTGCATTAGCCTTGTACCTGTTGCAGGAACCACCTGCCTCACAGAACAAGAGGTGGAAAAGTAGGAAGAAAAGTGTGGCCAGCTCCCAACCCTTATACAAAACCCAGACATCAATCCCTTGCTCTTGGGAAAAGGCCATCTAGCTCACCAGTCATTTAGAAAATGTGATAGTAGTGTCACATGGAACTGCAATTTATGGCATTCTAATTTAAGGAATGAAAGCTAACTACAAATCTGTTCCTATAGAGTTACTTTGCTTTTAATCCGGATATAAACTTGAAATTCAGGGCTGAAACACAACCTCTGCAAAAAAGGAAAGAATTTTATCATTTCCATGCTTTCCTGACACTGCAGTCTGGACTTTGGGCCAGTCCTTTATGCAATGCCATAGTAAATTAACAGCAACAAACATCATGGAGCTTAACGAGCTCCCTGCGGATGGTAGGAAAGCACCTGCTGGATCTTGCCTGCTGACAACAAAAAATGCCTTGGACAATAAAAACTGCTGTAATTTCAGTGGATTACAAAGCAAACTGCACATTCAGAGCTATGAAAAGTCACAGGAAAACTTCCATTGAAATACTCTTCCATGAGCTACTCCTGTTGGCAGTCACAATAGAGAATATTCCTCATTTTACTCCCAAGAGTCCTAGCATGGAGCAAATTGCAAATGGAAAAGTAGCAGAGTCAGTATGATGCTCAGGGTCCCACTCACTTTCTGAGTAGCTGGTTACCCTCTGCAATATAGTAGAAGATAAAATTTCCAGGCAAACACCACCTGCAGCACTTCAGCACATTTAACTCACTATTAGAGACTTAAATCAAGTTGGCAGCAAACTGAACTGGGACACTGAGGAAGCAACTCTTGATTGCTGCCTCCCCAACCCTCCTCTGAAGGGTGATGCTCTGCAGTTCCCCTGCAGGACCATCCAACAGCCTCTCTGACACTGGGTTGCAGCATGGAGCTTTTGTTGGATGCAGGGTTTCTTAGCAGCCTTTCTTCTAGTGTTAGCTAATTTTTTAAAAACATTTTTTGGCCAAAAAAAACCCACAGACAATGAAATTAATTTCACATACACACTGCAAATGTACTTGTAAATACATGGAATATACAAATAATACAAATGCAACCTGTCCTTACAAAAATCTTAACAGAATGTAAATAGCATTTTGGGATAAGTTGTATCATCACTGTTACTTCACTATCGCTAAAAAAGTTGTGAAAGGATGTTCGCAATTTATAGTAAGCTACAACTTAAAGTGAATTTATGACATCATAAAACCAGCCAAAATCTCCACACAAAATCAACACCATGTTGTCAGGACTTACTTAGGTAGTGGAGCTTATTTTCCAAGAAATATGAGATGTACAAATTCATTTTTATACCAGTTCTCTTTCACTGACATGCCAAACTTTTCAAATGATAATGTAAGCCAAAAATAATTTCCAAGTTTACACTAGATGAGCTGTTTTTTAGTACCAATAATCTAAGTTGGAGCAATAGAAGCTCATCCAGAACTTTTCACAAAACCATTCCTCATGTAATATTTCATTTTTAAAAATTCCAGATAAGGGCATAATTTAACATCTCTGAAATAATAATTTCAAACTCAAAAAAAAAAAAAATTCTGTCCTGTTCAGAGCATCCTGAAACCTGGAGACAAAAAGAAAATGAAACACTGAACTTTGAAAGGGTGATAACAGCTTGTAAGAAAGCACTATTTTCCACCTGGCTTTTGTAAACCCCAGAAAATACATTCAACAAATTCAAATGCATATTAGCTCAAAATGGAAAATACCCAGCTACTCCTCGAGATTCAGCCCAAACAGTGCAAGATAAGCCCTTCTCAGCTTTCTGTATTTGGAAATGGCCCTGAGTAGTTGCAATACATATGGAACTGGTCATCAGAGACATTTGTTTAATAGCTTTATTAATTCTGTTTGTGTAGTGGAAGTCCTTAACCAAATTGAATATTAATGTTATTTTCTGCAAGACATCCCAACAAACCTAATCCTCAGATGTGTAGCAACTAATTAAAAAGTTGCGTGGATGAGAATTGGGTTACCCTTCACTTTGTCAGCAGACTTGCACACTGAAGCATAGAATTTCTGTACTTAGATTGAAAGTGATTTAATTATGAAACTGAATGGAACTGCAATGGAACTGCAATTTATTGAAAAAAAAAGATGCAAATGTAACTATGCAAAAGCGTAAAGTTACAGATTACAAAAATACAGTATTTTACTGTGAAAGTAAATGTTTGGGGTTTTTTTTTTGAAATACCACAAAATCAGCAGCAAAATGCTGAAGACCTGCAGTAAAATGAAGCAAAAGGAAATTAGAGTGTTATAACAAGAAGAGCTCCTTTTCTACAGAATTTGTCATATTTGCCAGAGATACTGCTCTCATACAACTATTCCTATTATCTTTCTTCATTTTAAAATTACTTTGAGGCATAAGAATAAGAAGAATAAAGATGATGAGTATTGAACAGTTGAGTCTAGACAATAGTCACGAGCTGGCCTTTATCTCCTCTTGAGAGACCTTCTGAGATTATGTGATGCAGTACCTTTTTCTTGTCCTTTCTGAGAAATGGATGACTGAAGTCAGCAAATAATTTAGACAAAGACCAGCTTTCACAAGCCTAGTCAGAAGAATATTTCTCTGATGTTTTATTTTCTTTATAAGAATGGTTCTATTCATTTGATGTATTTAAATACAATTAAAAAAAAAATTAAATGAGGGAGGTTCTTCTCTTTTGCACCCAAGAACTTCAAAAGAACAAAGTTACTATATAAAATCAAATTAGACAATAATTTCTGGTTCAGAATACCAGGTCTTTTCTTAAACCTGAAAAATAGATGAATTATGACTGTTCATACCACCATTTATATAAATCAGTACTTATTTGCCACTCAGAGTACTACTACTAAATGCCAGAGATTAATGTAGAGAAAGAGATATGAAGGTGCTTGATGTGTTTGCCAAGATTATAATTTGTGGTACACTTTAAATCCAAGACTAGAAGTGCAATGTGCTTGCAAATACTGCTTTTCTTTGAAAAAATTACAACCGATATTCATATCCCTAGGAGACAGTTTACAAATAATCTATTCGAAAAAAATGAAAAACAGTGCAGAGTAGGGATTTAAGGCAAATAGACAATGGTTAATAAAAACTCCAACCAATCAAAGAATACCCCAAAACACCAGAAAAAGTACTAAATAATAAAAAAAAAAGAGTTCATTTCTATTTTCCCCTATTTTCAGTTGTCAAGATTAAAACACCTGAAATGTAAACATCATAGAGTTTTGAATTTGTAGGGAAATATGAATTAAGTACTAGAAAGTACTGAGCGAGGCACAGTCTGACCTTCACGTTGTCCTATTGAATCTCAGGTTTAATAACACAGGACTGAATCATTGCTGGAGCAGTGGCTTGTGTGGTGCTTAAGGAGGAATTCCCCTGCTACAGCAAATCAGAAATGAACCATTGCTCCAGCAAGATGTTAGTACAAGGATGTAATTAAAGTTCCTACTAACTGGAAGAAAAATCAAGGTCTTCTTACAGGATTAAGTATCTCTTGCCCTAATTTTTAAGACAAAGTGTCCAACTTGTCTAAACTACAGGCAGGATTTTGTCTGTAAGCTTACAAGCGTAAAGTTGCAAGGTGAAACAACAACATTTCTTTTTAAATTTGCAGCTTTGGACTTCACAACGCACTTTTGGCCACATCTAATTTGAATGCAAAGTTGTCATTTTCCTCAATGCAATTTCCTTGTCCAACACTTGTCAATCCAACCAGGCTTCTATATTACCATCATTATTCTAATGCCCAAGAGGCAGTAACCAGTTACAGGCAGTAACCAATGTATTGCAACACACTAAAGAATGACCAAGACATCTCTAACCACATTCTGGAGTGGTCTTTAAATGTCACCCATCATTTGTTCCAAAACAGACTTTGTTTTTTTTCTTTCACACTTTAAAGGCTGATATGCAGAGGCTTTTACAAGAAATCAGACACTACTGTATATTAAAGGACACGTAAAACATGTTAAAAGTCTGGTATAAAAGCCCACCCAGTAAATCTTGTTTTTGATGAGTTACTAAAAAAAGAAAAGAAACTAAAAGAACCCCTTACATTTTAGGACTCAACTTCTTGCCATACAAGCCTAAAGAAAGTTATTTATGCCACTGGTAATTTCTTTTTTTTTCTTTTTCTCCTAAATTGAATCAAGATGAAATGATGTGAGAGTGGGTTTGACTTCTCTGAATCAAAGGTGTGATTAAAAATTAAAGCCAGAGTTCCATTTTCCACATTTCACATACACATGACATGTGACACATGCAAGTCTTTGTATCGTTGTGTGTGCACACCTCAACATTAACTCCATGAAATGTATTTCCACCTTTGAAATCTTCCCAGATCCAAGCCCTAGACACAGATCTAGTCAGTTATTGAGGGTCATAGGGCAGCCTTGTAGGCAGCATAGTCTTTTCAGACCCTCTGGAGCCGGGTGCCTGCGTGGCTGTACAGCAGTCCAGCGCGCAGTCAGCAGACTGCAACATCACAGATGAGAAATGAGAAATTTTGAGGGCAATTGAGCACAATGAATTTTCACAGTGGATCAACACAAAGTCATTTAGAATGGGTATTTCTGAAGCACTGATACAATGAACACATTTACAGTGTTCAATGGCCCTAAAAAATCACCCTTTCACCTGTGGCATAGCTGCTGCTGAGAGTGAATTCTTAGATGGCTTTTTTAATGTCTATTTATATGCAGTGTGCATGGATATACATGTCGACACACAGACATGCCTCCAATGTACCAATCAGCTTTTTGGCACATTATGAAAAAAGTAGAATCTCTTGAAACAGAAAAGCTCATCAGGCTTTAAAACCTCTCATGCTTTTTGACACTTTCCAGCTGCAAAGTAAACTCTATGATAAATAGCAAACCTCACTTCAAGAATGGAAAAAAAAAAATAAAACTAGTGAGCTAAAAAATCTGATTATCTTAAAGAGAATGAATAACACACTGCTCTCTCCTCCAGTTCTGTGCTTACATATGAAATGATGAGGAGTGGTCCACCATCAGCTCACTCTGCAAACCTGTGACAAGAAGCACAACTATGATAGAGGGAGTTACTAAACTGTCTTTAGCTTCCTACAGTTTTCATACTGTAGTTTATAGGATGGCACACGTACCAATATTCTTATTTTTCTTTTGGCTTTTTATGCTTAATCTGGGTTATTAAATGGCAAAGATCAGGCATATACTTTTTACTCTTCAGCTATTTCAGCAGCCCCAGTAACTCATTTGTCAGTGCTGGGTATTTTAAAGCAAGTCTGTCTTTGCATCAAAGCCTTGCCTTGGTCCAGAGCTAGTTATTATATCTGCAGGCATGGCAGCTAACAACAGGCAACACCATTCCAATTTATTCTGCACTGTCTCCATGCTTCCCTTCTCGAGGATTAAGTACCTCAAAGCAACCATCTTGTTTCTATTTCTGTGACCAATGCCAGTTATTTCTGAAATAACAATACATGCTTCAGTAATGACAAGTCATTTCCCCTTTCCTTTGACTGATGAATGGATTTGCCACCTCCTTCTGTTAGTGCTTTCAAGACCAGTCAAATTAACCTGTTGCCTGTCTAACAGCCTGCTCCAGTGCTCTGTGCCCTTTGCACAGCCTGTCAAAGCAGTTCAGTACAGCAGAAATGGGAGATTCCAAGCCACCATTTAGAGATTACACAGAATTTTGGCACAAGTCTCTTCTGCTGTTTGGAGGAAAGAACTTACTTCTCATTTCTTGCCCTGGGGCTGCACACAAACCGTAGGAGTTTCCTTTCAGAAGTAAAGCACGGAAGAAAACACTGTCGTGTCAATAAAGATTTTCTGAGAAGACAGAATAGGTTTACTCTTTATTACTAAACTATAAGGTTGTAGATGATCATCACATGATCATTTTAAGAACGAGTGGATCCTCCTTCCCTTACAATCCTTTCCCTTTTGACTTCTCCAGCCACCAGAAGGCTGTTGATATGTCAAGTAGTAACGACATGAATGTGTGACACCAAAAGATAACATCTGCTAACAAGAAAAGACACTTTCTAAATTAAGGAGTCAGAGAAAGGATGCTTAACTTTAACAAGCTGCCAATGTCACTTCTCATTTTATGATATACATCTAGAGGTTTATGATACAAAATTGAAGGTATTAACAAAAAAATCCTGTTTGTACTTACATTTTTTGAGAAAGTATTGTGATCCCAGTGGTACAACAGTGACTGAAAATAATACTTTAGTGGCAACTAATTCTCTACAGTTATTTTCACGAGTGTTGGTATCTAACCCTTTCCTATTAGAGATGTTTTCTTTCACTGAGTAGAATCAAGAACAAAGCAGTAAGTAACCCTCCTAAATCTTGTTTCAATTCCTAAGGCTGTTGCGGTAGCTGCCAAAGGTGGTTCACTGAGGTATCTCCTTATCTGCACAAGCCAGTTTATAAAGTCCCTAAAGGCTCTCAAGGCCCAGTGTCTTTAAGATATTGGTAGGTATTCACTCTCAGCACCTTTGTACATTTAATAGCGAGATGCAAATCCTCAGAGCCCAGATGAAAACTAATCTTTGTGAGTCCCAGCAAAATGCAAACACAGGCTGTGAGAAACAACCATGGCCAGGACTGGGAAAGCAGAACTCCATTTGCAAAGCTGTTAGCTTTTTGACTTTGGAGTTCGGCAGTTCAAATGCAATAGGAAAGACAGCTGAGGAAATACAAAGTGCATAGATTAAGATGCTATCACTGGTAGCAAATGCAGCATTCATTTCCACTGCTACCCCATTCCTGGGAGGATAATTTAAGGCAGGTTATTTCTTGAGCTTCTCTGATAGAGTTCCAAGATCTGAACAGCCTTCATCTGGGGTTTTCTGGGTTATTTTCTCCTCTCTTCTTGCACATTGCTTTCTTCCACACTGGCACGTAACTATTATTTTGCACTAGTTTCTCTGCTTGAAGAAGCAGTAAAATGATTCCTCAAATAAAAAGTCTTTCCTTTCTTTTTTTTTTAATTACTTTTGTATTATAATGAATATATTTTTGACAGGGTTGATGGGATGAAGAAAAATTAGAGAGGAAGAGAATAATTTTGATTGAAAGCAACCTCTAGATCTCGCCTAGTCAAATCTTCTGCCCCCAGTACATCCACCTAGAAGGTGTCCTGAGCCATGTCTAGTTGGGTTCTAAGTATCTCCAAGGATGGAGATTCCTGAGCATTTCTGGAGAATTGCTTCTAGTGCTAGACCACAGTCACAGTGTCTCCATTTTCTCTGCTCTTTTCTACAACACCTGCAGATTGTGATGAAATCTTCCCTTCACCTCCTATTCTCCAAGACAAATAAATCCAATTCTCTTAGCCTCTCTTCACAAGGCATGCACCAGGTTGCTGACTGGCTGATGGCCTCTTTTTTACTTGCTTCATTCACTAATTCCATGTTTGCTTGGAGCAGGAGCCCAGCACTCAAGGCAGGGTCTCACAAGAGCTCAGTAGAGGACAACAATCATTTACTCGGACGTATTTACTGCACTCTTGCTAATGCAGCATGGGATGTGTGTGGATTATTATATGTAGAGCATTTTGCAATTGAAAATCTCTTTTCCATGTAAAGAATCCTCCAAGTCAAGGGAAAAACAACTATGCAAGTCGAAAAGATATTAAGGTCCCACAGTTCAGGCTTTGGAAATTTCTGTTGCAAAGGTTATTATATCAGTGTCCTTCCAGGAAGGGCTGACAGAAGAAGAAAATATCAGAATATGACAGAACATACTGTACAATGCTTTTCACAGCTCACTCCAGTCAGCAACCTTGGACATAACCTCAATCAATTCTTAATAAGGTTACCAGTCCTTAAACTACAGATGCTCACAGATCATTAATATCTAGCTTGCAGAATATTGCATCTGCTAGTGTATGAACTTTGTAGAGTCAAATAGAATTTCTTTCTACAGTCAACACAAACAGAAGCAAGTATTCCAGGTACTCCCATAAAATCATAAAAATACAGATTAGTTTAGCTATCAACACTTCAGCAATCCAGACTGTGCTTAATATTTAATTGTTTTCTGTAACTATTAAAGAGATGCTGCTCTGAAACTGATACTATCATCTAGGTTAAATTACTGCCCTGATTCTGAACTTACGAATTCACTCTGTTGCAGTTGCCCAGAGAAAAAGACAGCAAGCTCTGTAAATCTCTCCCCATACAATGAGAAACTGGGGCAAAATAGCAAATCCTCTATCATCCCTGACAGTGTAATGAATGTAATCAAGGAGCTTGAAGATATGGCTTGTGCTTCTCTGCAGAAACAGTGTTTATTCCATAGTGATTCACCAAAGAGAACGGGGTAGAAAAGTGCCTTTGATGACCCTCAGGATGTTCTCTGTACTTCCTAACCAGAGCTCAAGAAACCCTGAAATGCCCACTATCCTCTTGTGTTTTTTTGATAGTTTTGCTGTGTTCTTCCAAAGTTACTGAGTAATTTTTGCAACTGGACTGCAAAAACTTCCGTTATCATCAGATAATGCCAATTTAAAAGGAATTGTTAGAATATCTATGGAGTTTATAAAGATTACTTATCAGAAAACACAAACAATTCTTTAGCTGCTTCAGTACTTATATCTGCCTATTACTTGTTCAGGTATTTCTGGTTTGATCCCCTTTCCTAATAAACTGCTTTAAAAAAAATGCAGACAATAAATTACTAAAGTTAAATTACATAAAGAAATTAAACTGAAAATAAATTAGCACAACATTATACTAGAGTAAGCCTCTTTCAGTACAACAAGGTTACATTTCTTCACAGCAATTTCAGTCAAACTTCACATTGGCCATCTAAACCCAGCTGGGAGTGTGCTTTGCTGACTTCACTCAGATCTCACATTAAAGCTACAACCAATGCGCAGCACAAGGTGTTGCAATGGACTGAGGTCCATGGAAAGCAAGTCAATGCCAGGAGACAAACCCACTGTAATATTGCAGTTAGCAGCTTTTCTGGTTATTGCTTCAGCAGCTCTCCTTTGCTCTTTGATAGAACAGAGCAGAAATAGTGCCCACCTGTCCTTGTCTCCAACTATTATGGCTTATGTTGCAGACAGGGGAAATGGGAAAGCTCAGTGAGGGAGCAACATACAAGAACCAAACCATTTTTTATGCTGCTATAAAACCATAAGACAGTATAAAGACAGAGCAATGCCAGCTAAACTGGTGTAGTTGACAGGTATATGGATTGAAAATATGCTGGCAATTAGTAGCCTTGGCTAAAAAAAAGCAAACACACAGCTTTCAAAACGATGCTACTACTACCTACACATTTCAGCCAGCTCAAAATTCTGGCATCAATGCACAGCTGGCAAGGAAGGAGCCTGTCCTGGAAAGAGATCCTGTGTGGCTTCTCTCTGGTCTAAAAATCCCAGTTCTCAGCACAGAAAGGGAAAAATACCTTTTGCTTCAAATAGCTGATCTTGAGCAGGAGGCCCAAAGGAAAGGATTAGGAACTCTTATAACAAAGGCAGCACGGATGAACAGTAGTCCTTCTCTGGTACCAAAGGAGCTTTCATGGGAAAGGTGCTCTTTACATGGGTAAAGCACTCAAGAATAACCTGCTGGCTCCTACTGTTCCTGCCAGATCCATCCTCTAAGGAGTGGGAGCCCCGGCAGAGTCCTGGAACGGCACAGGCTCTAATCTTCCTGCAGCTCTTTGGTCCCATGCAGAAGCCTGGAGGAACTGCTCTTTCGTGCTGTCCCTTCCATCAGCACATAGAAGCTGTAACGTACAAAACTGAAAGGTATTTTCAAGAATTCTTACATCTTCCTGTTTTTTGAAATAGGCAGGAAGGAGCCTGAATGGGGTTTGGAGGTTTCCAAGGGCAGGAAAGCAGGTGATTCAGTCAGGCCACAGGGGCATGCTGTACATTGCAAGGTTGAAGTTTTATTTCGTCCTCCAATTTGTCAAACAGAATGTTATAAAGAGTTACAGGATCAAGAAATGTCAGACAAATACAGAAAAGCTTTGAAACCTTTTGTGATAACGCAAAATTAACAAGTATAGTTACAACAGCTGCATGCACAACTGTGTTTCCAAGGCAACAACTCACAATTCTTACAGCTATAAAAAATCCTGTGCACCACAGGGGAGTTGTGAAATTAGGGAGACTCTGGCTAAAATAGAATATAGAAAAACGGACTAAAGCAGGGAAGCAGCAGGAATGCTGAAATTATGAAACTCACACTGCTTTTAGCAGCTGCAGCCTAAGCACTCCTCGGTGATGGTTTGGTGGGGTTCTGGCCTCCAGGCCTGTCCCACCGATTTCCCTTTGTCTCCCAGGTCCCAGATTGCCCACTCACAGGTGCCACAGTAAAACAACTATTAGCCTAAAATTGGTACTGCAATTACTGCCACTCTTTTCTTGCAGGACAATGGCACAATCCTGCCTGTTATTTGCTGCCCTAAGCTAGTGTCAGGCCTATTAGCAAAACCAGTACGTGGGGATAAACTCTTCCCCAAAACGCTCAATGTTTTTCTTTTAATATTATGGCTCACATCCATTTTTAAACAGCACCTCTTAGACACACTGGACTGTACATCATGAAACTGGATATGTGCATGAACAAATGAAAGATATAAAAGTAAACTTAGGCAGTGAAAAACATGTAATAACACAGCATGTATGGACACTCAGTAAGAATTGCTAATTTAAAAAGCCCACAGGCATACATCTTTCCCCCAAAGCATTTGAATTTGCAGTGTGAGGACACACAAACAGCATGAGGTGATCATGGAGCACATTTCTCATGTCTTAGTGGCATTTTCTATATAGGTGCTGATCAAAGAGTAAGTGACAGACTGTATGTCCTCATCTTACTTCCTGCTTTCATCAAATGAGTATAAATAAGAAATGACTACAAACACCTCTGCAGACATATCTGGGGAATTTTTAGATCAAGATCATTGTTTCTTTCCTTTGTTATTTATGTGAGTCAAAACAGATTTTGATTGCAAGGGAACACTCTACAAAGACAACTTTAGATTGACTAATGTGAGCTGTGATCTCTTCCATAGCTTTTCTGTGTTCACATCCATTTTCATTTTAACATTGATATCTGAGCCACAAGGACTGATTCATGACTTCAGGAATCCTGACAGTGGCAGAACTGGGGCCAGTGCTTCCTGCCTGCTCAAGCACCTGCATTTTGATGGTTAAAAGTCTTCAGGGGTGCACTCACCACTGTACATATTACATAGACTAATTCTAGAGCAAAGGCAAGAAAGCAGGACAATGTATATATGTTCTGCTGAAAATTGCTAATTTTCATGAGCTAATGGAGTGACTAGTGGATTTTATTGCTTTGTGAAGTATTAATTACTCATTTCTATTAAAATATTGAAGACTATACATACTATATCATAACCCCTAACCATTCCGTGATACAAAACCCTATGAAAAGTAATATGAATATAGACTCCATGGAATGTGTGAGTTTTTCAGTCTTCCATGTACGATTTTCTTATATATTCATTAAAAATTGGACCAGGTTGTGGTTTGCAGGTTGAGTTTGTTGTCCAGCCCAAAGTGTGCCTTCGTCCCCAAACACATTTGGGTCAGCACTGCTGCATTTCCACACAGAGCACCCAGAGCTCAACCAGTTATAATGAAGCTAAAAGGAAATATCTTGTAGTCCTGGTGGCAGAGTGGTTGGATTCGTTCTCTCCAGGGAATACCATTATTTCAGTAAATACAAATGAAGCCCCATGTACCCTTATTAAGAGCAGATTTTTTCTTTTCTGCTGAAAGTGTTTTTAGCAGCTCAACACAAGGGGAAATATCAATAGGTTCTTGGAGAATCAAAGCAACCTGTATATGACAACGCTTCTGTCTTTGATGATATAGCCAAATGCTCTCTACTTTCTAAAATGCCTCTGTGTCTCCTATAGATTTTCCATACATTATTTTTCAGCCACTTCTACTAGGCAATGTAAAGCTTTCTTAGAACTGCAGTCAATAAATGAAAATATAAAAGTCTTTATTTACACTACCAGACAGGGTCTCTAATGCAATCCTTGTAGTGCAATACATCACAGGTCTATGGCTTTCCTTGGGGTTTATTCTCTCTCTGACACAACTACAAATGCATCTAAATCAAACGAAACACCTGGAGACTTTCCAGTCGTATTTTCCTATCCTAAATGAGTAGACAACTCTCTGCCTGTCATATACCCAGTTCTACAACAATGAGTAACTGTTTCAAAGTATTAGGGAGAAAATTGAACAGTTAGACTGGCATATCCCCCCATTTGTGGGACATAGTAATTTATGCTGACATTTGTCCTTTTGCATTTATGAAGAAGAAAGGAAAGAACACATTTTTAATTCCCTATTTCCTTCAAGTGGAAGTAATCCAACTTTTTCTAAATAAATAAAGTAACAACAACTACTTGCAAAAATTTTAGGATGAAATAGCCTTAAGCTTTTCCAGCAGCATCTACACAGATTGAACTAGATTCGATGGGAAATCATTTTCACAATTCAGATAATTGATATTTTATCTGTTTAATAGGTTCTCCATTTCTTTTCTCTTTAAAACTGTAACAGCAATTACAAGTGCAATGAATACTGATATGATGTAGAAACAACCCACTTTTTCTTCACACTGCTTTTAAAAATATAACAGATATTTAGAAACTACTACTGTTGTGAAAAACATATTTCACCAACAAATGATAAGACTGTGGACAAGAGGTGACTAAAATGTCAAGCATAAGTCCTCAGCAATAATGGTAAAAAAAGACAGATGAATATGAAAGAGAGAGAGATTACAGAAAGATGATAATAAAAATTTGTTCTTTTAGCATCTGAAAACAAACTATAGCTACTCATGTAACTGATTTCTTTAGAAAAAAAATTATAAATACTCATAGGTATCAAAAACATGTGAGATCTTTTACAGACAAAGGGACACTGTAATATTTTCAGGCACACACCAACACTGAAGGCAGTTTTCATCTCAAGATTCTAAGGATTGTGATTGCTTTTTCACATGGTACATTAATACATACCTATT
The DNA here is from genome assembly GCA_013399895.1 of Serilophus lunatus. NCBI lineage: Eukaryota > Metazoa > Chordata > Aves > Passeriformes > Eurylaimidae > Serilophus > Serilophus lunatus. The sequence goes on from VXBA01005117.1 coordinate 1,004,198, forward strand.
CGTGTGTAGCTTTTCCTAATTCCTGCTAATAATTAGCATTCTAAGATACATTAGGGATGAAATCAATTGGAATATTTGATTTATGTATGTTGTTTCAGGATAATTAATATAGTCTAGCAGGTACACTCTATAAAAATTAAAAGAAAAAAAACAAAAGGAAGGGAATATTAAAAATAAGGAGAAATTTGGATAAATTTCATGAACATTAATTGGCCCTTTGCATTTAAGAAAAAATGAGTATCTTCTTACTTCCAACTCGAATCAACTGGCAATTTGATCTCCCCACTACAATGTCAAATTTTGATCCATGTTCTCATACAAAATACTTACAACTTCCACAATTTTGCAGACCAATTTACAAGTGAAAAACACTCTAAAACACAATGTAGCTTAATTCAACTTTCTTATTGCTACTGATAAGTCACACACATTTATTTATTTACTATGACAGGACATGAAAGCAGAAAACAACAGCCTGAGCACTGAATTGCTCTGGCAATCCTCTGTATTCTTCCACCTATTTTTCTCTATGTTGAAAATGTACCTAGTCATATTCTAAACATGTGCTGCTGGTTTTATAGAAAAAAATATTCAAGTCATCAGAAAAATATCAAAACAAGAAGAGGGAAAAGTATCCAATAAAGGAGACAGACACATTAAATTTTAAACACTCACTCAGTAGTAACAAACAAAAAACCCCATGTTTTAATAGACCAACCAACACTTATATGACAGTCTGAGAAGTCTTCTAATGGAAACAGAAAAGCAAGATGGAATTTTTTACTTATTACCTGGTTCTTGTTGAGAAAGAATATGGCTTTGTCTATAAAGAAATCATGCAGTGTCATGCACAGAGAATAAATGTTCTTTATAAAGCTTGATCGTAAGGTGCATTCATCAGAAGTTGTGGGGTTCTTAAAAATCAAAATCACAGCTCTAAAACCAGATGAGCACATGGGTAATGCCTGTACAACTTAGCAGCCATTAACCTTACAACTCTATCATTTGTCAAATGTGGAAGAGGATCAATTCCTGTTCCAGAAGTAGCATAATAATGTTATCAGATTTGTAGTGTTAAAATAAACACAATGAAACAAAAAAATAAAAATTAACTAATTTATAGCCTATATTCTATATAAGTTTTAGAAGTTGTCTCAAGTGACAGATAGCTTTGAGCACCAGGCTCCAACCTCCCAGCCTATTCTGTACCCCTGTGACTATGTTCATCCTCTATTACCACGACCTTCCAGGATTGCTTTCATATAATTATATCTCTTAGATAGTGATCCCTCCAATGGCTGTCATGAGCACAGATATAAATTTGCTGTAAGCCTTTGTCTACTTTTCTGAAATTTTGCCAGCACTGCACCTCAAAGATTTCAATTTTCTTCCTGTCAGCAGCACTTCTTTCTAATGATTCAAATTTTGGCTACTGCAAAAAAACCCACAAAAACCCACAACCCTATGACTTTTACTGCTATACCTTGTACAATTCAAGTTTTCCAATTGTTTTACTCGAGAATTTTAAGAACTCCCTACAACTGATGCATTTAACTGACAAGAAACCCAAACTGGTAAGTAGTGTAGAACAGCTTAGGCTGAATCCTAAATAGCTGCATTTAGTGTCTCTACAGTTCAGCGACTGTGATGTTTTGCATCTCATTTTGATTAATGAAATATAGATTTTTGACACATCCACAGTGCTTATTCTTTGAAATATTTTGTTGCTTCCAAATTGGTGGTTGTAGGAAGATGCTGTTTTATTGTTACAGCTGAAATCTATTCAAGGATTTGAATGGTAAATCAGTTTCACTAGGTAAGTGAAACCTTATCCTGTATTACTTCTCCTGCCAGCCAAAGGAAATCCTGCAAACCAAACATATTCTTGTCTCATATATTCCCACAAGCCATTTGCTTGTTGTGATGACAGAGATTACTTTTATCTTAAATATATATTTTTTAGATACACATGTATACGCATGGACGAAATATAAGAAATAATGCTTCTAAAGTAGCCATCAAGTAGTTGCTCCTGCTATTCCATGTATCTTCCAATAATTGGATGGAGGAATATCCTGATACATAAATCCACTATTTGTCGTGGCTGAAGACAATTTCCTCTCATCAATCTGTTGGAGTTTCTAGCTTATAAATGTTGCCACCTTGTGAGATTTCTGGGTCATCTTGTCTTCGATACTTTGACCAAAAGTGCAATTACTGTCACTCTGCTGCACTCCCTCCTGTTCATGGGCACTGGTGGTCAAATAATCCACACAAATTCCACTTTCTAAAGATACTTTCTGGATTGGGTGTCCTTGCCATCCCAGGAATAAAGCAAGTCAGAGCTTTCTGCCACTTCATAAGAGTTCAGAAGTTTCAGAACTACAGCTCAGCTGCCAGTCACATTAAAATACAACTGCTGGATTTGATTCTCAGAGCTGGACTCAACAAGGCCGCTAAGATTTACACAACAGTTTAAATTTCTGAATTTGTGGTAAAAATCCAAATGACTTTTTCTGTATAACTAACAAAGTATACATCAGCCAAGAGTTCTAACATTCTTCTAATTGTTTGCAGACAAGAATAAAAAAAGAAAAAAGTGCTTTGGAACAAAATTCCTGGAAACATACCAACACCTCCAATGAAACTGTCATTCATCTTTGCATCTACAAGCATCAAAAAAAGTAAAACTTCTGAACCTCCTCCAGCCACTCGAATGAATCTCATTGACAATTTCCCTGCATCCTCCACACTCTTCTCTGCAGTTCAAATCTACACATCTACATTCTGTTGGTTATTTCAGTTTCAGCAGTGCCTTGGCTCTGGGACTGCTCCACTGTTCAACTCAAAGGCTGAGTTTAAATGAAGTTTGTTTGTTTTTTTTCAAAGAGTTATGTCTATAACTCCTGGCTCTTTGGAAAAAAACAAACCGAAACAAGCAAAAAACCCCCCACCAACAAAACCTTTCACCTTTTTAAGATTCTGAATTACCTTCAGCCATTGCTCAAGGAGGCCATCTGTATCAACCCTTCCCATTCTAAAATACAGACAGCAGTATAATCCAGTTCCTAAACATTTCTCTACAATTTGCATCTTTCCATGCAGTTGAAAATATTCTGTTCTTTCAAGTACATAATTTCAAATTTATGCTCTTTAGAAGCAAAGCAATTTCACATCAGCTCCAAAATTGCTTCCAATAATCTCATGTAGCACGTATTTAGCTTCCTTTAGCACTAACCCCATTCTTCCCACAATCAAATTGATTCTGTATTTTGAGATACAACTTCTCCACTGCTGTTTTCTTTTTACTTTGTTATTCTCAGTAACTTCCCTGTATAAATAAAATCCTGCCTTGTGCACCGAGATCTGGAAACTCATTGCTAATTGCTGCATTATTAATTGCTAAGTCAAGCAGTGGCAACAGGGAATCCAACTGCCGCCTCTGGAGGGCCAAAAGGATTGTCAGAGAAGTAGCTTTTTTTCAGCTGCTCTGTTTTCTTTCTTTCTGCCTTTCTGGGAATGCAGTCTATGTTGTTTTCCTGAAAACATGCAAGCAGCAATAGTCAGAATACAAAGACACCCTATGGAATGGACTCAGTGCACTCTAAGAGAAGAATACTCTAATTAGATTATGTCACCAGACTTGCTTAGTAATGACTATTGAAGGCACAGAAGAAGAATGCTACAAGTATAATTATAGTACCTGACAGACCAACAAATTAAGTACTAGATATCTCCAACTTCACCGAGCTTTTCTTTTCCTGTCTTTCTACTGATGCAATATTTAAAATGCTTCCCACAGATTCATGCATGTGCAGCATGACAATTGATTGGCACAAGGTGATTTGTTTTCCTGAGTGATGCTGGTATGATCCTCACTCACAGTCTCTTATTGATCCTTGAAACAAATATCCTCCTGTACTGGTTTCATTAGACAGGCTCTGTCTTGTTAATTACCGCTCACTCAAATCTTTTGGTGTTTCATTAAAGTGAACAAATTGAAAGAATTAAATAAACAATCCATGTCAGCTGCCACTGTGCCATTCTCATTCCTGGTCTTTAATTCCCCAGAATGCCAATAAGGAAAGGTTTCCCCCATCACTCCCCCCTTTCTTTTTTTTTAGTATTTCTGACATCAAGTCACAACAAAGTGGTGCAATGCACCATAAGAATTGACTAAATCAAGTTGGAAAATAGTCTGAAAGACTTGGCTGACTACATCCCAAATCCTTTTGGACTTTAGGGAGGGTTCTTCTACCTTACTGCTGATACATACAGTTTCATCAGCTTCTCTGCAACGGATCAAAATGAGTTGTTTTCTTCTATTCAATAGAGAGAGAGGGAAGGACTAAGCAGCAGAAATAATTCGTATGGAGATTTCCAAAATGAGTCACATTAAATTGCCTTGATAAAAAACATTTGAAAATTGGTTTTCCAGGGAAAAAAAAAAAAAAAAAAAAAAAAAAAAAAAAGGAAAAGTAAAAGATTTACTTATTCCCTACACTGGGAATTGATTTTGGAAGGCTGTAGGAGACTAGACACTGGAATTACAGAACATTCCCTATAGTCAGGAATACCTAATAAAAGCTCAAAATTCAAGATGATTAGGAATAGTCAAGGCACTTTTTTTCTTAATGAATCCTTTATTCTGTATGTTCTCAGGCTCTTGGAAATGTCTACATCTCCCTAAGCATATTTAGCAGCTTTGTCAGTATTAAGGTAATCATTCCCACACCTCTTTCCATTGTTAGCACTGTTGTCCAGTCACTAACAGATTTCCTTATGACCTGCAGTGAGCCACTGGAAAGCAGAATTCAGAGGAAGCTGCTATTTTTCATGATTTTTCCAAACTCAGAAACAACTGAAATTAATTCAGCTGCTACTTAAGTACCTTTTTTCTTATTATTTTCACTTTTTTACTACCTTGCCTTCCCCAGAACACAACCTTTGCTAAAGAAACCCTCAGACTCTCAGGAGCTAAGCTGCAATAAAAAATGGACCAGGAGGAGGTCTGGCCAAAAGTCCACTTTCTTTTTTTAAGGTAACCCCACTCAATGTCACATTTACACTAAAGAAACTGAGAGACTATACATTTAAAATGGAAACCAGACAGATTTTTGACATCTTGAAGCAGTTTGTGACTATCTTGAACCTATGCTTTGGATTTGGGGGTTTGGGGAGAGGCACAATTTTTAAGCAAATATCTTCATTTTTAGAAGCATAAAGCACAAACCCAAGAACGAGCACCACTATCAGTTGAAAACTGCAAGAATTAATAGCAGTATTAACACAAATTTAGATGAACTGGAGAACAAAGAAGCTCAGCCACAAAGTGGGGTTGAAACTACTGACTTGTCACCTTCCCTTCCTCCTTTATCCCCCTTTCACTCCCCTTCCTCTTCAGTTTTCTATCTTCTACTCATCTTTATCTGAAAGGGACCTATCAGCTATTATGTGGCTGACTGGTAGTGATGAGACTGCCAAAATGTGACAGCCTTATCTACAGCACAGCCCTGCAAATTGCCAACCATTGATCCAGCAGCCCGTGCCAGCTGATCAGTGCAAAGATGTTTTGATTTCTTTTCTTCTGGGAAAGAAATGAACTTCTCTGCCAGCAGCCACCATCCTGCCAGTGCTATTCCCCAGCCAAACAAAGGGCCTGAAAATTAGAATTTAGTTAGATGAATTAACATGACACCCCTTTCTCCTCACTTGATTTTTGCTTTATTATGAATGTTGCATCCCATTCTGAAATGTGAGGAAAAACAATACAATTGATTATAAAAATTCTTCATCAGGCTTTATGTACTTAAATGTCTTTCAGGTACATAGTTGAGTATTGCCAGATCCTCATAAACTTGCATCACAGAAGCTTTTCAAAGCAGTCCTCTATTATTACAATCAAATTTCACAAATGAAGACTGTGAGAAGGGATAATATTTTACATAGTTTCTTCTCCCCAAATGAAGCCCTTGCGGGATCATTTGAAAAACTCTATTTATTTAAGGAAAAAAACTTGAATCTTAAACAGGCAATCTCATAGTTCCGGTTTTACACCTACATTCTATAGCTAATGTTCTGTCATCCCTCAGTTTATAACAGCTTTACAGAAATAAAGAGGAATCTAAATATTCTCTTCATGGGTAGGGATCCATGAAGAGGTTTCAATTTCTTTTTATTTAAATTAATCAGTGACTTTGTTGAATGAAATAATAGCCCAAAGGTTGGCAACTGGAATCAGAAGAGATTTGCAAATTACATGATATAGTGTCAGTCTGGAAATTTTGGCTCCTGTTTTAATATGCAGCAGGATTAAGTGCAAATAACAAAATTCAAATGCTTTTTTCTCTCTTTACAGTAGATAACCTATCTAAACTAAAATATCTGGTTTTCCTTTTTTTTCTTCCTTTCCTGAAGAATTTCTATTTTATCCTTCAGAAGTTTCCCATTTTATAACATTATTTCCTGTTCTAAGTATTTCTCAGTTAAACTTCCTGCAGAGGTGTTCTTTTTGGACTTAGTTTTTACCTCTGTGCATACTTTAAGATCATTTTCTATTTAATTCTGAATTCCTGAAATATTTTCTGGAACTTCTGATAGATTTTATTACAACATGTTATTAACTCAGAAAATTTACCGACCTATAGACTGTGTTGCGAAATTAGCAGGGTGCTTATTAAGCCCTTTCTGTCTTCACAAATTGGGGTTGAATGTGTCAGGAAACCCACCCTTTCTTTCCAGTTGCAAAAGATTTGTTGCCACTTCACCTGAAACAAAACATTTCACATTGATGGACATCTTCTGGCTCCAGGCAAGGCTAAATCTGTATAGCCAGCTCCAAAATGTAACATCAGAAAGGAACTCACACCTCTCATTACATCAGAGAAAGATGTAAAATATGCATCCTGGCAGCTGAACTCCTCCGAGGAAACAGGGTTTGTCACACTTTATAACACTTCTGTCTGACTTGTGCGGTACCTTTACTGAGCTGCAGTGTGTGGGATAAATCAAAGGGGACACAGGCAGTCGGCAGTCCATGGGCAACCACTCAGTAACATCAGTACAGCAAATGCAAAGCATTGTGCCAGCCCTGAAGGATATTCAAATGCTTTTTTACCCGGATTTCTCTATGCAGATTGTGATGAGATCTCAATCCTGTCCTTCTGGCAAGAACGTATTTAGCATTTAGCACTGTTTTTAATTCCTCCTTTAGATATTACTCATGCTTCCACCCCTTTTTGTCTGAAGTCTTAGTTACTCTTGGAAAAACACACAAAAATACCAAGATGCTCTACCAATAAAAATACTCAGAGAATGAAAAGCCATGCAGAAAAAGAATGAAATACTGAAAGATCGGTGCACTCATTAACAAACATAAGATAATTCATACTGGTAACACATGAAGGAAATGACTCCACTTTCCCCCAGTTTCCTTCAGTAAGAAGTACAGACTGAAAAATCTGCTCAGTTGTAGGAGTTATATTCCATATTCTGCTCGAATGCTTCATGGAAAAAATATCAACCACATCTAAATAAAGCACTTACAAAAGACTTAACTGAAAGCACATGAGCAGCTGAAATTAGAGTATCTTGTTAACTAAACTTCAATGAACATTTAAGTGCTAACTTAGATTAACATAATTTTTCTAATTTCTCATTTTAATATCTTCTTCTGGATGTTGGAGGAACATCAGCTTATTATACCATGGGAATACAAGGTTTGGGATCATTGTGACACTTTTAATTTCTCTTTAGGGCTTTATTTGCTGACTGCAGATGTGATACGGTTTAACTGCAGCCTCTGCTTGAGAGTTCCTCAATTACAGTAAACTACAATTATAACAGTTTTCTTCCACTTTCTTTCCACTATTTCTTGCACTATTTTCAATCATGCTAAAAGATTTTAGCCAGCTAGAGAACTCTCACCAAAATAAAAAGTCACTGACTGATTAGAAGCAATTTGCCAAATAAAAGATACTGAGAACCAGTGGCAGAGAGAGAAGAACAGAATCTAAGCCACCATTTCACAATCTGAAGGTCTAACAGCCTATTGACAAAAGCAGGCAATCTCAAACAGCATCAAATTGCATAAACAGATAAACGTGCAGTTGGGAACTTAAGACTGTGTTGATCCACTGCCTACTTACAGAACCACGATTGCTGAAAGTCTGGGTCAGAAACTTTCAAAAATCATATATCACACATATCATTGTATGCTTCTCATTCATCTGGAAAGCCTTGCAAAACCTTATTATAACAATTATTTAACGAAACAACAAGGCAATTAGAAAAATAAATTAAAATAGTGGTAAACAATTTTCAGACATGAGTGAGAATATCATCAATCCATAACTTCGACACAAAGAATTAGAAAAATTATTCACTTTGTGTAACTTTTAATGATCTTATACTTCAGGAAAAAAATTAGTGAGACAGACTAGAAAGAAAAGAGCTCAAAGAATAGTGCTGCACAATGGAGATGCAACCTGCCATTTTTCTAATTATTTCAGTACCACTCCTGTGATCTTGTCAAAGCCTAACAACTCTCATTTTTCAGAAGCTGCTCTAAGTTTATCCTACTTCACAAAGCACTTGCAACCTTTATTCTCATCACGACTACTTGGGTATGAAGTCATCCACAAACTAACAGACCATCGGACTGAACACCACACCACCATACTACATGATGTGTGGAATGCTTGACAAAAGTAGGAATGAGATTATTCTCTCCCTATTATATCTAATATCTATCTGTGATGTGAACGACCCATAACTCCACAGGTCTTTCTTTACACTCATTTCGAGTGTGAAGAAAGGAGAAGCCAATTCCTACCTCATTTTTATTTCCTTTAACCACAATATTATCCTGTCTGCAGCCCCAAGCAACTCTGCGGTTTCCTGTTTCAGCTATTCCCGTTTTCCTTTCCAAGATTATCACAGACACACTCTCTCTGAATTTTGAACAAATATACCTCCACAAATATACACAGAAATACATAGAACCCTGGTGGCTATGTGAATTCAATCACAAAAATGGCATTATAATGATAAGATTTTTAATTAGTTTGACACTGGCATATCTCCCTCTTTACTCTCTTCACATCCATGAGCTCCTGATGAAGCTCTGGGAGTACAGATAACTATCAAGGCTCTCCAATGGCCTCCCAGCACAGCCCAGTGAAAGAACAGAGCTTCTCTCCATTACAACATTCTGTGAACAGGACAAGCAAGATAAGTGTACTGGGGTCATGAGCCTGGACTTCTGAAATAGCCAGTGAATTCTTCAGGCTATGGACGAGCAAGGAGAGAGACTAAAGCAGCTAAAAGCAGAGCAGGGTTCTTTATGGGAAAGTCAACCTGTGAGAAATAGGTCCTGCTCACAGTGTAGCACTGAGCCGCTGAATAAAATTGGGGTTTATTTTTCCTTTTCTAGGTTTGTAAGAAGAAGATGAGGTGTTACAGGGATGTGACCTCTGCTGGTTGCTGCCCATTCCTAACCCTCGTTACCCATCAGAGCACAAAGCCTGCCAAAGCACTCCAGGCTGAGGGGTGATGGCAGAGCCAGCCGTGATTTAACCGCCCCACTGTAGAAGGTTCTTCTAAGTCATTATTCCACTGACTGAAAAACTAGTAAGATTCAGAAAGATGAACACACTGTCTGTGTCGAAAACACTCATAGAATTATCTAGGCTGAGAAAGGTCTGTTTATAAGATATACATGTAGGCTGAGAAAGGTCTGTTTAAAATATACATTTAATTATCACCCATTTTTACAGATGCCATTTTTAAAGAAAGTTGAATTAGAGCTTTCATGTTTTCTGTCCCCTTGAAGGGCTGCTGCCATCTCCACTCCAGTTCTCCACTTGATTGGGATTATTTCCTCCAGATTTTTTCATGTAAAACTTCCCATCAAGAGCCAAAAATGTCTGTGCTAATCTACTAATACCACATGGCAGATTTCATTGAGTTCATTCACATTTTGTTCATGAACTCCAATCACAAAATGATGCAATTTTTCAGCACTGCCTACCAATTAGTTTACACCCTGAAGCAGGAGGATTAAGACTCTTAGTAAACAACATCTTATATAATTAATAATTTTATTTACATGCTGTAAATACTAATCTTTGCCAAATCTAAGCTTTCTAATTTATGAGGTTATGTTGTGTTAAATGCCACACTTCCTCACATAGTTTTCACTCTTCTTCCCTTCAGATATTTGAGATATGAACAAATGAGAAATAAACCAGAACCACTTTTGTAAGGAAAAAAATGTGCATACACCAATTCCGTCCCTCTCCTTGAGAACAAGAATCAACCTGGTCAAGCTACAGCATTGATTCAGCATGGATTCCAAGCTGACAAGTATTTGTTTGGTCTCTATGGCAAAGTTGGATCGTGTTTGATGAGAAGGAGTTTATCCACTGGTAACAGCAGATTGTTACAGAAATGTTTAGTCACAGTACTTGATAAAACAACAACTGCTCACCTTCGCCACAGCAAAATACAAAAGTACATAAAGTACATAAGTCTGTTGTGAAGGAGGAACAACATTGCACAACACACAAGCACACACTGAATTTTCATCTCAGTTGTCAAGGGTATGATAGAGCTGTGCAAAATCTGCAATTATTCCACCTGCCATTTATTTGCCTACAATGCCCTGGATCGATCTGTTATTTAAATTGCACTCAGCTCCAGATTCCTCTCTATATAAGATGCCTTTCAAATGTTGATGGAGGGATAGAAAAGACAAGAAATAAACAAGGTTTGACTCAACTCAGAAGAAATGTGACGTGTATCAGTAATGGGGAGGCAAATTAATCTTAAAATTAGTACTGAGTTTGACAGTGTAATGTACACCTAAGATTTATTTGCATCTTTTCCTCTGCCATATATTGAACTTTCAGTGTTACTTCTCACACGTACCCATGTGATTGCATCTGTTCCCCTCTTGAGTAAACCACAAAGATTCTCCATTAGCTAGAAAATTTGTTCAAGAGTCATGTTAGTTGATTTCCATGAACAATCCTAAAAGATTTGTGCATGATAGGAAATTTTCCTTTTTAAGAGGGCAGCATCAAGCACTTCCGACAGCACTATCTCCTTGGCTGTAACTCAGTATGTCATTTATGACAAATATCCAAATCTCTCTGATATTAAAGGGTAAAACCCTGCTGAAGTGAGTCCCAGTGAGACAAGTGTGAAGCAATGCAGGGCTCGTTTATGAGAAGATAATGAAAGTTTCTTACCATCAACAGATGGGAGAGAGAGAAGGCTGGAGTATCAATGAAACTTTGGAACTAGAAGTAGAAGAACCAGAACCACAGAATACATACTGGTATATTCTGTGTCCAAATCAAGCTGCCTCCTTGTATATCCACTAATATTTCAGAAATACAGAATTCGAAACAGATATGAGGCCAGACAATTAAGAAAAAATAATCTAGTTCTCTTATTAAATACATTCCATAGAGAAATAGCACTTTGCATTTTAGCAACTACATTTGCCTTGACACTTAATGGTTTCATAAGTTACCATTAAATAATGGTAATTATTTGCCATAGCAACTCTAACAATATGTAATTTATATGTAGTTTTGGGCTGTAGCAATAGATCTATTTTATTAAGTAGCATAGCTAACATACAATGAAAATATCTGCACTTTCAATCAAACAAAGGAATGAGTTTGACAACAGGGAGAGATGGCTATTTGTCCTCATTTTCCAAAACTATTTAATCATCTGTTTTTGTCCAAATCAAAGTGTATTTCTGTTATTGATTATATTAAATCAGATCAAAGCATTTAGCTCAGGAGGGAAATACAAAGTCAGTAATTTAGATGTTTGCCATTTAGCTTAGAAACAAGAAAACCTCGAAGTAGTTTATAGGGAAATACTTAAAGGCACATGGTTAAAAAACTTTCAGGATTTTTCAGCCATGCCCCCTAGCATAAAAAAATTTACATTAAAACCACTAATTTCACTACTAGTGGCAAAATTAGAAAAAATAGAGAAGAAAACAAAGCAAGACAAAAACCAAAACACATTTGGAAAATAAAACAGAGTCCTGACATTTCACTCGGATCTTTTCCACTTAGCTTGATGTGTGTTTGATTTTTTTCCCTGCTCCACAGAAGCCTCTTAAGAAGAAGGAAATCTGTATCATGATAAATAGACTGGAAAACCTGATCCAGACACTTTCAGGTTGGTTTGTTTTTTTTTTCCTACAGTTACATAAATCTGAGCTTTGTCACCGCTGGTGGGAAGGCTTGAGGGGTATGGAATGCTGCTGCTGTGGTGCCAGAACACATCATCTGCATGGAGCATCACAGGAATTCCCTCATGGAAAATCAACAGAAAGGGTGGAAGATGTTCAAAAAAATGTAGAAAAGGAAATTAAAAGGAATGGAATAACTAAAGAACAATAAAGAACTGGGAGAAGGCAAGCAAATCTAATGGTTGGAAAAAGGGAAAGAAAAAGCCAAAGAAATCCAGCAGCTGAACATTGGAGATAGATCCAGGAGAGTGTTGTGCCCATTTCCTGGACTGACAGAGAGAAGTGAATCAGCAACTCAAGGACAAGAAGGTGCAACAGATTTATTAAGTGTCTTTGATAAATTACTGTAGCTCTCCATAAATTGTTTTATGGTGCTGCAGAGTATGGTCTCACGGGCCTTACAGAGGAAGACCAATGTGCTCATCCCAGTATTTACTGCTTAGTTCCTACTATGAGCCTGCAAACAGTCTCCTTTAGTGTGAACACAAAACAGGAAGCACATTCTGCCACTAATGTACATTTTTGTGATGTGAGAAGCTTCTCTGGTGTCACATTCTGCAACAGAGGTGCAATGTTTTATACTTACAACTTGTGGTAAAGTGTTTTCAATGATAAAAAGAAACAATACCAAAAAATAACAAAAAATAACCTCTTCCAAAGACAGAAAAACAAATTTAAAGCATTTGTGCAAATTCAGAGTGAAGTGTGAGGTGAATTTCACCAGTTACAAAGCTATACTCTCCTTTACACATTCAACATAAATCTATCAGTAAACTTATATAAAAAAAATCTACTATGTGTATTCTACTGTCTTCCCAGTTTCATGTGAAAAGACACCTATTGTAGTCCAAGAAAACTTGCTGCCATCCAAGAATTTAGCTGGGCAGTGCGTTGCATTTCACTGGACGTCTTCAAACACTCACCAGTTGGAACCCTTTTAGCCTGATTTTGATAAAAGCTACCTTTGATCTGCAGAATACAACTAACCCAGCTATTCAGGCTATCTGACAAAGAACACAAATCAAATGATGAGTTATCAAATAGCTTTCAAAAATGAGCATATCTATTAATGTCTTCCATTGCGCTCGTAACAGTTTTATTTTTGCACATCAATAGTTAACAAGCATTAATAGCAACAGCATTTTCTGAAGTCATTAGATCAATCTGAAAAGAAACTTCTTCCTAAAGAATCATACATTTCCCCTAGACATTGTGGTGTAATGGACTTAAATTATTTAAATGTAATTACAAATCCAAGCAAGGCACTGAAGCTGTGTACCAATATTATAAACTAATGTGGCAACAATATATAATGCATTTCTATGAGGCATGCTATGAATGCTGACAATTTTTTTTTCTTGTCTACAGGGGAGCTTTTAAAGTATTTGGGCCCAGACTGCTTTCATCTCTTTGATTCCCTTTTGTGGTACTTCAACATGTTTCTTGTAGAAACACTGCTACAATGTGCCAACTATATGACCAGCCTTGATTTAGAGAAAAGAACCACAAGAACCACAACAGAAACCCCAGGAAGAACAAAACCAAAAGCAAAATCTACTGCGGAGGAAGGTGGATGACAGCTGACAGACAGAGAATCACAGACATACTTTTATAGTCCCCAGCTCGGAAATAAGTAAATTATGTTTCCCATACAAAAGTACCATGATGACATACTGCAATTGCTTGACAAGGGAAATCATAATCCTAATACAGCCATTTGACTTCAAATCTATGTTATATACCCTTGAGAACATTTTTCCGTTTAGTACAGAGGACAAGAAAAGCTGACAAAAAACGTTTAAAGGATGGTCAGAAAAAAATAAGAGAAAAACCAAACAAAAACCAGCAGACTGACTTTTAACAGTTATCAGCTAGTAAGTCAAAATCCAGAGTTGAGGGTAAGTGGTAGAAGGCAAGAAACAGGCTATAATAAAGATGAACAGAAAATGCACAACACAGACTAAATAATAAGTACTTGGAGTCTCCTGCCTGTATTGTAATCGACTTTCCTTTTGTACTGAGTCTGAGTGATCAAATCAAAAGCCACACAGACATTGCGACATAATTTTACTGCAGCCAAACTGTTTTAACGTCTCTCTCTCTCCAAATCCCTATGAAAGAGAAGCATTAAGACCCACTGCAGAAAGACCAGCTGGAAGCCTAGGTTTTCCTTTTGGTATTTTCATTTGGCTTTTGGGCCCCCAAAGAAATCTTTGAAAAAGCAGTGCCTCCATTTCCTCCAGGTGCCTACTGTGCTAAAAAGGCTTCCAAATGCTAAAAATCTCAATTTTTAATTCATAACACCTCCTATTTAATATTTTCCTTGGATCTCTGCTGCTAGAGGGATGTGATTACATGACACTTGGAGATTTGAGCGATTGCAGAAGGATTTAGTGTATGAATCTTAATCAAAGCTGTAAAGCAAATGCAGAAAAATCTTCCTAAAATATTCAATGCAAATGTTATGATTTTCAATCCAGTCTTATGATCCCCAAACAAATGAAACTGGAAATGTTAGATAAGAAGTTCCTAACTTTGGAAAAAAATATAGGTAGACCGTATGCATTTATTTTTTACAGATTTCTGATATTACCAGATGGATGACATTGTATATTGCATGTAGAACAGTGGTAATTAAGAGTTCCAAGAGAAATGTCTGAAAAAGGGTCTATCCCACCATCCCAAAGAAGGAATAAACAAAACAAACAAACAAACAAAAAGTTTTCCTGTTTTCCAGGACAATATATTTTTTGAAGGTTAGGTAGCTGTGATTGTTCTTATCCAAATGAAGAAGTGAGTGCTCCACACACGTGTCTCAGGACATGTCCTGAGAGTGCCTGCGGAGAAACAGCTCCTGCCATTGAGCTGCTGGTCAGGACCTTCCCTCTCCCTGCAACACCTTCCTGTTCATGCTGAGTCTGGAGCCAGCAGAATCCAGCAGCCACTCTCTTTCCCAGGGTGCCTGGTGTTCCTGACGGCAGGACTCAGTCCAAGTACCTCTTTCCATGTTGTTTTATAGGTTTATAGGTTCACAGCTTCATGGAAGAGTCAAGCTGAAGCTGCAAAGCAAAGCCCTTCCCCTCATCGGGATGTGCTGGTTTGATGCCTTCTCTTTCCAAAGCCAGCAGATGTCATTGTCTCCTAATCTTCTTATTCTTATCAGGAGCGATGCATTTAACTCAAATGCTCTCATTCATAAGCAGAGAGAGTTACAAGTCATCCAGACAAATTTATCTTAGCTAAAAATGAAGGAAATTGGCTGATTTGCCACTTCAGTTCTTTCCAGAGGATTCCAGCACGTCTAGGAAGTCTGAGCTCATGTAGGCAGCTCTGCAGGGTCTCTACCTGCACATACCACAATGCTAAAGCTCTCCTTATTGATTTTCATTCTCTACCTTCTCCCTCCAGGTCCTCTCTTGCACGGATAAAGCAGCATTCCCGGTAGGGAGTAGTCCCCTTCAGTGCAGCAAAGCAGGAGCATTTCAGAAGATTAGCATCCTATATGCTTTGTGAGTATTGTACTGACTCAAAAGGGAGCTGCAAAATAAACAATCCGTGTGTGACAGCCCTTAGTAGAGTCTTCCTCGAGTGATAATAATGAGATCAAAGCAATTAATGTTGAGGATGGTTTGAGTTTTCAAAATCTTTTCTAGTAACTTAAGAATTCTCCATCTGCCCAGCAAATTGAATAAATAAGAATTTGAGGTGGGGCTGAATAGATTCTTGTTAAAAGTAGAAAATTGAAATGGAACTTTAAATAGCCATCAAAAATACAGAAAAGTACTAAGTTTTCCCTATCAAACAAGCAGTAAAACTGATGTTTTTCACCCATTGAGTCTGACTTTGTCCTCCTACTCAGAGTATGGATTTTTACACGCCAATTTTTAAACTATTTATGATTTCAGTCCCTCAGAACTCAGCTCACATAAGGCAGTGCCTTTGATTTTCTTTTCATCATTAACAGGTTACTATTTCATTTACTGCAAGACCATCAATGTTGCGTTTATTTCCTGATTTGAAACATCCTTATATTTTCACTTAGCTACAAGCACAAAGCCTCAGTGCCACATTGCTAAGGATGCTACAACAAAGTCAGTCTCATTCATTTGACAGTAACAATACAGTTTTGATTGGAAGTCAAAAAACCCTGAACGGTGATTCATATACATGCTTTACACATAACTTTGTCATATTTAATACAAAGGAACCTTCAGACTTCAATCACACTGAGCTGCTCCTACAAAAATCAGTTCTCTAATAAAAAATATACTCTTCTGCAACTAATGAATGTAGAAGAGGATTGCTCATTATGACTCTACTCACTGTCATCATTTTAAGGACTTAATTAATATTGTTACATTCTACTGCTTTTCTAGGACTTCACAATCCAGCAGCTGTTGTTAATATTGCTGCAGCAGGTAGAATTAATATTTTGGAAGTGGTTCTTAAAAAATTACTCTACAAAACACCTCTATGGAATATGGAGAACAAAATATAATGCTACTGGTCTATACATGGAACTATAAGATCTGAAGTCCCCCCTGGTAAATTAATATTAGAGTAATTTTACTATGGATAAAACTGAACTCCAAAAGTCTAGGCCTGCCTTTGTGATTGAGATACAATAGTAAGAATAAGGATTTCTATATTTCAATTCAAGGGTTCTCACTAAACAGATGGGTTTTGAATATAGTCAAGCACATTTGAAATCAGAAAATAAGAAGATTTCACATGTATATATTTCATAATTCCAGCATAGTTACAATAGTTCAATTTGTAATTCAACTCTATACAGGGAAGTCATGCAGGCTTAGTGAGCACCTCAAATTCCACTTTTTTATAATGTTGCTCATAGAATGGATTGCAAATTCTATGGATGACTTTGGAAGAGAGTGAATTGCCACATGCCAAAGTTGATACTATATAATTGTTTACTGAGTTTCCTGTTTCGCTGTTCTTACATGTTCCCTTACAGAATATGTACATCTTACATAGAAAGCCAGACATAAAATAACAAAAATAAGATTGGAAATAATAATTCCAGCATATATCCAAATACCAAGTATGGACAAGAGTTCATGAGGTGAAATGATTACATTTTCTTTCCTCTATTTGTGATAGCACTTAGGGGTTCTTAAACCTATTGCAATTAGAGTGTATGCAAGTAATTTTTATCTAATAAGTCATCCCCTTAATTTGTCTCCAGTAAAGCAGCAGTGCTAATATAAATGCTACATGATGAAGGGAATATGATTTTTCTTGGAGATTCATTCAGTTTGGAATTTCTATTGTAGTACTTCTTCCAACAACTGTGTGTAGGAATTTCTCCTCCATACAACTGACTTAGGAATAGGTATAGGATTTGCCTTGGAAAAATTGTTGAACCATGAAATAATGCTTTGATTTCTATTTGGAATAAATCAAGATTTTGGTTTTGCTTTAACAGCAGCTTTTATTTCAATAACAGGTCCACCTGGCCAACACAACTCTTAAAATCACTCACTGGGCTGTCTGGCTGATCTGTGATCAGTCTTAGGAACCTTCAAGGTTAATCTAACTTGTTTTGCATTTTCTTCATTCATATCAGAATTCTCATGATAAATGATAGAAAATTATATTTATTTCCTACATGTCTTTCAACACCTTTCTGTTTTCATTATCTGAACTTTATCTTCATGCCCTAATACTGACACTGTGCATGTATATTCCTGTTTATTGTTAAATAAGAGGCACTTAGCTCCAACACTGCAGTTTTGAAAGACCTAAGCAAAAAAAGCTTAAAAATCCAACTCTTACACTATCTATGGGTTTTGATATTGGGCCTCACAAGCTGCCCAAATTGTTTCCAGCAGTTCAATATATCTCACAAGGATTTCAAATTAAATGCAAAATACAGTATCTGAAGTGGAAGGCTAGTATTTTATACAGAAAACAACCAAGCAGTAGGTCTCTTCTTGCACAGCATTTTGGAGAAATTACAATGCATTAGTAACATGCAATCCAAAAGAAAAGTATAAAATTGATAGTCTAGAAAATATCCTGTGTAAAATATCAAACTATATTTATAAAAAGAGAAAAGTTTCCATATAAAACTATGTCCTATAAACTTCTGGATGAAGGTGAGTTTTTCTTCACCTGAAGGAAAACTCTTCTGTCAATAATATGCTGGTATTTGCTGCAGTCAAACAAGCACTTACAGTGTAACCCAAGTTTACTGTCAATATAGCCCTGGGTTTTTAATTCTAACATCTTATGAGGACAAAAACATCATTTGAATGGCAAAGTTTTTTTATCTGGGGAAAGACTATCAAAGACTCTGGAACGATTGTTCTAAAATTTGTTAATGCACATCAATGTTATCACGTGTGCATGTGTGTCTCCTTTTTCACAAAATGCAGAATGTCTCCATCCCTAAAATGTATCCCCTACTCATGTCTCAGGGGCTTTTTTATCTCTGCCATGATCTACCTTCTCCATAATACTGCAATGTGACTCTATAACTCCATCAACAAATGGATTATAATGGATGGAAAGAGAAAATAATTCATTTTTCATGATATGCTTTAAAGTGCTCAACTGAAAGGCTTCTCAGAAATTCAAAGTGTTCTTATTTCTCCACTTTTTATATAGGTAAAGAAAAAACGTAGATAGGTTAATTCTTGTTTCACTGGAAAGACAGAACATTCCATCGATGAAGTTGCCAGAAGTTAACTTTCACTCTTCTTCAAAGCAGAGAATCATTTAGTAAGACCTAAAACCCCATATATACCCTTTGAAAGAATTATAAAAACATAAGGAGTGATATTACACAGAGGCTTAAAAATTGAGGACAAGACTAGCAGACTATTCAGGTTTTGTAGCTGTATGTTCCTTTATAATGTCAAGGACACTGGAATGGAGCACCAGCTCTCAAGTACCTCCCCGAATTTACCTGCCCTGTGTACTCAGTGCAATTTGTCTCCCAAGTACAATTAGTTCCAAAGAGCCCATGATGTGGATTTAGCACAAAGAAAAACAATTTCCTGCACTGCTCTCTAGCTATCAGAAGAGAGGAAAAGTGGGCAGATTTTATTCAAAATACAGAATAAACCTTGCTGCTCTGGAACATTTATTTTGGCTCCTCTGAAGAACCACTCATCACAGCAGAAGAGGTGCTAAACCCATTGTGTTAGAAAATAATTTGATTCATGGCACTTGATATGGAATCACTCCAATGTGGCAAATCAAGCTTTAGGCACTACATCAAAAGCTATAAATGGTGAAAAATCTATTTGGAAGCATGGATTACATCTTGCTGGGCAGTAATATCTACAAGTCCATATCAAGAATATGGTGTTTTGGTTAAGAGGGAAGTGTGTTAACTGAGTGAATTTATGCTTTTGAAATCAGTCCTTCAACTTAGACTCCTTCATTTCAGGAAAAGCAGATAAAGATCACTTCAAACTGAAGACTGAAGAAAGTTTTGGTTACTGGAAGTCACAGGACACCACTTCCTGCTCGAGGTGACTGAGATTTGCCATGAGCCCTTTCTCTCTCTTCTTTCAGAGGATTCTTTCCACACACCACCCCTGAAGTTCAAGCCAGAATCATCTAAGAAATAATTTTAAGCTTCCAGTGCAATTACAGAAGTCTTACTTCTTACTCCAGATCACAACTTGTACAAGCTCAAACTTTCTTTCAGGTTCTTCCACATCCCCTTTTGTTCCTCTCCAGAAGCTTCACAAGGGTCATTTGAAGGAAGGCTCCCTTCGCAGAGCTCCTTTGACCAGATAAGGCCTTTCAACCCATACCTGGAATCACCAGGCATGCTTGTCTCTGTCAGCAAGGTTCTCATGAGGGAGTATAAAAAATATTTCTCTAAGCTGATGGGATTCCATTGTTCTTGAAAACAAAGAACTCATCTGACTCCAGGCATCATTTTCTTGCTGATGAGCACAGACATAGTGCCTTGTCCTCGAGAACAGCACTATTTTCTGGATGACCAAAATATCACAACAGATTCAAAGCTAAATACAGATTCATTGATCTGGATTCAGGTGATAAAATCATTTTAATATTTTAGCTAGGCAATTGGTTTAGATTCTAATAGATTCTTTCACACTCTTCCTTCTTTGATCCCAAGCATCCTCTAGCTACTAACCTTGAAGGTAGCACATAGATTAAATTCCGAATAATACACTTAAATAGGTTGCTGTTAGCAATGTGTTATCATGTGACACTTGGGTATATGAATTCTTTCAGTTGTCAATGACAGCTTAGTGATAAACTTCCCTCTCAGCCATAACATCCCCCTGATGCACCTTATTTTCCCATTTGCTTTTATGTTTAACAAAATGTCATACAGATACAAATAAATAGGAATATATTGCATCAAATATTTCTCACAGTTGCATTTTCTTAACAATGACAGAGAGATATATTTGTTTCTTTGGAAAACACAAGAAAATCTCAATGAACCATCTTGTTCATCTTCAAGTGTAGACTCCCAGAAAAATTGTATACTTATATTTCTTCTCTCCCTGTATTTCCAGCTCTATAGTAAGTTATACATTCAAAAGGGTTTTTCTAAAGCCATTTTGACTGTCGCTTATTTTAAGCAGTTGTTTTCCTCTAGTAACACCCTTCTGATCATAAAGGTCAAAGAATCAGGAGGCTTTTTTAAAGCTGGTATCAAGGACCTCACAGAAAGCATTGAGAAATCCTACTAATTAAGGCAACTGCTGCAGAAAAGTATGTTATGCTGCATCAGCATCATATAGCTGACCCAAAAAAAAGTTGTTAAGCCATCTAAGCTCCATGTAAATTATAGCAAGAAAAGACTAAGTTAAATCACATTTAAGATACAGTTTTAAGCATATTTTTCCTTCCTCTGAAAAACAAATCTATGAAAAAAAAATATACAATCCTGGGCATAAAGAGAAGAATATCAGTATTCAGTGGCTCATACACACATAGTCAGTACTGTGGGGAAGCACTGCAACGAATCTGCAGAACTCCTACTTCTTTTCTATTAAGAATAATGCCAGGGATTCTTAAAGAAAAAATATCAACAAAGGAAACAAACCAAGTAACACATGAAAAATTTAACAAAATAAAAAGCAACAAAACCCAAACCCCATTGTCATTCTCTGCCACCAATAACAAAAAATTTCTGTTACCCGTTTCAGAGTATAACATATTTTCTTGGGACAAATCTGTCAAGTTCACATCAGAGATTTTTACGTAGCATAAAAGAAGTACTGTATGAACAGAAATTATTTCTTTCAACAGGCCATATATTAAAGTGGATCAATAATCCTATTTTCTTGGTTCCTGTTCCTCAACCCACCTAAAAAATTTAAGTGACCAGACACCTACAAACACTCAAATTCCCTGATAACTCAGTTGCCTTAACCAGCAGTTTTCTTTCTCTGTGCTAAGTTCACATGCATGCACCCAGAAAAGGCTTTTCTGGTAACAACACTGGATAAACAGGGATATACATGCCCCATTTCCAGATGAATCTTAAGGCTACTAAAGGATGTCTGCTATGCTTCATTTGCCATGCTGTCCAGCCCACGAGATCAAAGTAACAGCACACCTTCTCAAAGGTTTTAAGAATATGAGCCTATTACAGCATGGAAAAAATAGGTATTATGGAGGAAAGTACAACAAAAAACTTCTAACTAAATAAAGCAACTTATAAGTGAATCATTCAGCAGTATTCATACTCTGATACCTTTTCCCAGAGACAGCTTTCCCTCTGGAATACTGACAGACACACAACTGCATGAAAAGATGGAGCTTTATCATTTCAAAGAGCTCTTATTAAAAGCATGAATAAAGTTAATATACCTACTTCATTTGTAATTTCAGTGTTTTCAAAACACATCTATATTTTCATTCCCCCCACCTACTACTGCTATGACAGGATGTGAGCAGGAAGAATGTTTTTCAGCTGGTATTTGTTACACAATAGGCATTCCGATATTGCAGCTCAGAACTAAAAGGTTGACCACAGGAACACAGGGACAAACAGCAAGTTGAGTTTGTGGACTTAGAGGAGCCTTGTCCACTCTACAAGATGTAGAACAAACTTGCAATGAACCCCATTGCCCATGCCCTTCTCTCATTGGAAATAAAAGATAAAAGCAGCTATGACAACTTAAACCAGCATTTAAATATTAGACTGAAACTAAAGATGTTTTACTCAAGAAGCAGCACAGCCAGGAACCAAATTTGGCATTGGTTTCTGGGAGCTCTAAGTTGTAGGAAATCCTATGCTCAAAAAGACCCCAAAACCCATCAAAACTCTCAAACCCAATGCAAAAAAGCATTCTTTTTTAAAAGTACACATACAGAATCCAATTTGAAAATGAAAAGGGCTCTGCTCAACATCAAAGAAATAAGTGTAGAAATCTCATGCAAAAAAACTGCCGATAGCCCTACAGTAACAAGAAATGATTTAACAAAAATAAATTAATGAATGGCCTGAAAGAGCTAACAATATTTGTTTGCTTATTTGGCATCGGTGCACAAAGAGCAGCCAAAAGAGGTGGCTGGAAGAAGAGATACATATGTTCTCTTTGACATTGGTTCCAGCCTATTAACAAGACTGAAAACACATGCTGCTGCTCTCCCTGCTTATCAGAACACTCCTTACACAGTTGCAGTCCAAAAAAAAAAAATCCACAATGATCCGATTTTACATTGAAAGCCTAATTATGTGGGCAAAACTATTTTCGGCAAGTCCTCTGGGCTTCCAGCACTTAAAGTACCGGAATGAACTGACAACTTTAGAGTTCAGAAGTCCTCTCAGAAATATTACAACCTTCTTCAGTGATAAATAATTTGAGTTTGGTTGTTGGGGCTGGGGTAGCTCATGGATTTATGCGTCTTTTTGGGAGAGAGATTTTTCTGTACTATTTCTTAAAGTATTCCATTCATTCCCTACTTAGTCCACCATACCACATTATATTTTTTGTTGTCCCATACTCCACGTTGAACTTGGTGGTGCAACATTACAGTTCCAATTTTTCTACTATTAAATCCAAGAGTGAGTAAAGGTAATGTGTGAGGACACTAAGCATGGCTCCTCTCCACCCTCACCTTCCTAAAAAACATGTTGCTACATTAAAACCATTGCTAAACCTTTGTGAAGCAGCATTTGCCACCGTGAATTGTTCCCTTTACTATATGGCTCTGTGTAGTAACCATGTATCTATAGCAATTAAACTTGTTTAATCTCACAGAGACAGCTCTTCTCATACATGTATGTGTAATATTTTTTCTCATCAGGGATGAAATTCCATACTTCTTAAGATGACAAGTGTCTAAAGCTTCAGCTGCTGAAAGATTTGTGTATTTAAAGGAAATCTCAGGAAGGATATTTTGGGCTGGAAACAGAGTGACACATACCAAACCCTACATAAACTATGCGGATACAAGTCATATGGAGGAGTGAAATTTTAGTGCCTAGTCAAGATCTATAGTTTTCCAAATACAGCAGAAAATGTTTAAACATTAACAGCCAGACATCTGAAACAAATGGTGTTGGATAAAACCTTACATACTTGACTCCAAGTATTTGAACTATTTCCAGATAGGGAACATACTCATCTAATCAGCTTGGAAGTACAGATTCCAGTTGCTAGAGAATGCAGGTCCCTCAGCAATCTGCGGTTTTTCTCTTTTGAGTCAGAGTTTGCCTGGAGTTCAACAGGAATATTTGAAAGGAGAGTTGTGCTCAGCATGAATGAAGGGAAGAATTCAGACATTGCCTTCATTTCACTAGTCAAGATGGAAAAGTTACTTTAACTGCATTAAAATCCATGAACAGCTGAATTACCATCCTAGCTTTACAAAAAATAACATAATACACAGTACACTTTTATAAGAACTTTATTATTTATATGATATAATTAACTTAATGGTTTGGTCTTTGTCCTAAGACAAAACAATGTACTTAGTCAGAATTAAACCAGTGCAGTAACCTAAATATTGTGTAAATTAAGTATTTTAACAGCATCTGGAACAAGATGTTTCTTAAAAAATTGATGTGTCTGTTCCTAGCTGAAACTTAAGGACACCACTGCAGTCTCTCTGTGCTCTTATAGCAGGTAAATGGAGATATACAATACTTAATCTTTTTGACTTGCCATTTTACACAAAGATTTAACTTAGAAATGCCTGCTGGTGCCCAAACCCCAGGTAGCTGCATCTCAGTAAAGGATTAAGGGTGCTACTGTCAATGTAGTCACCGCCATATAAAAAGTATTACGGTATTTTACGCCTACCAAGTTGTGCTGGAGACACTTTCATCCACTGAAAGTGAAATTTTGACTATTTGATGTTTCAGTAGAAATCAATATATAAATGTGAAAAAAAAATAAAAATCAATTATTTGCTGTTAAAAACTCTGCTAGAAAGTGTCCAAACTACAAAGAGAAATATTACTATAGGATTAATATATGACACCCAAATCCATAATATACACCTGTATGAGACAGTCTAGTAGCACTTCATCAGCCAAAGAATTTGCATGTTGGAAATTGCTAAGGCAGGCAGAATGTAATGCCTGATGAGAGCTGACAGGCAGGGGATTAACAAGAATAGAGACAAGTAATTCCACCATAGGTTTTACCTGTAACTGACACAGGTAGGAGTATTTAATGAATTATTCCAAAGAGATGAGGAGTGTGACAGAGTCCTCCACCTGTCTCACATCAGCTCAGGCACTGTTTGATGGCTCTTGGCACCTGGTAGCATCCTGGATAAATCCTAGATGGGATTGTTACATTACTCACATAGAAGCAGGAATTAGTTTTAAGCAGGTGAAATGTAAACTGACTTTACAGTCCCTCACAGTGGGATCTTGATGTTGAACAGGGATATAAAACCATATTCTAACAGCACTTTGCATTACATCCTTCCACTTCTTTTTCAGGACAATGGGAAAACAATTAAGCAACTTGTTCAAGAATATATAACAATCCCCTCACAAGGAGTCCAAGCACTCTGACTTGCTGGTATTATGCTTTCCATGGAGGATCACCCTCTCATTCCTTTGGCTATCTGCGTGCATTACTGAATATTCATTTTATGATTCATGGGACTACAGTGGGTTTTAGTTTGCCTCTGGATCAGAGATAAAATTTCTGAATAGAGCTTTGTGGCTTGGAGTGTTTAGTTTTCCTGTAACATCATTACTGAGCTAGCTACACACATCCTAGGACATCAATTCCAGATATCCTGCCAAAGATCAGATGAGATCCAAAGGACTGCATTCATTAGCTGCCAAAAAAATGCTGGGGGGAAGGGATAGAAAATTGCCTACATCTGTGACAGTGGAAAATAGAAATACAACTCAGTTGAATATGAAAATAAAAGCAAATATTTACACAAGTTAAAAATGAGCGGAGTAACCCAAATTTTCTTTTCAAAACACAAATAAGCTTTTGAATGTTAGAGAGAATGGATTTTTGAACGAAGTCTTACAAAAACACTAAAGAAATATTCTCACTTTATATTTCGGTAACATTGTCATTTGCTTACTTTTGTACTGAGGTCCCACAGTCATCTCCCAGGAAGAATGCAAGATGCTTTCCTTGATTGTTCCATTGTAATGCCTTAATATTCTGTATTCTCTACAGATGGAGCTGTATATTAACAGAGTTGGTTTTGTACAAACAGCTCAATCAATGTAACACAAGGATTAATCATTGTATGCCTGATTTCCCATAAAAGCTGGGGAATAAAACAGGGGCTTGCAGGAAGATCCTTCTCAGCCCTCACAGGAGCTATGTGTTTTTCAACCCCTTAAGATGCTTGGGCCTCCAGCAGAGTAGAAAACATTTCATCTTTATACTTCTTGGCCCCCACCTAAGTCTCCTGAAAGCAGCATGAAAGGAGCTGGGGCACTAACCTGCTTCCTGGCATTGATTTTACTTATGTTCATTGTGCACGTTACAAACACACACTCCCCTTTTCAAAGAGCTCTTACTCTAAAGATGCTTTATTTTACAGCTTCCCGCTCGAAGGAAGCATTTCATTCCTGTGTGTGTCTCTGCAGCTCCTCCAGCAGCTGCTCAATCCATACTGCTCATGGAACAGCAGCGTGGATGGAGCTGTGCTGCCAGTGCTTCAGAAGGAATTGTGGCACAACAGTGCCAACAAACGCAAAGCAAACAAGTTCCATTTTCTACACCTTTTTGCCAAAAAATTAACAAAAATAACTTTATCTTTTTTAAAAAACATTTGCAATTTTAAACAAACATTTAAAATTTCAGGATAAGGTGGAGAGTTTTTCCCTGTAAAAAGGGGCCAGTCTTATCCTTTAGATTGTACTTTGATTTTTTTCTCCCAAGTTACTTTATTTAAACTTTTCAAAAGTTGCTTTGAAAGCCTTACGTAATAGTGGGAGGAGAAGAACACAGAAGCTTTAAATGTATTAAATATTTACTTAATATAAGTTTGATTCATAGAGAATGTCCATCAATATTTTGGACAGTAAATAGAAATACTATTTTAAAAAGTGAACAGGAAAGAGAATACAGATATGAATTCACATAAGTTTGTTTGCCTAATGGCTCTTATGTAAGTTCATAGTTGCATAACACCATCTTTGAAACTAAAAGGTAATTTATTTTCATTACAACACAATTTATTGTTTGTTTTATCTAGGAGTAAAATTTTTAATGTATATAAAAACATTTAAAAATCCACATTGTATTAGAAGCAAGAAAGATTACAATATTACAAGAAACTGAAGTGATTTAAAAGATGATGTAAAATTATTTTTGTGTCAACCAAGTCCCAGGAATCTGCCTTGGAATAGAAACGGGTGTAGTTCCATGGCTCCCTGTTACTCCTGGAGAGCCCTTTCCCAGCCCTGTGCTGACAGCAGTTTGCTTCCTCTCCTACAGCCCATCTGGGCAGGCAAGCAGGCAAGTACAGAGAGACAGTGATTCTTTGCATATTCATCATAATCCTACACATCCCTCAGGGTCACTCCAGTGTAGGATTGCACACTGGTACAGGAGGGCTGTAAAGCATCATGGACTTACTTAACAGCTCATCCCAGGAAAGTGGAAGACAGTTTAAAGAAAGAAAAAAACAAGAGAGGGATCTTTCAGCCCCTGCATCCATAAGCCAAAACAAAAGGAGAATCCTGAAACTGTATATAAGGTTCTCACAAGGCAGCACTACTCAAATACAGGGTGGTTTAGAATGTTTCAAAAGAAACTCTAGAGAACATATCCTTCCAAATGACTCCTCACAACAGCTGTAATTCTTCCCACTCTTCCTCACATCCTCAGTTGCTTCACGTTTTTGTACAAGCCCGATATATTTCCTATTTTATAAAGAGGATGTAACATGCAGCCCTGTTAACCTCAAAAGTCTACATAATTAAGCTCTAGTTTCCTATTTTACAGATTATCCTTGGCAATCCTGACTAGCTACTGAGCAGAATAAAAGCATAAATATTACTTTTATAAACCAGAATGATGTTTTTAATACCTTTTTCTATATTAAGGCATTTGATGTAGTTATAGAGGAAATAAAATTCCGTAGATTGGAGCTCATATGCAGTTTGCACTCCTGAAAAGTTTGCTTCACTTAGACTGTGAAAGACCTGAAGGATCTGCCCTCTGATGGCCACAAGCCCTACTCCAGCCACTTGAGCTGAGCCTTAGAATTCGCAGGCAAGTTCAGAGTCTGAAAAGCAAATGCATGAAGCACTGTCCAAAGCACATACTGAAAAGGTGGAGCTGAGTCGAAATCAGATGAAAAATCAACAAAGGAAGTAATTTCCTAACACGTTTTAAAGCCGTGAAACAGTCAGTGGGATACCTTGGAATGAAAGAGGCAGTGTGACACTGGCAGGTGAACAGGGAGGTTGGCATTCAAACATGTTCCCCATCCATCCCCTGGGAGGCTGTCAGGGCAGCAGGAGCCCCTGGCCCCAGTGCTGGAAGCTGCTCTGGAAACAGGACTGGTGGGGGCAGGCACTGACTTTTACCTGCCAGGGTCTGAGCTCCTATTGCAGTTACCTGCTCCCCTCGAGGAGAGGAACCACTTTGTAACTCCACCTCAGGCAAATCCAGAGCAGCACACACCGAGAGTCCCACTGCTCTGCTCCTGCCACCTCTGGTTAGCACTTTGGTGAACACACTCCTTTCCACGGCTGGCCATTTGCTCAAGGCCTGAGGGCAATTTAGTTTTAGACATTAGTGAGTGAAAAAAGCTTCAGCGCTGAGTAGGAACCTTTCCACCTCAGGATCTACTGGCCAATTTAACTAAAAGAATGATGATTTTTTTCTCATAGGAATTTTGCCTCTGTGAAATAGTTACAAAAAAGAAAAAGAGTTTCCAAGGAACAAAACCTCAACTCTACCTGTAAAAATACTCTGGAGAGAGAACTGAAATATCTTCATATATTTACATATACATGAACAGATTCTTTCCTTAAATGTCTTGCATAAAGGCAGCAAAATAACTCAATCCTCTCTGTATTTTCAGTTGACAAAAGCATGGTGAATGTGGTTATCCACATGTGATATCCATTGCTTTCTTGTCTAATGCCCTTGCTCAGAGAAAATTGAAACTTCTATTAATTAAGAAAAGTTCATTAGTTCAACACATTCATTAACCTTTTTTTGGGAAATGTACACTGAGCACCAAATTAATCAGCATCCTGAAATCAAGTCAAAATTTATCTCTCTGTGTATTTTTTTTTTTTTTTAAAATGTGCCTACATAATTTTGGGAATACTTATTTCTTAGTCTAATTCCCTAGTGGTCAATTCATATATTCTTTACCTTATTTAAACAAAAGAATAATTTAAGAAACCACCAGAGATTTCAAATCTGTTTTCAGACATTATTAATTCAGAAGTATTAGGCTATGCCCTCACTGACTCCAGCAGTGCCCGCTGAAGAAGCTCTTTCCACCAAATTAGTCCAATTCCCACTGATAAAGCCCCTCCAGATCCGTGTGGTTCTTAATCACTTTCTGCCAAATTAGTTCATTTATTTTAAGCTCAGTTTTTACCTATCAGGTCTTTACCAAACAACTTCATTTTACTTGGCAGGGCACACCAGAGGCTGTGATGATGTCAGGCCCATTTTTCTCCAGTTCTTTTTGGCTGTAGAGTAATCCACAAAATTATAGTACATTGAGACAAGAATGGCAATGACTGAGGCTGCCCACCAGTCCCTCAAATCTCTTATATTTGTTTGTAAAGACTCTACCAGATGGTAATAGCTCTGATTGACCTTTTTATGGCCATTTCATCTTAGTTCATTACTTATAAAGATGTGAAAAGTAGATTACTTTGATCGTATTAAAATCTTATGCTGATGCCTTATTCGAATTTTTCTCCCAGTTCTATAGTTAAGGGCACAGATATAATGCCAATGATCTGTTATTTGTCACGCATGTGAAAAGCTGAATATACTGTAAAACCTTTGTTCTTCATAAAAAAATAAGAGCAACAGCCCATAGACTCAGGCAAGACAAGACTAATTTAGGATCGATCAAGTCCTTTCAGCGGTAACATCGACACAGATCTGTCAGGTGCCCTTGCAGCAAAGGCCAAACCCATCATCATTTTATCACCACATTTGTTTCAGAGCCCTCATTACATTCCAACTCCTAGTCACTAATTTCTGGCACAGTTAAATTGAGAATTAACATCACTGTAGTTCCCTTTACTACTGCGAGCTATATTTTAATACACGAATATTTTGAAGCGATGTTGCCAGCTGAATGTAGTTTCCAAACTGTAAGAAATATATTATTGGTGGGAAAATAAAGGAGGATTGAAAACTGCTTACAAGATGAGTATCAAAGAGTAATGCTTTAAAATATTTGTTGCCAGAAATCAGCACATTTATATCAAACAAATGAACTCCTGAAAAAATTTCTCATCTTCAAACACATATAACTAACATTGAATTTTCTGTTTCAAATAAGTTTCAGTCTAAAGAGTTTCTATAATCTTTAGCAAGATCCTAATTTCAGAAGAAACACTCTTTTTAAACAAAGAGATAATTATAGCTGCCAGATCAGCACAGGAAATAATTGAGTGTTAATTGCATTATTTTTATATAGTTATGTTAGGATATTTATTTATTTTTACAAGTAGTTTATAATTATTTGGAAATTGGCAACATCATGGCTTACTACTTTGTTAGGACTAGACTGGGATAGTCAGAAGTGAACATCTGTGTGTGTTTTTTTTATTCCAGAGGGCACAAATGTCCTCGTGATAAAACAAAACCCAGAAATACTTCAAAAACTGGACTTTTGGATTACTGTCATTGCTGGCCAATCCTAATTCAGATCTGATTAAAATGCATTGCACATGCCCCAAAGTTTACATACAGTGTACGTGAAGTACTAGGGATGAATATTCTTAAACTGGTAAGTAGCTCTACAAGTAAACTCATTATGAACCTGTTCACTCGTAATTAACATTTCTCAGGCATGGTCATGTCTCAGGACAGAACACAAACCCAGGCCACATCACTCCCATTACCACTGAAACATAAAACTGAAGCAGTTTTGATCTTGCCCAGGTTTACACTTGTCTGCTCACAGATACTGTGACTTCATGAGCACATGAGACGTCATTCTATACATGACCTATTCCATCCATCTCTGTAGCAGACGCTACATTTGCATTGCATCGCTGTTCCTTATCTTCACAGGTTTTCCAAAGTGTTAAGCACAGTGCATTTTCCCAGTGTCACATGGTTACATCATTCACCACAGACCCAAAATACAAACATGAAGACACTAATATGGGAGAGGGAAATTCATGTTAAAGATGTCTATAATCTTGCCTTTAAAATATTCTTACAGCCTAATTTAACTTGCTCTTCAGAAATCTGAGTCTAGGAAATGGCCACTTAATATTCAGAAATTATTATACCTTACAAGAAAGCACATTTCTCTCAGATTCATCCACACTTTATCCAGTCATTTATCCATTACTGTTTACTATCTTTTTTCACTATATCACTAAGTCCTAACTTTGTAGTGAAACACTTCCAGCTCTACCATAATCTCACCTATGCAATTAACTACAAGAAACTAATTAGAAACAGTCAAGTCAAGTGAGAACTGCTATAAATGTCTTTCTTCTTCTCCAAAAAAGGAACTTTGTGTGCAAATTTCATTGAAATACATGTTGCTTATTCCCATCTAAAAGCTGGAAACATAATCCATGGATATAGTATGTAGAAGTTTTAATTACCTAGTCTTACTTTACAACATCTGTGATAAATTCTGATGCAATACAAAGATATGTATTAGTTTAAAATTCTGGGTGGTAGTTTACTACTTTATATTGATTATTTCCTTTCCATCATAAGATACAACTTGGAGGTGGATATGTATCAGACACACTCCTCAGAGACAAAAACCAATGTCCTAATTGTACACACAGAAATTCAGTTGTGGTGGAGAGAAACTTGGTGCTGCAGAAGAGCATGTGCTGCAAAAGAGCATGAAGAGGAGCACTAGCCACGGTGTAGAAACAAAATTCCCAGTCTCCACAGACTGCAAATCTCAGGACCTACATGACTTTCTATTGTTACAAATTGTGAAATCATTCACCTGTACAGGTGACCTCCCCAAGATAAGTGACCTCATGTTGAAGGTCACCAATATGACCAAGTCTTGCTGTTAACTGAACATAAATCTCACATCTCCTTCTTGCTGCCCCTTTGTCTTTTAAATCTATAGAGCAATCTTGGTAAACTTCATTTTGCTCTCCTTAGGGAAGTCAAACTCTATTGCTTGTGCTCTCTTTTAATAGAAATATTGGATACCATATCCCCAGAGAATCTTGAAAACTTGAAGTTAAATGGAAAGAACACAGTTGACCATAGATCTGAGACAAAGGCAGATACACTTCATGCAAGTAATATAAATAAAATATTAATTCTAAGGTAATGGGAAAAGTGCCTTCTTAACTTTTCTTTCAATTTTAAAAAGCTTGAGACTTTCTTAGCTCAAGAGGAAAATTCCAGCACTTGCAGGGAAAAAAAATCTTTTCTATTTAGGCATTTACCTCTCTCCTGAAATCTTGTAAAATTAAAAGTCATGCAATTCTGAAAATGTGCCTGAAATATAGATTCTTACCAATTTAAATGAGGACTGCACACACCCTCTCAAAATTACATGGAGAGCTTAAACTTTATATAATGCAAATATACTATACATATGAAACTATAAAACAGCTCATACGGATGGTTAAAGACACCCATCTCCATGCAAATTTTAATTACTAGTCAACATTTAGGAGCATTTTGGTGAGATATATGATTTATATTAGCACTGTTATAGACCTAAAGCTGACTTCATTGAGGTCATGCTCCAAGGCAAAACTGCACCACACAGGAGTGAAGCAGGATAACGGAGTATTAAGATAATACAGTGTCTCACACTTGCTAATAAATCACAAGTGGGCCATCAGATCATCTGCTGGGAGCAATGCACCATGAGTTGCAATAATCAAGTGATTGACATTCTGGTTTGAACACCTAGTCAGAATCAGTTCACCTTGGCTTCAATAACTACCTCACTTGTAATACGTATTTACAGCATTGTTCGTGAGGTTAGTGGATAAGAGGAAAGTCCACCTTCATCCTCCCATCATCCTTCACACTTTGCTTGATAGAGTCTCCAGTGAAGGGAAAAGGTAAACAGCAGCTTCATTTGCAGCTGATTACATTAAGGTAATAATTTATAAAATTGAATTAGGGGCTTTATATTCCTCACACAGTTTCTATAGTAAAAAGCTGAACTATCAAATCAATAGTAAGTAATTTTTAAACCACGTAAGTACGGTTTTAATATTTTCTGTAAGAGGATTGAACTGAAACCTGGAAGAGAGCTATATTCCAGATAGAACCCAAGGCATCAAGTCTGTTCGCATTTGCTGTCAGCCAAAGATTCAATGGGGCAAAACTCAGCAGAACCATCTTTGTGTTGTTCTTTATGTAAAGCTATTTGAACCTAGTTACAGAAGATTAGAGAGTAAACTTCTATCACCTGGGTATGTCTGAGCAGACTTCAGGTATTTGAAGAGCTCCCTGTGCCGGGGAGGTCACCCAACCATCATTTCACAGCCTGTTGCAGATGAAGTGCTGCACTACACCAATAAAGCATCATCATCTGACGACATCTCTTCTATTGCCTCCAGGATTTAACTCAGGATGCAAGGGCTGCTAAGGAAATAAAATGTCAAAGGTGGACAATATACCCTTGAACCTCAGGGGCTTCAAGTGTGGGTCCCATGCTGAAACCCTCCACTGCACCTGAATTGTGCTGCTGTAAATCCAAATCTGCATATAAATGCAGGAAAATATGAGTGAAAAGAGCCTGCTCTTGCTGGGTGAATACTGAACAGAGATGGAAATCCAGCCCAAGTCCAGTTCTGTGGGAACAGAGGCAGGCAAAACTGTCTCTGACTTCATTATCCCTCCTCTCAATTTTCTAAATTGAGGACATATGTTTTTGCCCATGGAAACATTTTGGTTTGAGACAGTGAGGTTCAGGCATGTGACTGTGCTGATCTGTAAAGACCTTCCATGTTACAAAAGCAGTCAGAGGTCCTATGGAACTTGTCAAGTTCCATGACAAAGACAGCAGTCTCCTCCATAGCATGTGCCTCTCAGGAGGAATCAGAGCCACACCACAACCTCCCTTGTGCTTCAAGATGTACCTCTGCTAGACCCGAATGGCAAAAGGGGTCTCAGCAGTGAAGGTGTTGTCCAACAACAGCTCCATCATCTTTATCTAATGGGAATCTCTGCACTGTGGATGAGGAAAGTTAAAGTCAAAACAAATATTTAGGAAAACTTCAGTAATGGAAAGATTCTCACACCTAGTACAGGACTGGGGCTCCCAGCTGCCACAGCGTTCATGACCAGATAAATAAAAACACTCTATATTTCAACAGTCTTCAGGTAAGCAACGACAGTAATTGGGCAAGGGAGCTCCCCTCTGATACTTGAATTGCAGTACACATTAAAAAAGAATGCTAATGAGATTATTATAAGATACCACATTTATAAGGCAATGCCACCTTTTTTTACAGAGTAAGTAAAAAACAGCAGAGACAAACAAAAAATCTTAAGAAGTAGATACTGAGACAGTTTTTTTCCTTCTAATAGTGAAATCATGTCCTTATACTATTTAAAAATATTTTGCTCAACAGAGGATTGCACAGAGAGGCAAGGAAAATCTGGCAAAGGTTGGCAGTAAAGTCAAAATTTACAGTCTATAACATGGCCATGTCTTGACATAAGAATTACTTTTAGTGAAAATGTTGTACATTCTCCAACATAGTTTCAAGCCTAGTTGTTCCACAGATGGCATCTGCATTGAAAACAAACTCTAACAAACATAAGACAAATTCCACATTAAAGCAAAGCACTAGTACAAAAAACAAAAAAGCAAGCATTTCTTGCTGAAGTCATAAAAAACCAAGGCATGCACAAGGCTATAGAAAATAAACACTATAGAAGGTGCAAATACACCTTCTAGCAAAAATTAAAAAAAAAACTTGGAAAGATTTCCTCCATTAGTATGCAGCTCCTGCTCAAGGTGAATTTGAAATCCTAAATTATGACAAGAAAAAGCACCAACAAAATTTACTGGGAGTGCAAATTAAATATGCTGAAATAATGGGAAAGCTCTAGAATCTAAAGTTAATGTAAGAATAAGATGAGGGATACAAAAACTATTCTCCTATCTGTCTAAACCACTAATTATTACATGTATGCCTTTTGTTAAGACAAGTTTTAGGGACCTCCAGGACTTATGTAAATGGGAAGAAAACTTCCTCACATCATTCACAAAAAGACTTCATATCCTAATTGTGCCACAAGACTTAAGGGACTTTTTTACTGGACTAAGATAAACCACCAAAAACTCTTTTCAAGGGACAAATTTTAAAGCAAAATATTTTCACAAAAATAAAATAAACTAATGAAAAACTTATAAATCCCTTGCTAATCATCAATCTGTCACATAAATTTTATGACAGGTTTTTTCTAAGCTGAGGAACCTATGACTGGAAGATACAGTAAAAGAATAATAATAAAGGACATAAAAGGATCCTATGCAAAGGTTTATGAGTATTGGCTGTTCCTAATATTCAGCTGTATAGTGATTCTACATGTCATCTCTATTGCATATTCGTTTTTACTGTATGTTCATTTTATCAATGTCAAGTGAAAACAAGTATCAACCGATATTGATGGTAGAGGGACTTCCTTTTTCTCCCTTAAAATTAATTTTATTTCTGCCTTTCCATCTTCGTAAAATTTCAAGTTGCAGTAGTTAGCATGTTCTGTAGCACATATTTGGTACTAATATACTAATGCCACTACCTAGGCAAAATGAGTCATTGTAACGACAGCTTTTTGCTACACTATATTTATTGGCAGCAGAATCCTAGATGGCAATTCCTGCCATAACAGAGCTGCTGCTGCTGTTCTCAGTCCCAACAAGGGACAAATATGGAAATTCTCTAACTTATAGTACTCATGGAACAAAGTAGAAGAAGTCTTTTTCATGACCCAAAGAGTACTGGAAATTGGCATTCTCAGGACAGCCACTCTCAAATGCACACCAATAAAAACACACATGCATTCACTACAATTTACAGCATCACTTATCAAGAACACTAATTCTGTAGTAATTTTGATGTATGTTGATCTGCAGGATACTTATTTGAGGGTGTAATATTATAGTTATAAAAAAAAAAGCAATATTAAGGAAGGAAGTTATATTAGGAGAGGAAAGGAAGCAAGTCTTGTAAGAACAAATAAACAGGTTTGTTGTTGTTTTTTTCTATTGCTTTCTTTCCGTGCTCTATTATTCTATATGATCAGCAAAGCAAGATAATTTACTTTGACCGATGTTGAAACTTATTACTGTAAGTTTCCTATATTACATATTCTTTACATAAATAAATTAAAATAGAGTAAAAATGTATAAAAAAGTCCCACTACTATTAAACTACTATGTAAAGCACATGTCTTCAGGTATTACTTAATATAAGCCCTTAACAGAAAACACTATATTCCTATTCATCAACAAACTGGGACATATTGAGACAAAAGCTGTTTCTGCACCACAAAGGATCAAAAAGAACATTTGCCTTATCAAAGACAAAAGAACCAAACATGAAGATGATTATTTTCTATCTCTGAACTGGTTGCTGGGGTTAGTTCCTCCTGTGTGACAACGTG
The DNA here is from genome assembly GCA_013399895.1 of Serilophus lunatus. Lineage (NCBI taxonomy): Eukaryota > Metazoa > Chordata > Aves > Passeriformes > Eurylaimidae > Serilophus > Serilophus lunatus. The sequence continues at coordinate 1,040,729 of VXBA01005117.1, forward strand.
CTATCAGGTTTATCAAATAGAATACAAAACCATTTCTGTATCTGTAAATAGATCGCCTTTTCACAAATTTGAAGCACGTGGCACAAATTTAACAGTACTAGTAAGCAAAATTATTTTCTGGAAACATTTTTCCTCAGTGCTCCTGTTCTTCATGTTCTGTTTCCATGCTGTTACATAAATTCAGCCTTCTTCATTCATTTGGTCTATGCTGAGATTACCATTGTTTATAATATAATTTCATATGAAGACACCATCTCAGTGATCTCTCCAGACTAGTAACATGGAACTCCATTTAAAATTCTCAGAATTCTGCTCTTAAATTTTTCAGAATTCTGTGAGTTTTGAAGTGAGCACTAATGGATTAAAAAGTATGTAAAACACCTTTGTTTCATTTATTGAAGGGGGGGGGGGGAATAAACAAAAAACTAACAACAAACAAGCCATCATTTTTCCACAAATTTTAAGTATTCATTGTATTACTGCTTGTATAGAATAACATGTAAGATGGTGGAAAAATGGGAAATATTTCTCAGAGAAAGGAGGAAGGGGGGATGTGATAATAGCAATTGTTTTTTTAAATTCATCATCTTCAAATTATTTCTGTTCTTACATATCATAATGTGCCTGTGTTAAAGAGCATAGCAGTCATCCTTTCTACCTGTAAATAATAAAGTCACATAATTCAATCCATGAATGTTAAATCAAGCTCATCTTGGAAGATACATGAATTTTCTCTTAAAACATCCTGATGCTATTTTGCCTCTAATTTCACCTGTGTATGGAAAAAAATAAGTGTTGCTCACAAACATGAAAACTGTGATACAAGTTACGTGAATGCCTCATAAAATCAAATATGCTTGAGTTCAGAAAACCACTACAATCTTCATACAGGTTCCTCTTACCTCCAAGCAACAACTTTTGTGCGTGCAAATTCTCAAGGGGAACAGCCTCCAAATTCTCCCATCAGCACAGGTATAATTTACAGAAGAGGCTTCTGCTCACGCACAAGAAAAGGGCGAAAGTCTTAAAATCTGCCCAAGAGGACCAGGATTTAACCGTGCCTCACAAAGAGGTACAGCTCCTTCTGGCTCCATTGAGCCCAGTTACTGAAGAGACAGTTTGTTTTCCTTTTTCTTAAGCACCTAAAGCTTTGGAAGCTGCATCAAGCCCTGCCTTTAAGGCACACGCTTCGCCAAGCACTACAGGCAGCAGCACCAACTGAGCTGAAAGGCTCAGGTCTGATTGCAGTGAAACAACCAAACCCGGCACAGTTCAGTGTCTCACAGAACTAAATCAAAAACAATAGGAACAGCAAATATCACGGAGGAAGACAAAACTCATTTTCAAACAGCTGCTTGAAGAGGAAGCTAAATTCACTGACTGAATTATTTACAATTATATTATTTGCAAAGATTGATTTAAACGACAAAGTGCTTCACCTCAGATCATTCCTTTCAACTACTCAGATTCACCTCAGTCAGATAAAATTCACCTAATCACTTCATCAAGAATCTACTTCAGCTGTTCAAACCTATATATTCAGATCAGGGACATCTTGCAAACCAGTTTTTCCGTTTCCTTTTACTGACACTCTATAACAGAGGACTCCATTCCCTTGTTTCAGATGCACACACTCTTCCAAATAAAGATGTGAGAAAGAAAGAGCCTAGCTCTAGTGCTATTCCCTCATTTAAAGGAATGACCCAGGTGGCACTTTATGTGTTTATATAAAATAATTATATTGATCTACAAGATTAGTTATCCAGTAAGTGATTAGTCTGCTTCAAGCATCAAATCGACATCAAAACCTGATTTGTTCTTCATTGTCTCTCCAACTTTTACACATTCAGCTCAGTAACTTTGTTTCAGAACAGGTCTTAGATGAATTTTTCTACGCATGGTGGAAGGCTGCTTTATACCCTGACACCTCCGAGGGCTAAGAAATATCCCGTGAATACCACAACACGGAATCACTTATAAAATCACACACAATTCATGTCTTAGAAGGTGTAACATGGAAACCCTTCAAATGCTCTGTTTGTTTTTAGAAGATTATAAGTAATCTTCTAATCAAAACCAAAAACATTTGCAGAGATTTACCATAACAACAGATTTTTATGTTTCTGACAAGTTTCACTATTCCTGAAAAGAGTTTAAGTAAACCTCTGGAAAATGTGGACAACTCCCTGAAATCCCATTTATACAAGCTTCCTTCTGATATCAAATTATTATGCCAGTTGCCTTAGTTACATTATTTCAGTATCTCAGACATGGATACCTCTGCCTTATCTCCACAGATAGATGATACAAAATCCATTATTTCTCTATGCATAGAGTCTTTATTTTCACAATGTTGCTTACACATTGGTGGCCTCACTTATTTCTGTACTTAGGGCAGATAAGAGAGAGCCAGTGAGCACAAAGAATTTCTCTAGAAGATTTATTTAAAAACTGCTCCTACCAGCTGGAGGCCTGAAATAGCAGTTTAAGATCCATTTCCCTGTTTTCAGCATAGCTGGACATACTGGCTGTTAGTGCTGTCACAGAGCTGCTCTTTGGTTACACAAAATCAGGCACAGCACTGTTTTCTAATTTACCACTTAACCACACATCTGCTCAAACCTTATCAATGAGCTAAGGCACAATGAGGGAATTGCAACCAGATGTTTTTCCATGCACAAGATAATAAACATACTGTATTCTTAATTTCAACACCTTTTTTTTTTTTTTTTTCCAGCTAGGTATGAACCACCTAACAACTGCAAACGTAAATCACCAGAGAGATCCAAATGCAACCAACTATCCAGCCTGGTATAGACTCTAAGTCAGGTTAAGTTTATTAAAAGCTTTAAACATTTATAAATCTCCAGGGAAGCATGACTTTAACGCATGGCATTTAGAGGTAAATCATTGGTGTAATAGAGAGGCTCCTTCCTGCAGCCTCCTGGGACTGGGAGACTGGCTCAGGCACTGAACTCCTTTATCATCCTCACACTAATTGTAGTGCATCTCAAAATGATTAGATCTATTGTTAGAACAGGCCTTGTCAGCAGCTGGGACACGGTGATTAATAGAAATTTCTCTTTAATTCCTTAGGATGTAGAAGTCTAAAGTCACAGTTGAGCCTTGGACCACAATTATTAGGTGATTAATGAAATTATAATTACCACCCTTCCGCTCGCATTCATCACTAAGTTTACTATTAATCATTAGAGGTAAAACAGGGGAAAAAGAAAATATTTTACAAGCACTATGCTACAGATACATGGGAGAGGCATAAATGGGTCAGGAAAATATCCTCTGATGCACCAAGCTGGAGCAAATGTGTGTCATTAGCAACAACCTAACAATGATGATGGCTCCAGTGAAGGTCAAGCTTGCTAATAGGAATCATTTTCTGCCTGATAACAGCCACCACCTCATCCAGCATTGGAAAAAGATACAGACCAGTTGACTATCAAGATAGGAGAAACAGTTTTTAGCATCTCTGTCAGTAAATGGACCAATCAACCCAATAATAGGATTCCCTTCTGAGTTTTCAGTACATTTCTTTTAAAGTCATGTAATAACGAGGTAATATAAATATATTTTGTCAGTCTATGGGCACGACTATCTTGCACCATTAGACCCCTAACATCCTATACCTACACCACACTGTCCATCAGGTGACAGAGCAGCTGGGCCACTGCTCTCACTCCCTCTGTTCCTGTTTCCCAGTGCTTTTAATCACTGGTGCCTCTGAAATTGTATGGGTCACATTGTCATAGCCTCATTATTTTCCAAAGACAACTCAAAGTGGCCAACACTTGCAACAATTAGGAATTCAGAGCTGCTTTAGCCCCGTAGCATTAATGTCAGGAAAGGTCAGAATTTTTTTCCCTTCTCGAGTCATCAGATTCTATGAAAGAATAATTAGTTTTTCCACAGATCAAAAAAATATGCAAGAGAAAGAAATTAAACGCAAGCAAAGACTGAGGCCCCTTTTTTGCCTTTGGCATGAACTGCTCTTCTAAAATTTAAGGGCTCAACAGTCATCATCTCCCATTAGAGACTGAAAAAGGAGGACAGAAAGTTTCCTCACCTTCCACAAACCTAAGCCCTCAAACTGAAAATGGGCAGAGGAATGACAGGTCTCCATCATTCCCCATCCTGCAACCTCTCTCTCCACGCTGCAATGCCTTCATGTCCTTGCAGCTACATGGTGTAGCCTGAATGACTATTTACTTTGCACTGATCTGTATCAGGTGAAAAATCACTGTAATTTAGATCTCATTTGTTTATGTAATAAATGATTTGTTTATACTGAACTTGATGCTTTACATCAGCTCCTTGAAATGTCATTAAATCACAAATCACTTGTAAGACCATGCCTAGGTAAGGAAAAAACAGCAATTCTGCCACACAAGCCCAAAGCATGCAACCACTTCACTGTGTTTACCAGCAGAAAGAAGTGATTTCTCTGATCAGCCATTTTTGAATATGTCTGAAATGCCGATTACAGGTGGTTTTTTTACTGCTGATTTAAACAAACATTACTTAACTGACATCCTGTGAGTTTTAAACAGGAGGTGGGTGAGGACGGCAATGCTGGTGGTTTCACAATGCTAAATTTCAGCCTCCTGGGGAAAATAAAAGAGGTCACTAAGCTTTGATATAATTTATCTGAGCATATGCCGAAGTGCACTAAATTGTGTAAGGGACGATAATAAATAACTACAGAGCATGACAGAGTAGGAATAGAGAACTGTAGTTGTATTGCACTGTTCAATCAGATGGTTGGGTCAGTTAATGCTCCAGCTCAAGGCCGAACATCAATCTTGGCAGCTGGTGTGATATTCCACAACATGGACACCAGCAAACTCACAGGTTCTCAGCAGGGTGGGAATGAAAAGAATGTCACAGAAATTTACAGAAATTAGCAATACTATCAATCACCTTACACTATTTACTTGCTAAAAGCCAGTAAACATTACTATATTCATTTATAAATATTGTTATTCTTAACATGAAATTGAATACTAATAGCTTCCAGATAGAAATTAGAGATACTCAATTTATACATATGCCTGCCTACAAATTTGGCAGAGACTCATGGCTGCTCCAGAATTTTCCTACTGCAAGTTGCAAAAAAGTTATATTCCCATCACTTCTTTATCTAAGAACTATAAACTGGATACCAGGATGCTTTTGACTTCCTTGGCTTTATTTGTGGTTTTTTAATTCTGACTTCCCTATCAAAATATGCTCTTCTTTTCCCCAATTCTGCTTTAATAATAATTTCATGATAAATTACACCTAAATGCTAGGAAAGATTTTAAAGTCAAGGTTCTGGCAATTCAGAGGCAAGATGACTTTTAGTGCCCTAGTATTTAGTTGATGAAACATTTTTATCTATTTTCTAGTAAAGTGCAAAGTTTTATACTTTGGAAAAGACACTGTTTATGTTTAGCGAACACCTTACACAAGACTGGTGAATATACTACAATCAAACTTTTTCAAATATACACAGCACTCCTTATCAAATACACAGCACAGTTTTGCTGTTTGGGTTTTGTTTGTTTGTTTTTTTATTGTGAAGAAAATCACAGATTTCATTCACAAGAATGGCTGGGCTATTTTACAAATATGACCACAGAACTAGAAAGTTACTTCAGAGATTAATCCAATATGTAACAGTGTGGATGGTAGGTGCAAGTGGGTAACAATTAGCTTGTTAACCAGACAGGGATTTGGACATTCCATACAAAGATGACTTAAATAGAAATCCAAATTCAATAACTTTTTGAATAGATTAACTATAGCTTTCTAAATAATACAGCACATATTAGAAAGGGTCACATTTATACTGGCTTTAACAGACCCAGGAGGGAAACTACAGTAGTTGTCTTTGATCTATTGGCCTATATTAAACAGTGATGTGCTGGAGCATTGGGAAATGCCCTAATTTATTCCTGGAAAATATGTATGCATATTGTCAGATGGAACATTCGTTATACGGTGGTGGTCTATTATATGAGAGAGATTAAAAAAGTAAAAAAGAAGCAGAGAAGTATGTCATCCATCCAAAATTGAACAGAATCACTGGCTAGATTGCTAAGGAGCAATTTTGATTGAACTTCTTCATATGAAGACATTCACTTCATTTTGTCCAACAAAATGTGCTTCTGAGCTTAAAAAAGGAAAAGTAAAAAAGGGGTACATAATAAGTGGCTGACTTCAGGTCACAGATATTGCAAGGGAAAACAAGATTTCCCAATAGATATTAAGGTCCCTGCAGGTACAGACAAAGAACAGAACATGAGTTGTCACTCCTGACACAACTCTCAGGCTTGCAGGGTTTGGGATCCAAGGCACAACAAAAGAAATGACCCAACACAACCATCATACGAACCTTTCTGAGGTCTGAACACACTTGCAGAAACTTAACGGCCTGGTATCCAGTCCTAGTGTCTACAAATACGCAGAATTTTAGAGTGCTACACTTATACCAGTACTATCCAACCTACAACATGAACTCGATGCTCATTCCAGCATCTTTAGGAGTTTTGTTAATGTGTGCTAATTAAAAACAACAAAAAACACACCCGAGATGTGTAAAGATACAGTTTTATTCTCAAACATCGGATCTGCCAGTCGTTTTCATTTTTCTCAGGGCAAAAATAACAAATAGAGAAAAAAAAATACTTTTCCTTTGCATTTCCTAAAATTGAATTTTCCTCCTTTCCTTCACACACTCCCATTGCATTGCTTGACAATACTTTCTGTAGGGGGAAATGTTGCACATCTGTTTCTAATCAGAAAAATATAACAATATTACGTCAATAGAGGCAGTTTGCATTTATACCATCACATTTACTTTTTTTATGAGAGAGGATTGTGACTATTCCTTGCTGGCCAGAGTAGATGTGGACATGAATAGCAGCTGAACAGCCTCTCTCTGCATACAAAAAGCTCACTCCTTGGTACCAGCTGAAACTCTAATCAGAGTTCCTTCACAACACAGATACTGTAGGTGTGCTGTGCTAGTCACTGCTGTTATTATAAAAGACATTTCAGGAATTGAAAAAATTGCAGCTTGTCAGTTGAGACTCGTAATCGTTGCCCATTCAGTTAAAAGGTTTAACAGGGCTACTGGTAAAAGAAGAAATAATAGATTCCCTTCTTGCTAATCTCAGAAAGACACAAGTGGTCTATATTAACAATTACCTTAGACATTGAGGGAGATTTCTAATAATGCTGTATTAAAACGAAAGTTAGTATATTCTGATGGGAATTTAATATCCACAACCATCAGCAGCTTGACCAGAATATGTGTGGTAGTTCAGATGCCAGAGGAGCTGTGGTTATTTATCCCTGTCCCCCACAAAGCATCACCCAAAATGTGCCCAATGAGCCTCTTCCTTGGTGCACTTGCACTTTTAGCAGAGGCCATTTGACCATGCTGAGAGTTTAGGGATACGTGAAATATCACACTTAGGTACATACCCTAAAGCAAGTAGAGGCCACATGATAAGTTTACTGTAGAAACAAAAGCTGGTTAATGTCCTGTGTAACCCAAGAGGTTTTCGGGCACTCGCTGTTGTTATTGCAGTCTTAAATGGAAAGTCATTTTAATAGAATCTCTTCTGATAACTTCAAATTGCTCCTTAAAATGTAATAAATGAGAAAGGTGATTCTAACTTTTGGATCTTTAACTACATATTTATACACATAATAACATGCTTGTTACTGTCTGTGCATGAAAAGAGAACTGACATTCATAATCTAAAGTACAAATTACATTAACGACACTTCAAGATATTTAATAGCCTTTCTAGATGATAGCCTATATTAGGCATAAACATTCAGGAATAATTCATAGTACAAGCAGATAACTATGAGATAAACAGCAAAAAAAAGATAAGGAACATGATTAATATTAAAGCTGCTGTGGCCTACTGGGGAGGAGAAAGAAGAGCAATCACTGTTAACCAGAGACTTGAAACATCATCTTCAAAACAAAAAACAGAGAAACCTAAACCTCTGTTCTCAACAATATTACTGAATTGTCAAGTATTATAATTCTCTGAGCAATGTCCCAGTCATTCAAGTTAAGCAAAGCATCCTTTCTTCCCTGCACTCTCCCGTGTTCCTCAAACTGCTGCAGCCCCAACACTGCTGTCAAAGCAAGTTGAAGTCACACTGTCCACTTAGTCATAAAATCAGAGCTCCCCTCCCCTCGCACAAGGCACTTCATACTCTAGTAAGCATTGCAAAAAGAATAAAGTGCTCTAGGAAGAATGGCTTTGTAATAAAAGTGTAATTGAAATGGCTATACTGCTGCCTCATTTCATTACTCACACTGGCCTCTGCTTGTTAAATTTTAAGATCTCTTGGGAAACCAGTGCATAATATAACAACACTCCAGAGTGTCAAAACAACCATTGCTATGATTTATCTTATGCATGACATCAAGGATCTATTTTAAAGTAAAGATTTTACCAGTAAAACAAGCTCTTTAAACTATCCCAGTTCCCTTAATTTAAAGAATGTATGTTAAAAATTTTGGAAGACCTTAAGGAATTTCTACTTGTTTTTGCTTTTCAGAAATGTTTTGTGTCTCCTTACTCTTTTGCAAACCCAAAGTCATTATAAGAAGAAAATCTAATCTGGGTTTCTTGAACAAAAATTAGGGTAAGAAAACAAAATTTCATCAACAATGCAACTAACAGAAGAAAAAGAATTCAAACAAATATAAAATCCAATTCCAAGCTTAGAAATCCTTTGTTTGAAGTAGTTTTGTAAATTAAGTTCCAATCAACATAAGGATTGCAAATATTTCTGGGTAACACACACTAAACTCTTCAGGGAAGGCTACCTGGATACCCAGCAGACACATTCCTCCTGCCATGGGCTTTTCCCTTAGGGCACCTTCTTGCTGGCCACTCTCCTCACTCAGTGCTTTGAAGTTGCCTTTTGAACTACAGCTTTAGTAACTCGCTGAAGATAATGAGATCTTAAATAAATGGGCTGTTACCCTTCTCACAGGTGACAGAAGCAAAAGGTGTCTCTGTTTCTGCAGCTCCTTGCTAACTCCACCAGCATCTACAATTAAACTGGAAAATTCCTTGCAACCACAACTACCATTTGAAAAATTCCTTCTACCTCACACCCCATTGCAGCAGGTAAGGTCACCACAGAATATTTTATGTTATTTGTTTCTAAAGAAAACCACCATATTCACAGGAGCAGTACCATTTCTTCATTTGGCTTTAATTTCCCCATAAAGTCTGCTACGGCCATAAGATGTTACCTATAGGAAAATGCCATAAAATTTATTTTGTCTGGGCTTAATTAGCAGTTTTACATTTAGCTCCTTCCACTGCACAGAAAAGCCTTGACTTCTCTGTAGCAAAGCCTAGGAGTCAGTAATAGGCCATATAACATACAATATTACTTTTTGCTCTCTGTTCCAATAGCTTACTGCTGCTATGGAAGATTGATCATTTCCAGTGTGCTTTTATTTGGAGGCAATTTCTTCTTTGTGTTAGGAAACTGTGGCTAAGTCTGAGGCAAACACCATGACAGAAGGACTTTCAGAAGAATACTAAAATAATGATTCAAACGGGTACTTTTTACACCCACCTGCCCTCACCTTATAAATGCTGACCCAAAGATCAGAAGAGGTTTAGAAGGGATCAACAGCAGTTTTCCTCCAGGATTTCAAACCTGCTTTTTCATTCAGTACAATCCAGTGACAAGAGCACGTGTCACAGGCTTAGATATTGTATATGTCACGATACCCCAACACATCTTAGAGGAAAAATGGAGAGAGAACACAAATTATAAGGAAGAAATTCACCTATCAGAGTGGACACATCAGCTTTTTGCCCTTTGTCTTTCTGTTTCTTCCATGTAGATCTCCTAAATGAAACATTTAATCGTTGACTTCTGTTCATCGCTTAGTAGCCCTCAGTTTATTCTGACATTGACTGGCACAAGAAGTGCATTTCCTAGGCACTGATAAAAGGACAGAAGGCTGTCACAGTTAAATTTGGTTACCAGCTCCCTTTCATTCATCCAGCAAGTGCTGATCATTAGTCCTCAGCCCTTGGAAAGTGGCAGAACCACCAAGTAACACAGTCAGATCAATGCAGAAGGAAACAGGCAATTGAAGCCCCGTGTCTCTGCACTGTTAACACATCCCATCTATTCTCCCTGCTTTCTATATAAATTTAAACAATTTAAACCTTATAGTTTAAAACATATAGGGGAAGTAGAAATCAATGGGAGCTTTGTTATTTTAAGAAAGCAATTTGAAAGAGTCAGAAGTGTTGACTCCTTAGGACTTCAGTTTGTATTTTCATGCAATTGTGTGGCAAATTATTTGGCTGTGGAAGAAAAACTAACGATGGAGCTATGTGGACTTTCTGTGCACTGCTCCCTATAGGATGCAATGAATCAGTTACCTGACTCACACTTTATGTAAGCATTATTGCACCTTATTTAACTACAATTTCAGATTTTTATTGTTACAGAATCTAAAAGCTTTCTGAATTCTGCAGTTCTGTCAGGAGCATAGACTGTAATGATCAAGATCTCAAGGTCAGAAATATGAAGAACAGAGTAAACCAGTAATTTCACACTGTGTAACAGTCTGAGAATACTGGCCCCTGACATGTAATGCCACGAAGGAAAACAACAAACTTTCATTTGTGATTTAAAGAGTGTAAGTTTACTCAAAGGTGCTTTGCTATCCCCCAAAGTTTTAGAGTGTTATAACCAGCCTTTACCACTTGTCAACACTTAATAGCCTACACCCCAATGATTGATTTTGTTCGATTGGATTTTTTTTCTCTCCAACTCATGTATTTAGCTTTTAGCTGCAGCTGGCTGACAAGGCATCTATCATGGCTAAACAGACTAATTCAGAAGCATTTGTTTTCTGCAGCCATGTTTGTTTGGTTTCCTGTTCCCACGTAGCAGCACAGATTTACCTTGTCTCTGCCTACGATATCCCATAAACAGTTCTGGACCTACCTCCACTTCCTTCTGGGTCTTTCTCCTTATCATCCCACTGCCACCCTTGCCTTCTAAGGAAATTTAGTTGATTTGGAGAATAAAGATTTCTGAATAAGGACCAGTACAAGTTTTTTTGTAGTTATCAAAATACATTTAAGATATATCTATGCTCACCTCATTTAAAAATATGATCTTTCAAGGCACTTCGTAAGTGGAAAGACATCCAAAAAGGTAGCTGTTATACTCTCCAACTATCTAAGTTATGCCCTCCAATAATTCTGATCTGACTGCAACTGATATACACTATGATAAATGTACAGTGTCAGACACATTCTTAGGTTTTTAAAGTGAAGAGACATTATGGGAAAAAAAGATAATGATAGTAACTTCTGCTAAGTTCTTTCAGAGAAGCAAAGCTGTAGGTAAAACATATCCCCGAGGACCTGAAGTATGCTGCTATGAGGGGTGAAGTAATTCAGCAAAATATAGAGCATGATTACCTGCAATCCTTTCAACTAATACAGATGTCACAGGGATTCAAGACTAACTTTAAAAAAAAAAAGTGATAATTCTGGTGTCTATTCTGAGCTTCATTTATCTCAGAGTGAGGAGACATGGAAAACATGGGAACAGCACAGGAGAGGCAGGAGTGACAAAATCATCCAACAGCAATCTTTATTCCACAGGAAAACTGCATTAGACATTGTTGTTTAGATATTTCTTAAAAGTTAAACCCTGCCTCCTGTCTAGGAAGGTAATTAAGAACTGTCTTTTAACACACTGGTGTTTTTGGTAATTTGGTGAAGGTAGGAGTGATACACAAAATATTTGAGAAGCTGCTGAGTTAAATCCTGCCTGTTTGCAAAAACTTAAAACTGTTAGAGTACTGCTTTGTAAAGTATTATTAATGGTTTTGGAGCCAAATGAATAAATATCACTTGCAAGTAAACTAACATTTGAGGAATATTAGTGTGAGGAGCAACTATTTTACATAAAGGAAAAGACTTCAATAACTGCCCATCTTGCAGCCCCCAAGGGTATTTCCCAGTTCCTTCTAAGAGCTCTCTCTAGGTAGTTCTAGCATGTAGCTTTATTCCTTATAAATATAGTTTTATATTTAACTGAGGGCCTCAAATCCTTTTCTTCTCTATCAGGAAAAGTGCTATAAAAAACATTGATAGAGAAGTTGCCTGCACAGAGTGCAGTGTTGTTGGGCACGCCTGGCTTACTTTACAATGGCCAGCAAGAGAGACTCATTCCTTCTGAGGGGAAAACAGCATTTTTCCATTAAGTGAACTGTGGTATTATACAGCAGAATACTCTGCTTCTTAGAGTCTACATAACACTCGCTATCCATGTTTCCAACCGAGTTGTTTACTTTCTCTCAAAACCCCGACTTGGCAGAGCTTGTGAACAGCCTGCCACGCTGCTGAGCACAGTGCCACAAATATGAAAGAAAGAGGCAATTCTGAAGGAAGCACATCTGAAAGAAGCAAGATAAAATAGTGATGGCACGATTATTTTTATTTTATCAAGTCGCTGTAAAACTGCCAAGCCCAGAAGCCTGGCATTTTAGCTGTGTTCTGAAAAAGCAAGCAAACTAGTCTCTCTTGCTTCTTCTCCTTAAAAGAAAAAAAAAAAAAAAGTGTTCAGATGTTTCCAAGTCACAACACTTGTAAATCCTGAAATAGAGAGAATGAAACAGATCGTAAAGCATCATTACTTTTACTTAGACAAAGATCTGTGTTAGACACATATATGAAAGCAGTTATAAAACAATCAGAATTCAAAAGCACCAAGAGTCTTGTTCTTGCTGAGACCCGCCTGCCTTGTCCCATCACCTCCTAGGCAGGCTGCTCAACAGGGAAATAAAATCAGAGGATATAAACTATAAGAATACACTGTGGATGGCAAAAATCATGGACTTGATCTCAGAGGTCTTTTCCAACATAACTGATTCTGTGAAATGATCTTAATTTTCAAAAACAAAGCCTAGAAGGGGAAAACTAACACGTACATGACAGAGGAACACTGTAAAGATCTGATTTTCCTGTAGGGAAAATTGGAAGGAAAAGGAAAGGAAAAATCAATGAAATACAACATTATTCAAGAAACAATTTTATCATTCATCTCTCATAATAGAGATTGTTCTCACTTTCAGTAAGTAAAAAAACCCCAAAACAACAAACACCCTCAATATTCTTAAAGGTCTTAAATAACCTCATTCTCAAAACAAGACACCAGTTTTAGACCGCAGTTTTTCCCACAATACAATGAGATTCAAAGTCATAAGAAATGCTTCCATACTTGGAACACTTCTTCCACACCTCCTTGTTACTCCTACTAAAGGACCCTTTGGTCTGTGTAGGGCTGGCCAGGCAGGGACACGTGTGAAGTGAGAGATAGCAAAAAAATATTTAAAAAATGGTGAATCCACATTAAAATCATTCTGTGCTCATGTTGATCCATCAGCACTGGCTTTCTTCCTCTTGAAAAGCCATCCCAAAACAACCTAAGGGCAAGATGCACATCTCCACTGCAGGATACACTATGTGCTCCTTCAACATCTCACTCTCTACCTGATCAGGGATTGGATTCTCATAATGAACAGCTAGGTTTCACCAAAATGCCTGGAAAAGCTGTTCAAGATCCTCTTACCAACATGTACCCTGTACTAAATGTACAGAAGAGCATGATATTTTATCTGTTATCTGACCCACAGACCAAAGAAATACATAAAATTGGAGAGTAAAACTAAGTATGGAATATTGCCAGATAAACAACACAGTACTAAAAATGTTCCCACATTGCAAATACTTGGAAATTGTTAGTGCTTCAGGTTAGGATGATACTGCTCTGAACACCTTCAACTATAATAACAATGAGCATCCACAAACAATCTTGTCCTTTGCAATAATTGACTGTGGGCACCCTGACAAAGGAGGTTTCCACAAGTGGTGGCAACTTGAGTATTTAATGTGAATCTTTGTTGAAGAGTTAAGAGGAATTCAGAATAAAATCCTAAGGGAGAACAGTAGCATGACGAATAAAACAAAGTGCAATTTCTCCTTTGGTTCATAGTTTACACCATTTGTATTGCAGATATATAGTGAAATGCATGACATTACAAAGTACTGTAAAAATTTATGGATTTAAAAACAAAGCAGTGGAATATGCATCTTTTCAGGGATGATGAATTCTACTACAAACACCAACCACTGTCAGAGTTTGCAACATTAATTCTTTTTTGAGTAAGAGAAACTTCTAGTATCTGTTAGAGTTAGAAAAACAGCACAATGCACAGCAATTAATTGTGGTATTTGAGAAAACAGAGAGGCATTTCAAAACAAAGCTAAAATGTAAGGTTTTGGTCATCTTTTTCCCAACTACTGTCCAGAACTCCAGCATCAACATCTACTATGTGGAGCCTGGCAATTTTTTGTAAAGGCATTTTCTCTATTTTAACTTAAGAAACAAATCAACTAGAACCAGTTTGTAAAATTCCAGCAATAATCACAGTTTGTATTCATAACTGCATGGAAGAATATTGTAGGAGCCTTTCAAATGAAGTTCATACATAGGAACAATAACACATGAAAAAGAAAACCCTACTTCCATCATCAAGGCAGAGTTAGTTGCAAAAAAAAAAAAAAAGTATTTTATTTTCTAAGACAAGACAAATACTGTATCATAAAAATCTACTTTACGCATTTTTAGATGCTTAGACCTTTAGCACATACATTATATTGTTCATCTGTGTCCTTCAGTTCCAAGCAGGCAGACTGCAGGCTGGATACACCATTTCAATGGCAATTGATTCCAGGCCAACATCTTTTTGAGACTCCCTGAAATTTGTGTCCAACTGTTACACAAACTTGTACTGTTGGACAGTGACAGAGGCAGGCTCAGTCAGATGGACAAAAATGCTTTGGACTCATAGCTCGAGATAATAACTGCTCCTGCTTTGCAGGAATGTGAAATGGGACAATGTGCAACACAAATAAAAGATCTGGAAAAAGGTCTTATTTATTGAAGTAATTATGAGAGGACACACTTTCTTCCCTGCACATCGCACAGACACTGGGATGTAGATGGGGGACATGTTCAGGAGAGCAGTATGGCCAGGCTGGACACTCCCAGCTCAACATCAGAATCTGCAATCAAAAGCAGTCAGAACAGGCAAAGTCTCCACACCACCTTTTATTTTTTACCGCCTCCCTATTTTGCGCTCCTTTTTAGATGAAGAAAAGCAATGAAGTCTGAAGATGCACCATGCAGCTTTGCTGGGCAGAAAACTCATGAAGCATGGCCTGAGGAGTGAGAAATGCACTTCGAGGCCAGTGCTGCTCTGGGTACTCAGTGATACAGCAGCACCTACTCGCCCTGAGCAGGTGCCTGTCTCCCTGCAGTAACTAAAACACACGTTACAAATGCTGAGTATGAAGTGATAATCTGCCCTCGTATGCCTCGTTATTTTCTGGATTCTTTCTAAAAGGCAGATGGAGAGAACAGTGGTGTTAATCTCATTTGGGCTTTGAGTGGATACATAATACCCATTACTGCATAGCCGTTGGGGCACCGAGTTGGAGCATATCTGCTTCATATGCAATAATTCTCAGCCAAAAAAATTAATCAGCCCATAAAATATCCTTCAAGAAAAACAACTAATTTTGCAGCTGAGAAGCTGCCTGAGAGGGTGAGTGACCTGGTGACAGCAACCCAGAGCCAATGTCTCCACTATGGACACAAAACAATAGTCATATAACTTAATGAACTGGTGAGATACCACATTTCAGTTAAGTATATTCAGTCAAAAAACAATTTCAATGCTGAAGATGCATGAACTGTAGTTTAGGCAGTGTACACCGGGGGCCCTAACAGCATTTGTGAATAATTTGTCCCCCAACACTTGGTTTCAGTGTTGTTCATCCTTCATGACCAAGTAAAACATTCAATGCAACAGAATAACAGCTGGGATGGATTTCTGCAGGTGAACAGCTCACATGATGCTCAAGTACCTACTTCTGTTATTGCCTGGGACAAGACTTTGTGGCAGTGCCTGTGTTTGCTATCCAGAAAGATAAAATTCGTGTTGCTAAGTCATCAGGAATGAAGACATGCTCTTACTAAGCATTGTGGCAGTTAACACTAAAAAAAGCCAACCAACTAAAAAATTCACACCACCACCAAACTAACCAACCATCAACATGAATAAACGATTGTAGGTTTCCTAAAAAAACCATGAAAATCTCAGGAGATAAACTGGCAGTTCAAAGCCCACAACTTCCAAAAGCTTTCCCTCAAACACTCTCCTGCAGAGGTCCACACTAAAGCCAATACCATTTTTCAAATTTAAAACAGAGCATGGGAGAGATTTTATTGTGCTCCTGCATCCTAAGAGCTTTTCAGACCTCTCCTCTCACTCCCAGGTGCATAAATATGTCCGCTGGTGTATTGGTGAAGAGGATGGATTTGTTCCTGTGCACAGCTCCTGCCTCAATTACACATAACTGCCAGTGACAGCCAAGTGGACACTGGAAAAATGGACACCCAATGAATCACAACTCCTTTATGTTTTCCATTTTAAGATTTATGTATGTTGAGCACAGCTCAAACCAAGTAAGTTACAGTCCAGTGCAACTTAATGACTTTGCTACTCAGAGCTTTCTCCTCAATAACGTGGATGTTTCCACTTTTTCACCAAATGGGGGTGATGGCAGAAAAAATACTACAGGGAGTAGAGCACTTCTGAGCACCCTCACAGATAACTAAGCACCTCAGAGATCTCATCTACATTTTCTGAAGGCAGGTCTGTGTGATTTACTCACACACTGACAGGGTTTTGCTCATCTCCCAAAATGAAAGAGTAGCTGCCTATGTAGCCTTTTTAAACAATGTCATTGGACATTTCGCTACTGAGCACTCATCTCCTCCAGCTCAGCACAAGGTAATGGACAATAAATCACCTGCCTGTGCTGAGCAGCACAGCTCCCTCCTGCAGCTCCAGTCCTATGCACACTGACAGGAGCTTTCTGGGGTTGCCTGTTTCCATGCACACTGGGCTGAATGTCCAGGTGACCCTCTACAGCTCAGCTCCCTGCTCACGTGTCCAATTCTTTCCCCCTTAACACTGCCATTCAAGTCTGTAATAACAACACTGACACATCAGAAGCAAGAGGAAGGAAAAGATTTAACAGTGTGAGCCAAAGAAATGAGTCAGACATCATCACTTTAATCATGGACAAAAGGAAAAAGCGGTCTTCAATGTCTCACTGAATGACTTAGAGAAGATTTAAATGTTTCTAGGTAATAAGGACCTGAAGCCTTTACTATATCCTAATTTCCCATTCAGCAGCTTTGTCATTTGTGTTCTGAAAATACATAGATACATCTCTGACTGAGATGAACAAGCAAGTGCTTGTCCTCTGAGATACAACCCCCAAAGTGACAGGTTTCCTCCTGCTGTCCTGGAAAGGGACTGAGGAAACTGTATGGAAACTGTCAGTAGAGATCTCATTTATTTTAATTAACTTATAAGAAAACTCTCTATTGGCTCAAATTGAGAGCTTTTTTATCCTAGAATCGTGAGCTGGTCTGGAAAACAGACAGATAAATGAAATGGGAATTCTCTTCTGCTTTTGTAATGGTCTCCCCTGCTGAAATCAATAGTAAATTCAGTGCTCACAACTCTGATAGCCTGCTTATTTTCCCCTAATTTTCTCCAAGTGACTTTTCAACTACATCAACTACTAACTTCCAGTGTCCTTATGCCATGGCAAAACTGGATCTTCAAAATATATGCATTTTATATATATGCATAAAGTCTGCCTGAAATCCTACTAGATTAATACAGAGTTCTTCCTGTTGGCCAGGTTATCTTAGCAACCCTGCCTGTGCTGCAGAGTCTCGATCTAATTAGAATTAAGATTTTATTTGCAAACATCTTATAATTACTTCTTTACTGTTCAATACTCCCAATAGCCTAATACAGGCTGATATACTGGTTTATATGTGGCTAATTGGTGGTATTCTATTCCATACTAACTGGAATTGGAATCAGGGAAAATGATTACTAGACAAGAAATGGTTAATGCCCACTCCAGAAGGTGCCTTGCCTTTGAGTTATCTTCCAGGTCTGTGCTCTGATTTCTGGATACATTATTTGTTCAGAATTTCAGGAATGCCTTACAGATTAAAACCTCTAATACAGCTCATATGAAATAACCTGGCTATCTGCAAGAACCAGGTTTGTACCTTTTGGCAGCCAGGTAACTGCAGTAGCTGCTGCTGGAAAAATTACCTGTCTGTTATGGCATCCACTATAATAATTTTCAAAGTGCAACAATTAATGTGTTTTTCTCTTAAGTTTCTTAATAAAATACATTCCTGCTTGTACTCAAATCTGATGGAAACCACTGTCTGCTTCCATTTGGCTTCTAACTTGTGAGGCAGGCCTGCATTTGAAGAGAGAAAAAAAAATCAGTTTTTAAGATTAGACTGTTGAAAAAAAGTTCAAATATTTATGTAGGCAATTCTAATTGTGTTTAGAATCCCCACATGTTCCATCCTGATCTGGTCTTTTATTACTGGGTTTTCTTAAAATTTACCAAGTCTTTTGTGTTAGCACTCAGGATTACAATTGAAGTTTCATTAAATAGGAAATATATTCCAGGATTATTTAAATTTATTAAGGCATGAAATAAAATACGAATATTTTGAGCACACAGATTCTAAATACTGAATATAACATCGATATGACTAGACTGTATAAATCTATTTAGGTGATTATCTTGCATTGAAGACACCAAATGAGAAAAAGCTTCGTTGTCTTTCTGACTTCCCCTAATTTTGAGTCCTAAAGGCTGAAGGTGCGAGCTAAGCAAACAGAGGACACCAGAACTTCTTGATAAATAATACAGTACCCACAAACTGTAGGAACAATAAAATATGCACAGAGTTCTTATTAGGTGCTTCTCTTCAAACATTTCACCACAGCTGCTAGTATTTCTTCTTGATATAAAACACTATTTCTAATTTACATTAAAAAATCTATTTTTGATTTTGACTGTTTTATAAAACAATATAAAAACACAAGCCATATTGCAATATGGTCAGTAAAATTAGGGTCTAAATAAGTACCTTAAAGCATATATATCACAAACACAGCAGCAAATGTGTTTGGATTATATTCTTGGCAACTCTTTGCCTGTGAGCAGGAGATGGCCTCACTCCATCCCTTCCCAGCTCGGCAAGTGAGGGGAACAAGGTGAATTGCCAGCTCACCTAATAAGAGATCTCTGTCAGAGGGTGATTGGAGACCTTTCTCTCCAGAAGTCTCTTTCTTGCATACTCAGGGGAAAGCGTCGCTGCAGATTAGGGGACAAAACCAACAAAAAGAACAAAAAGAACTGCACATGGCTCTGCCTGCATTGCTGGGCATTTAGAGGGAACAGGAATTACATGACTTGATTTACTTTACAAAAACTGATTAGTAAAGCCCCCTGTGGATTTCTTAACTATACTGTGGAGGGATATAAGATTAGTGTAGCAATTCCCATCATCAAACGTATTTACTGTTAAAATATTGGATTAGTGATGTTGTTATCCACTGTTCCAAGATTATAAAGTGATTCTTTAAAATTGAGCAGAAAAATACTACACTCTATCATTTATAATTAGATTGCAGTCTGAGTGGTTTTGCCTTTCCAGAAAAAGTAATCCTGCTAAAAAAAATAAAATGGACTGTGTTCTCCACAAAAATAAAAAAATAAAACTATAGATTCAGAAGAGGAGACAAATTATTTTTCTCTTCTTCTGTTGAGAGACAAATGGTTGCACTTTGTCTTATTTTTCTTGCTTCCCATGCTCAGTGCTGTAGCAATGCCCCACCATTACACCAGGGGGTAATAAAGCCTTGTTGGTGTGAGATGTAGCTTATTGTTACACACACACTTGAACACAATACCTGAGCCTGACAAATCTGAGTCCCTGGATATTTAACCCTCCTGAAACTTCGAGGAGAGGGTCATCATAGTCTCAGTTTCCACTGACAACATGAACTGTGAAGGAGGAAGAGCACGAGTAAAGGGGAAAAATGGATGTGTTCATTAAAGTAATTATGCTACATTTGGGCCAGGAAGACTAATGCAAGTGTATCCTGCCTTTTTAGCTATTATCATCAGTGACTAAAAGCACCTGGAGTTCTTAGAATTAATAAACAAATAAAAAGCTACAGCACTAACACCACCTTCTCACATTTTATCCTGTTTAACACCTCTAGAAGCCACTTCTCTGCAGTATTTCAGATAGACATATAATAGTCCATAATGTAGGAGTCAACCAAATAAAGATTAAATCAGAAATACTCTGCAACTGAAGAGTGGGAGTTTTGCTGTACCTGCCATGCTGTCAAACCTCACTATTTGCCACTACTGCAGTTTCGAACTGTTTAAACTTAAGAATTGGTTTTTTTGTTTTTTGGGTTTTTTTTAAATTGTGGTAAATCCTTATTCTGCCTTTCTAAATTTATCCTCGTAGTATTCATAGAACCATAGAATTGCTAAGGCTGGAAAAGACCTCCAAGATCATTGTGTCCAACAGTTACCCAGCACCACTGTGTTTACCATGTCCCTAAGTGCCACATCCATACACTTTTTGAACACTTGCAGAGATGATGATTCCACCATTGCCCTGGGCAATTTATTCCAGTGCCTGACCCTGCTCTCAGTGAAGTAGTTTTCCCTAATATCTAGACCTCCACTGGTGCACCTTTAGGCCATTTCCTCTCATCCTGTCAGTTATTGCCTGGGAGATGAGATCAACCCCCACCTTGCTGAATTCTGCAAGAAACAATTTGTTCCTGATTCAGAATTATGGTGACTAATATTATTTCATGTCATAACCACACAAAATTCAGATTTTAAAACAGCATTAGTGATTTCAAAAATTTTAAAAATCACATTGTTTTTAAATTGTCCTGTTTATAACTGGCCATAAATATAGAGCCTACAAATACATAATATTAACTGTTGTAGCTAGAAACAGCCTTGACAGGGTTTATCAGCTAAATGTTTAATCAGGCAAAGCAGTAAAAAACATAACCACAGGAATACATGATATTTAGCATTTAAATAAATCTTGTAAACCAGTGACAAGTCTATTTGGGCAACTACTCCCACACATGTTCCTTATCTGCAAAGGTCTTGTCCCAAATTTGTCGGAACAAGTCTCTCATACTTTATTTTCCAGGCTGTAACATCAGTTTCCATTCACTGAGCTAACTGAGAAAGATGCAAAAAACCTGCAAGTCACAAGGCATGGCCATGAAAAAAAGAATTCCCACGTTGTCATTGTTATATTGGAACTTAACAAATAACAGCCAAAAACCAAAACCGTAAAACAAGAACAAAAACCCCCATCAGAGAAGAAGAAATGAGCCTGATAAAACACTCCAGTTCTTTGGGTTTTGTCTTACTGAAGAGCTGTTTTCAAATTCCCAGCTACCTGGCTGCCTCCAAGATCAAACTTTGAGCAAAATAAGTAAGTGAGAATCATGGCAGTACTGGCAACAGGAATCCTTCCCTCCCTCAGAGCAAAAAAAGCACTATTTCTTGTTTCCCCAAACTATAACCTCTGTGTGAAATTGCCTGATTGCTAATAGGTACCAGCTTCTCACCTCCTGATATTAAGGGCCAGATGTGGCTCTTTCTGCTTCACTGCCTGTTTGGCCCTGCACACACTCTGCTCTCAGCTATTCCATTCACTCTCTGTTGATAAAACACATCTCACAGCAGCTCCCCATGTGAACGGCTGTGAGTAGCCCAAGCAAATATAATGATTTTTTTATTGTTATTATTAAGTAGACAGAAGTAGTGAGTCTCTCCCTTGTGCGTGGTGTGGGGGAGGATCAAAAAACTTTCACAAGAGTAACACGTTTTTGTGAATAGTAGTTGGTTTTGCTCATAGTTCATTCTAGCAGCTTTTAAATACATTTCTCCTCCTTTCAGAGTTGGGAACCATTTGCTTTATGAGCACCATTTGGACCATTTGCCTGTTGCTCATAAAATAGACAAAGCTTTTATCCATGCCATGAATTTTTACTCACTTTATCCAAAATACCTAAGGAGGGATTTGCAGTGGCCAGAATTACATCCATGAAAGAATTAACAACTAATTTAATTTTCTGCTACAATAATGGTTCCAGCAGTTTTTGATTTTGTTGATTACACTTCTCTGAACAAAATATTGGTTTAGATAGATTCTTTGTACGCAATTTTTTTTTAAAAAAAAAAAAAAACAGATTTTTTTTTTTCCCAGAAATAAAATAGAAATGACAAAGACATTTCATGCGTTAATCTCTGTAGTTATTAAGTAAAGCAGTGGCAAATGCAGCTTTCAGATAACACAGTCTGTATGCTCAGGAAGAACAATGATTCTCATCAGCACTGGGACAGTGTAAGAGGATATTTCTTTGCCAAGGCTGCTGGCAACAGTCACACAAACCACGGAGGAAAAGTGGTTGCACAACTCACCTCTGTCACCAACGTTCATGCACCAGTACCCAACTAAATGACAATCACTGCATGAAGCTGCTTCAATGACTCTTTTCAATCACTCAGAAGCCAAAACTGTCTCTTCTATGCCAACAACCCAAAGCCCAGCCCCAAGTCCAAGTTCCTGTCTGCTCTGCGACACTTGTTGTAGGTAAAGAAACAGGAGGAGCCCTCTTGCAATGATCCATCAGCTGTTCAGCAGTAACTGCTGAAACAAGACTGTTCCTGCACATGAAGAGTTACTGTCTGTTGGTAACTGTGGAGCAGAGCAAGCTCCTGCAGCGCTGCAGATAAACATTATTGATTGCAGACACAGATCGATGAGGCTTAACTGTTGTGATTAGCAGCTGCCTGGATAGAGGTGTTTGGGGGTTTGGCCATGCAGGTGCTGGCAACGGTCAGGGCACACACACTGCCCCTGGGCCTTTTATTTAGGAAGGAGGGAAGATCCTGGGTTTTGGAGAACAACAGCTGAGGAATTTCCCTAAACACAAGGCTGGCATGCTTACAGATAACTGTCTTCTCTTTGCATGCAGAGGTGCACAAACATGTCTGTGACTACGGTGAAGAATTTACCATTTAAGAGCTTCTGTATTTTAATCAGCTGTATAGACTGTCCCATGCAAGCCTGCACAGTCAGCATTGCATCTAA
The DNA here is from genome assembly GCA_013399895.1 of Serilophus lunatus. NCBI lineage: Eukaryota > Metazoa > Chordata > Aves > Passeriformes > Eurylaimidae > Serilophus > Serilophus lunatus. The sequence continues at coordinate 1,063,934 of VXBA01005117.1, forward strand.
TAAAAAAACCCAACCACCAAGCATGATCAAAAGCAGGAGGAACAGAGATATTTGTTTTGTTTCATTTCTCCTTCTAAAATCCTACACTGTATTTGCCACAAGTTTTGGGAGTAAATAGGTTCTAGAACCAGCCTAACTTGTAGGATTTAAAAATAAACTTCCACCACTTCAGTTTTACACCAGATGCTCACAGTTTATTGACATACCAATAAAACTACCAAGTAGTTTTGTTTTTTCACATTCTGCAAAATATTTTAAGCACATTTGAAGCACAAGCCGAAGGCAAGAGAATTCTAGCATTTCTCCTTTAGAAAGAAACTGAAACCTCAGCTTAAAGAGAACTACCAATAATCAGGGCAGCCAAATACCAAAAAAACAAACCACTTTGACGTATCATGCCAAGAACCACAAAGCAACCTGTTATAACATTTCTTTACAGATTATTTCCATGAAGAATTCAAGAAGCCATCATTACAGAAGGCAAGTTATCCGAAAAATTGTTCCAGCCTACCTGTGGCTGAGTCCAAGGCTCCAAGGTTGTTTCTTTCAAAGGAGTTGGTGGCCTTCCCACTTCTTTTGTGTGCTTTTAGGAGAGAAAAGCATGCATTAGTTGGTCAGTCAGCATTCAGCGCTCATTTCCCTTGAGGGAATAAAACAATCTAGGTACAAAATCCATACAATAATGTATCATGGCTGCATACATTTAGAGGAGGCTCCAGGTATGGATTTTTTTAAATCTAAGTAACTTGATACAATTGCTTTAACTTTCAAGGTGTGGAGGAACACACCATTTGCGTGTACAGATAAAAAAATATGAAATTATTTGCCAGTAGAGTAAGGTTCAGCAGTAAAAATTCAAAGAGAACTTAACTCTGATTTCTCTGTCATTTCCTCCCCAGGCTGTTCTATGTCCCATGGACACTTTGCAGTGTAACTATCTTAAACACGTGAATCAAAAGAGATACTAGGAAAAATATTTTTCAAGTCTGCATTATTTCTATGTGGAGCCATGTTTTCAGATGAGGGCCCTTGCTTTTTCCTTAATGCTCTTTGGAACTGGAGCCAAAAGGCTGAGCAGGTAACACCTTCTTGTCTCCTTGGCTTTCCATTTCTTGGAATGTTTCAAGAGTGACCACTCCAAATCAAAAGTCCATATCGACAAATAGATTGAGATAGTCTTCAAAGAAGTAGATTTGATAACTCTTCACACTTCTTTCTGTTAATACCAAAACATCCTGCAATTACTTGTTAACTTCTATAATAGCTCTGCCTCAACAGTAAATGTAGAAGATTTTTAAGCACTGACTAGGGTGTTGGATTCTTTTCATTTTCTCCATGTAAATTTTTCAAGGAAGGAATTTCACAAGTTGTTGTAAAGAACACAAATCTCACATTTTCTTTCTCTTTTTTTTCTGCAATAAATCAGAAATAGTGGCATTCATGGAAAAAAAAATCCTCTGCTGAAATACACTTTTTAAGTAGTGCCAGGATTTTCCTTCTACTGAAATACAGCATCTCTAATGTACTACCCCTTTGAACATGATCTTTGACAATATGTAATACAAATATCATCTTATCCAGGTCTCACATCAGAGTGATCTGAATGTCCATGGAGGCTGAAAACACTGACAAAGAGAGGGAGAGATATGCCATTGGAATTTCTGTCACATACAGCAACTTATGGCTACTTAAAAAGAAATACTTTTTTAAATACAGAATTTGCAGGCAACTTTGGCTAGCATGGAGCATTCACAGCACTTCTTTCGAAAAACACCTTACTAAATGGCAATTGTGTTTTGGCAGGTTGGATTGCCTGTAATAATAGATTACAGGCAATAATTTTTACCATTTTTTGTTATATTTTGGGCTAGCAATGGAAAATGATTCATTCTTGAAATAGAACAATAAGTGCATTTCAAAAGAAAAAAGAAATAACCATAGATTTAGTGAATACTAAAATCAGTTAAAATGAATTCATCTTGAAAAGGAAAGCTATGTTTTTCATGTGTTCAAAAGGCAATATATTCTACCTTATAATCTTACCTTAAGTGTAATCATCAAGCATCAAAGGGACCCAAACACATAATGAAGATTACTAAACATATCAATTGTGGTGCTAATATACCATAATAATTCCACATGGGATAACCTGCCAGGAACTGACATTCAAAAAAAAAAAATCCCACTATTTCTTGAGAAATAATTTTTCTTGAAATTTCACATAATTTTTTAATACAACATTTGTCCAGTCAGTTCTGTTTTAGAGTACAGAGAAAAATGAAAAAGCAAGTGTATGAGTACATGAACAAAATCGATGCAAATGTACATTTAGATGAAGTAATACGCAAAGTGTTTGTGTAACACTGGAAACCATGCTGTAAATTTTGGATATGACTTAAGGAAGACCCAAAAACTCTTAATGCTGAATTTCTTACAGATGACCACCTTTTACTTCCTCTTGTCCCCTCTACCCAACACCCAAAGAGATCCTTTCACCCCATGCTGAAGCCAAGCTTCAGAAAGTAGGGACAAGAATACAGAAAGAGTGGAAATAGTACAGACTCTGGAGCAACTTCTGGTCAGTCTGGTTCAGCCTGAACCTCAGAGCACGTGGGAGTTAAAAAACAAGCCACAACTGCTTTCATCCCCTACAGACTTTCTTCTCATGGGATACATCTTTCCAGCTCTCATTCCACTGTTACAATGCTGTTTCAGAAGTAGCTCTAGAAATGAAAGGCCCTGTACCACACAGATCTGGTTTGCCACAGAGAACCTGGAAGTGTATTTGAATTATCACTTTTCAGAGTAAAATACCGTGTTGCACATGAGCTGTGAGTACACACCAGAGAGCTGACACTGACCCAGTGCTCAAACTGCTGACTAGAACCACATCTGCTGCAGCTTCCAGCCCAGCAGCTGCAAGACTTCAAGTGTGAGTATCTGTTCTGAACTACCTGCTACTGCAGCAGTTGTACTTCCAGTACAAAGCTCTTCACTTGCCCCTCACTGAGATACACACACATTGCTAATGGATCACATAAGCAGCACTTATCCACAAGTTCTCTTTTCTCTTTTATAAAGAAGAATGTGGTAAAGAAAGGCAATCCTCCCAGGAGCTTCTTTCTTCCAGCACAGATAAAGAAGCTCTTGCTAAAGCTGGGAAGTTTTTGGAAGCCTTTATCGGCCCATTTTTCTTGGGGCAACTTCCTACAGCCTTCTGCAACTTCTACAATCCCTCTGAAGAACAATAGACTCTGCTCAAAGTCTTTTGTTTATGTTCCCTCCACTTCCTCAATTTGACATTTAAGTTTCACACATAGGAGAAAATTGTGCTCATAATGAGATAAAGATGGAATGATTTCAACTTGGATATTACATTATGGTTTCAGTAGTGCCATTAAAGCTCCCTTAGCTCTTGTACACGCACCGATTACAATTTCTCTAGCAGGCAGGCTTGACTTCTGGAATAAATTAGGTTCTTTTCATGTTTGACGAACCACCTGTCATTTCTGTTACAGCCAACTACCATTCCAAAAGCACGGGGCGTATCTGGACAACTGATTCAGTTCCTGCCATTCATCCAACACCTTCCAAGATCTCCCCCCTGCCAGAGCTGAGGGAGACACATCCTTCTCTCAATAATTACCTGACACCCTGTATCACTGCTGTGGTACAGGCACTGAGGAAGGCAAAAAGAGACAAGAAACCACATAGGATCTTGCTGGCTGTCTAAGTTTCCTCTATCTCGGTGATTGTTTTTGCCCAGGGGAAAATGCAATAATTTCAACTGTCCCCCAAGGCCAGACAATCCTGTCTATCCACAGAAAGTCCAGTTTTCAGGTATTTTCAATATAAAAAGTTTTGGCTTGCTGAGTCATCATACAGCCAAGTCTCATCAGTCTTCTACCTGACCACCCAGAAATTAGCCTGATCAATGATGTTAGCAATCAATAAAGTCCAGCATAATAACCAGGTAGTAAAAAGACTGTGCACAAAATATTTTGCTGATATTTGGAATTTTCTGTCTAGTTATAGCAGCAAAAGAAAGTTTCATATTTAATCAAAGGAGTTATTAAATATTTTTAAGAGAAAAATGAAATACGTCATTAATATTTTCTGTTGTTTATCAGATGAAGTTAACAAACATATAATTACTTATGACAATTTGACAGGTAATGACTAGACTTCCAAAATCTATCAGAAAAAAATCAAATTATTTTAAAGGTTATGGAATTTAGTAGTTTAGGTCAGACTTAATTTTTATCTTTAAAATGCTACATAATGGTCCTCACTCTGAAACAAGAGGGAAAATCTTTCGTGCACTTGAGACATGTCCTTTCTCCCCCTGCCCTGAGGTACTAGTCCAGCTCACCCTGTCTGGAATCCTGCCCTGCCAGCCCCTATGTAGGTCAGGAAGGGTGGTAAGGAAGAGGGAAGGCAGTTGAATCTCCACACTTCCTACAGCTCCAATTCCTGACCTGCCAGCAACCACTCTAACACAAAATACATGCTCCAAAATTGTGGGAAAGTCCTTCTTTTTGATGAAGAGAAGTGAAACTACCTTTAATTGAGTGGCCTCATCCTCCTGGGAATGAGCCATAAAAATTTCTAGTAACTTGGCCCATGGATATGATTTTCTTCACGGCAAACCTGTATTTACTAGGACTAGAAAGGAAAACAAAGTTGCAACGTGATAATTTTGGTCTACCTATTTTCATTTCTAGATGGATCCTACCACCAGTAACTCTAATGGTTAATTCTAATGGTTATTGATTGCTGTGAGAAGCAAAAGCAGACAGAAATTCCAAGATAATACAATGCATTTTTCTCTGGTGCCTTACGAAATTGCTACAGCAGCATTAAGATTGTCTGACTCCAAGTGTTCCACTACTTCATTTCAGAGGGAAAAAAAAGGTGCTTTATGTAATTGTCTTTCATGCTGAATTCCTATATGGTTTGAAGTGAAATTTAGGAAACAAACAGCAACAGACATTTTGTAAGTAGTATATTAGCTATATTACATTATCAAAGTCTAGTTGGGATTGCAAGTGTTTATTTGGGGCAGCTTCTCTCTGTCTGACAAAAGCTGTATTTTTAGACAGGAACTGCAGATTTTAGTATTTTTCTGTTCCCCCATTATAATAGGAAATCATGTATGGTGATTTTACTGTTCAGGCAGAATGTCTTTATCACACAGACAGAGGAACACTGCAAGCCTGAGAAGGAGATTATCTCCATTAACAATGCCTCCGTCTTGCCTTTAAGTTGATTTCAGGTAATTGGATTCCTGCAGTCCCCTCCTTCAGTCTCCCAAGGTCCTTCATGTGGAAGGTGAACAGAAGGGTTAATTTCAGCAACAATAGTATAAGTTTACATAACAGATTGCTGTAACAAATTATTTTGTTCCGAGGTTCCAAGATTCCTATAAATGTATCAGCGTATGAGAAAGCCATAGAAGAGCTGAAATTGAGATTTTGGTAAGGATTCCTTTGAGAAGAAGGTTTTTGCTTTATGTTCAAGAAACAAAAGTCTGACTTTTGCCAAAGGACAAAAATGCAAATAAATACAGAGATAAAAACCCCTTTGTGGAGGTATCAACGAGAAACACTGTCTAGATCGCTGAAATATAATTTAGAAGTGATGGGAACAATCAGCTTTCTACATTAAACAGCAACCTGGAATCACCATTGACAACTTCCACACTTTTTAGGCTGTAAAAACTGTAGCTCCATTTCAGAGTGTCAAAATGCTTTGTGATGAGTCTATACATCCTCCCAGCCATTCCTTGGCCCCAAAAGCCACAATTTAACCCAGCAGGTCTCTAATGGTGTTGCCAACCAACAGGCACCTTTTATCTTGCAAGTATCTCTTCAGAGATGCATAAACTCACCTAGTGCATCAGGGCATGATTTCCAGAGGTGCAGCTCACTCACAGCCTCCAGCACTTACAGCTGTTACACTATTCCTAGAGAAAATCAGCCTTTGGCTTACTTATTTTCCACTTTTGTTCCAACATATCTCCGAGTAAAGTGGGTGCAGGGCAGAAGGCAGAGGAATGGAAGATGAAGATTGGGTGTAGGGTGGGGGTTGAACAACTACAATGTACTAGGAAAGCTCAGAGGTTTAACAAAGCCTGACATGAGATTTGCCAGATGGTTCTGTACCGGATTGTAAAACTTTAAACTAATCTTCATTTAAGAGTTTTAAGGGCTGTATCCCTCTTATAAAGCCTCTTGCTCTTTTGCCTGGTTGATTCTGGTAAATTATAGATCAGACTTTAGAAAACTGCTTCCATGAACAGAGGCTCCTTAAATCTCAGCTAAACTGAGCAAGAAGATTACATGTTATTATGATGTAGCACAGCAGGATTTTTGTACAGCAAACATAATGATGTAGAGAAGGATAAAACTATCATTCTGTGCAAGGAGGTCATCCACAGAAGAACAATGCTCTTTATACAGCCAGCAAATCCATCCCTACGTGGTGAATCTTCACATGGCAAATGCTTTTTCTTAATGGTTCTGTAAAGAAACCCAGCCATAAGCAAAACCCAAATCTGCATTTCAGGATTCAATGATCAAGCACTGTACAGCAAAGGAGATGTCATTTGGGAGAAATTATTCTAAATATTACTAGAAAAGTATCTATTTCAAGGGCAATTTTAGGGTAAATGCATCTTGTTGGTTTTTAAGCAAGGAGAAAGGATTTCCTCCAAATCCTCAGGGAAATGTCAGATAGTGTATGTAGCATTAAAAATTAAAATGCTCACTAATCTTACAAGTGCAGATATATATATACACACACACACACTTTTAATGTAAATCAAATACAGTTCACATGGAAAAGCAAAGTTACCATACTAATGTGTGGAAATTCTTTCCACCTGCTGTTTATATTTTCCATATTACACAGCATCTTCACAGTAGATAGAATTACAGATTTCAGATACTATATGATGACAAAGTGGAAGTGGAAACAACAGAGGATAAATCCAGGTGTTCTGTAACCAGCAGTAGCAAAACTTCAAAACAAAGAGACTGGGACCACCAAGTTCTGAGACTTGATACAGTAATTCGATGCTAAAATTGTGGCCTATCAAGCTTTTGAATGGGTGATCCAAATGCTTAAATCTATTCAGCTCCATGTCAGCAGCCTACTGAAATTGCTCTAATTTTCTTTTCCTGCACATGATTTTGAATGCAACTTAGTAACGTCAGATGACCTCCTTCTTCTCTCTTTTTTTTTTTTAATTGAAACATTATTTCCTGCACATGAAAGCTTTTGACTTAAAAGCAATCAGGTGTGATATTCACAGCTCTGGTCTTTTCAAAATGTCATGCACAGGAATTATATGGATTTATCCTAAAGCTCTCTGTAAGAATAGCAGCAGTTTGAAACGCCTAAGAAAATGCCTGTCTACTAGAATATGCTGGTGAAAACCATTGTACAACTGATTTTTATTACATTTAAGTTACAACTACATATGGTTATCATTCTGTTTTATCTTGCACATCATTGCAAACACACTTAAACAAGTTTTCCATATTTCAAAAATAATAAAAAATTTCTTAATCAATGCACAGTTACATGCTTTCTGATAAAAGAACAGATGAATCCCCATAAATTCAAATAATCCTAAAAGAGAAAAATTACTTTAAAGTTTGATAAACAAAGGGCCTCTCTTTTAGTTCATATATGTAAAAATTGTAGTGGTAAGAGCTGATAAAATATGATCACACTACATGTTCTGACTTGAAAGTATTTACTTATATAAAACTAATGTGACATTTTATGCTGAGGTATTCTTACATCGAGTGAAAAGGGGAAAAGAAAGAACATAATATCAAACAGCTTGTTTTACTTGCCTGAGCTCTACTTAGCTTTTAAGGAATGAATATAAATGTACACAATCCATTTTGTGACTCAGATATAAAGCATCATGTTAAAAATGTAGTACATGGTAGCAAAACTACTAATTTTTATATTCCTGCCTATTTTCTCCAGAGTTCTCATTATATCCTGTCATAAAAATAATTTCTCTTCCTGTAGGTTATTCAGGAAAAATAGCACAGCCTCTGCCCAGATCCACCTTGTCCAAAGCTGCTTCTTTCTAGGGCTCGTCATCCTTCTGTGGCGTGACTAAGTTATACTTTATAGAAACCCAGGTTCTTGTCAAGAACATTTGCAATTTAAATTGCTCTTTCTCGCTGAACATTAAGTCTGAATTGGATAAAGTTGTTAAAAGGCAAGTCTTCCTGGGTTTTTTTGTTTTTTTTTACTTCACTAATCAAGCAAACTAAAATTACATTATCAGAGTCAGCCAGGAGTAGCACAGACCTGGTTGATGGAGAAATGCCTGAATAGGAATCACACATGCTGATTACAGCCAAGAGAGAATGGCTGACCAATCCCTAAGATTTAAGCTTTGAAGTGTGGCAGAACTAAGGAAAATGTGCCACCTTAAATTAGATTTTTCCAGAAAGTTGATAAATAGGCTTACTCATAAAGAGCAGCAAGACTAATCTGCAATTCTCCTGACATTAGAGACAACATGATCTATAGAAGCCTTGTTGGATCATCAGTTCTTTTCATTTGATGTCATCCTATTTATATTCCTTATCCCCAGATGTGACTATTCATCTTATAAAGTACGTTTGATTTTTTTCTACTGCATATTGTATCTCTAAGTATATGAAGTAAAATAAAAAGTCAGATTTTTCTCCAGGTAGCAAGAGTATGTCCAGAACAGGCAATTGTACCATAAATAATTCCTCAAGAGATAAAGAAATATGCTTGGAAATACCTTTCCTTTTCCTTATCGTGTCTTTGAGGATATTATTCAGCCTGCATCGTAACCTATGGCACAGAAATCAGACTGAATACAAACAATGTAACTTGTAAAATAGGCAGGAATATGGAATAGCATGTGGGAGTCACCAAGGCCAAGTACAGGTAAGAGTGGCTCCAGCTGCTCCAAGGCAGGTCAGTGCAAGGAAGCTCCGTTGCCCTCCCTAAGCCAAGAATGTCTGTGGCTCAGCACAACTTAGGAAAATATATGAGTCTTATTATAAACACAGACATATGCTATCACATACTCCTATCATTTGTTACTTTTCACGGGCTCAGGAAGGAGCCCAAAATCTCAATAGTATTCTAGTAAAATCCATTAAAAGCTGTATTGCATTCTTGTTAGCCAAAAAAATGTGACCTCAGCCTCTCTGCTGCTTCTTCCCTTCCCTTGGACAGCCATGCACATCAACATTTCATCAAGAAAAACAATGTGAAAATACTTTTCACTTGCTCTCAAAGGGAAAGTATCACAGATGCCCACAAAGCCCCATCACATTTCCCTTAATATTCCTGTGTTATACCAACGCCATCTTCCCTCTTTCTCAGGAATCCTTTATGAAGTTACAGGAGAAATCTTACTTTGATATCATGTATTTCACTCTGCTCATAAGGTTTGCTGTCAAGAGAATAGTCATTCTACTTTAGGAAGAATCATAAATTTCTAACCTCTATTGTTTTTCAACTAAACATCATAAATAATAACATTTTGAAATTACTTCTCTTGCTGACCTATAGAATCTGTGTGCAGTGGTGCCTTTCAGGAAAGAGGGAACCTAAAATTCATCAGAAACCTCAGCGTGGGTACATTACCCAGAGAAGTCTCACTGAATAAAGAGATTTTGGAAGCCTTGATGGACTGAGGCCAAGATACACCAATTCCAGAATTTCACTGGCTCCTAACTACCTCCATAATTATGGCAGATTTGTGTCCTTGGGACACAGAGACAAGAGTGCAAATCAGGCAGGCTCAGAAGCATTCTCAGTGGAGTTTTAGTCTTTGCATTTTAAAATATTCAGGGAAATTATCACATAAATATTCTCTCATTATTGTCTAGTCGTCATTACAAGATTCTTTGGCCTAGATATTGGGTTGCCTTTAAAACTTAAGTACTTAATGAGTATTACCTTTGGTTCATCCCCTCTCTTGCCCCTCTCTGATCAGGAATATGCTCCAAGCACAGTCACACAGCAGAGGCAGAGGTCGCCTACCTCTGTCACGGCCAGCACTGAGTGTCACCAACACAACCAGCAGTGGGAAAGGCACAGAGCAACAATCCACAGGGATTCTACAGCCTGGGCTGAAGCCCATGGTACTGTAAAATTTAATTGCTATTGTAACTGGAAATGGCTGGATAAATCTTAGAAGATAAAACAATGAACACAGAAGAAAACATGCTCTCCCTAAGTTTTATAAACAAGGTGAGAATTAAGAATGCAAAGGGATGAAGGGACATCCAAATCTTTTAAATAATGGGTGACACAGGAGGAGTATTTCCACTGTACTGAAGAGCATTGACAAGCAGGAGTTACAGTGGTGTTAAGGATGTCTAAACTTAATCCTGCAAGGTGACTTCATTTAAGATAAATCAGTTTCTGACTGTCTTCTACCAACTGCATTGTACTTAAGTCCAAGTGCAAATTGATCTACTATTTTATTTAAATCCTGACATACAAAATTTCTCAAATACATTTCCTGACAATACTCATGTTTTTTATTTTATTTTCTGTTTTTCATGAATGAGAAAGGGTTTTTTCTCTTGGGGAAGGGTGGAGGAGAGAGAAAGAAAACTTAGAACCTAGAATCTGGAACCTAATCTTTTGCAACCACATTATTGAATTAGTTTATGCAGGTCAGCTTCCCCTAAAAACACCTTCAGAAGGAAACTTTTCAAGTATAGTCCTTGTTCCATAAAAACAATAATAAGCTGATATTAGTATCACCCCTCTGGAAGCATCATTTTCCTCATTTTAAAAAAAAGCAAAGCAAAGAGGAGAGTCACACATATAATAATTTTTTAGGCAGCAGGCAATTTTTGTTTCTAATGCCAAGATGAGTGACAAAATGCCTCAACTTTGATAAGATTAGTAAGAAAACTACTGCCATAACAAGACTAGAACATTGTAAGTAGATTTCCTAAGGTATAAGAATAGAATTTGTAAGACACCTTTCAAAACAGATGCATATTGACACACACACTCTGTCACTCTGATTTCCAGAGCCACTCCAGATTCCAAATATTTCAGCTGTACTGAGAAGTATTTCATGATGAATGTATTTTTTGTATTTAGAAATTAAATGTACTTCATTTTGTTATGCACTTCCATAAAACAGACTCTGTTATACAGTAGATCTTTCAGCATCTGACTCCCCAGCAGTTCATTTCAGGTACAAGGCAAATGAAACCTGAGGAAAGGAGTTAAATGATCAGATATCTCAGTTACAAGCTCTGACCCTAGGCACAAGAACATGAAACTCTTAGAACGTCTCAAAAAAACATTAGCAAATAATTTTTAATACTGAATCCAGAGCATGTGCACGTACATATACACAGTCTGGTTTAATTTTAGGTCGTTTGAATATCAAAAATAGAGAAGCTGTGACAGCAGAGACTTCAATTTGAGACAGTTTATAATGAAATACAGAAAGCTTTGCAAGATTTTAAGTCCCATTTTTCCCACCAGAACTCTACATTTTGTTAGGAAAAAAAGTATGAAAACTTCAGTCACTAATTTCAGTACATAAATTTTCTGTTTTCGGGTAGGTAAAGCCATAAATATGAACTTACAAAATCCAAGTTCAATCTAAATTACCCTCTTGTTTATTTTGTAGCAAAAACACAAATTTGAGTAGAAAACAATATCAAAGGAGCTATTTTGTACACAGAGCTCTTAAGTGTGTTAAAGAAAATGGCAGTTTTCCTTATTAGTGGGAATTACTTTCATTCCTCCAGATAACGCATTGCAGGAAAAATTGGAGCTTTTAGAAATAGTTAATGAGAAAAATCACTAAAGCATCATTCTGATGCAAGTTGAAGGGTTTGCATATCTCACTTAACAGAAGAGATTTGCAAATAAACATTTGGAGCATGTGAAAAGCAGTGGCAAAACCACAGAATGTGGCCATCACTGGATTTCTAAACTGCTTACACTGAATTTCTAAACTATTCACACTGAATTGTTACTTATCTTAGATTAAGCACATGTTCAGTGAAACAACATATGGCAGTGAAATCAGACACAATAGCTACTTTTATTAATTTATTAAAGTGTATTATTCTGTCCATATGCAACTGACTGGGAATTACTTCATTTAAAAAGGCTGGGATAATTTTCTAAAGTGTTATGCAAGTCTTGTATGATCTTCTCTAATACTTATGATGTATGTATTCCAGAAAAAAACACTGTTATCTCTGGATTACTGCACTAAACATCCTGATGTAAATTTTTAAGGAATTCTCATTCTTAAGGGATATGAAACACTTCTACAGTTTGCATGCCAGTGACCCTTAGACCCTATCAGATTATGCTCCCTGCATTCCTTATCATTCCAATTCCTACAACTTGTGAAGTAGCAACTGAAATGAAGGATGTGAACTTGTGCCAAGCAGCTTTTCTAAGGACAATACTAGTTCAAAGGTCACTTCAAAAAAACTCCAAATAATAAATATTCTGTGTATGTCCTTTTTATTTCCATGGATTATTTCATCTTTTAAATGCAAGTATAGCTCAATATTATGTGTGAATTGAAACATTACCACCAAAACGAATCAAAGAAATGTTTTTTAAATGATGTATTCTGGAGTCAACAAATGAAAAACACTTTGTTCCACACTCCTTTAAATCTTCTTGTCAGTTCTGCTACAACATAAAGATAAACCAGCATTATTACAAGAACGTAAAGATGTTATGATCTCTCTATACACTTAAAAGGCCCCAGCATTTAAAATTAAAAATATTTTCCCTTTCTTTACCAGTCCCGACTTATCTCAAAGGGACAGTTCTAGAGAAAGAACAAGTCTTGCAAAATTTTGACGGTGCCGAATGGAATTTTCTAGGCAAGGACAAGCAGTGCAGATGGGCTGGATGTGCAAATACACCAGTTACCCTTCTCTTTGCTCCTCTCCATAGCTGACCACATACACTGCTGCTCAGTAGTGGTGAAGTGGAACTCAAAGAATAAACATCATGCACATTTCATGTCCTTCAGAATTCCTGCGTTCAACTCTGCTGCAGCACATCACAACATGCTGTGGACCTGGCACACACACCCTCAGCAAGATTCACATGGGTCACCCCAAGGAACCTCTGCTGATACATCCTAAAACCATCAGCACATTCTGTTTCTTTAGCAAACAGAGTTGGAAGAAAAATGAAAATGAGAATAACAAAAATGTCACTGCTGCTCAGTCAGTGGGTGCTAACAGACACTGCTGATTAAGGTATTTACCAAAAAAAAAAAACAAACCACCTTTTGAATCAGGGAATGAAAAGACATTTGTTCTCCTTTGTAGACAAACACTGATTATACAAGAAAATTTAACCACTGCAAATATAAAAATCACAGCTAAAATAATTAATAAAAGAGGTAAATGACATACAAAGAAAATGACATAAAAGAGTTCCCTCAAAATCACCTGCTTATGATACACAGCAAAGTGAGTGTGTCACACAACTGATGTGAGACAAAAGAGATATCAACAGGGATAGAGGAAGACTTCTGCAAAGCTGAAGATCAAATAAGAAATGCAAAACTATTTTCTGTGTTAAATATGTATGATAACATCAACTTCAAGACAACAGACCTAATCCTGCATCGTCCTGAATCCTAAGGGTGAGGAATTTTACATCAACCTGCATCTCTATTTCATGGAAATTCTTAAAGAAATACATTAATTCAATTTTTAGCCTCTTTTTAAACAATCTCAGAAAGGCCAATAGCAGCAAATAGAAAGTATGAAAATGTCATGACATATGATACCTCTATTCTTAACATGTCCATGAGTCACACTACAGAGTTAATTATCTGTTCCTCTCCTACTACCCAACTCAGAGAATCTAGACTCACTCTTCAGTAGACAAAATACCAACAATACAGAATCTATATTTCAACTTCACTTCAAATTATGTCTATAAAACCAGAAGCTATGACAGAAATCAAAAGATTTATAGAAGGGAACAAAACAAAAATCACTGTGGAAATAATTTTTCTACTACTCTATTTACACAGTTTTCCTTCATTTATCTCTTAAAGAAATTCTCTACTTTAGAGATATCACTGATTCACTTTAGGGAAACCAGTTTGTTTCAGCAAAAATTAGCATGGAAGAATCTTATCATAAAAGACTAAGATGGCTATAAAGGAAATTACACTGCTCAAGTAAAACCTTAAATAGTTACTTTCCTTACAAAAGTTTAATGCTATATCTCAACCAGAAAGCAGATTAGCTTTAAAAAATGGTAACATTTCCCTCCCAGAAACACTTTGGGATTTGATAGTTTTCCTCTCCCTTTTTTTCTTAGTCCTTATGAAACCATCTCTAGTTTATGAAATCTCTTCAAGCAATTTTCTGCCAGCAATTGGCTCCTTTAATTTACCTTGATCATAAATTGCCAACCACAAGAGTAGATTCTTTGCTGCTTTGAGATCTGCATTTAATTCCACATTCCTTCCTTTCATTTTAGAAATGTCCACCTTTATCTACATCATTTTACTTTGGGGCATCATTTGACTTAGTCCTCCCTAGCCAGAAGTCCTAGCAGGCCCTCCCACAAACTTCTTGCTTCAGTAAATTGATTTGCTGTCTCCTCTAACTATGCTCCACAACAAATCAATCTTTTGATTCCTCCAACTTTTCTGAGGGCTTACCTCTACCCTGCAAGAGAAAACTTATAATCATCCTTTTTGGATTTCTCTGTGGCAGTGAAGAAAGATTAATTTAATATTAAGCATTTGACATCACAGCAGGATTCAGACAGAGCCAATTGATCCCTCAGTACTCTCAATGTCGCTGCCATCACTACCCATCAGAGCTGGAAGGTAGCAGGAACACAGAATACGCTGCCACACACAGACAAGTTCCTTAAACCCACCTGCTCACACAGATCAACGTGCATCATTCATTAGGGAAAATTCTTTCACTTCTTTCCATTTGCCTTACTGTTAGAGTGTACAAAAAAACCCACATAAAGACAAAAAACCCTCCAGCATCTAGTTGATCTCAACTGACTAATGACTAGAATCAGTCATGCAAAAAAAAAAAACATTAAGAAGCTCTGTTAAGAGTGACTTCTGCACCTTAACAATCCAGGGCATAAGACCAAACTACTCAGACATCCTGGAGCAACTCAATGACTTCATATGAGATGGTTTGGTATTTTGGAAAGGCCACCACATTGTTAGACAAGTAAGAGAAAGGAAGAAAATGGATATAGATATGGTAAACATACCTCTCCCACAAAAATATTAAAATAAATGGTATTTTTCATCTTAGAGGAAAATGAAAATCATGACATAAAAGCATGTGTTGACATCCAGGTTTATTTCTGGGTCAAGTAAGTTATACACTGAGTGCCAGCAAAATTCTAGTTCAAAAGGTGGGGAGAGCCAATTAAATTATTCTGTTGATTTTTAAGGGAATAAAGACCTTGTGTACTGTATTGTTGGAGTGCTGGGCACATTAGGGATTTCACAACACGGAATTAAAGAGCAACAATATTCAGAGCTATAATAATTAAAACAAAACAGACACAATCTCCAGAGAGCAGTGCAGAACCTTATTTTCCAGCACCTTTAAGCTACTCCAGGCTGTGGGAGTGATCTTTATAAGTGATAATTCCACCCTATGGCACTTCTAACACATTTTTCATAAACAACTCACATTTGCCCGTGTTAGTTCTGGTGTATTTTACAGTTTTAGCAACACAGCATTTCTTGTTTCTGCAGATTTGCATTTGTCCACACACGTTTGATGTGAGCTGGCAAACCACAGCTTGTCTCCAGAGCGAAACAGCCCCTGAACAGCACGAGACCTCCTGCTGACAGGCAGGTTGTACCAGGATGCCACTATGTGTGTGCTCCAGTGACTTCATTTCAGTAACTGAAAGTCAGAGCTCCGAGGACATGACTTCCTGGGTGCAGGCAGGGCACAACACAGCCCTTGATGGTTCTCATCACAACCCACCTCCAAGCCGCTGCAGATCTCATGACCATGTCACCAGCTAAACCTGCAGAATAACTGAATCATTCAACAGTTGCCAGTTCAGTGAGTTACACAGTCTGGCAAACTGCGTTTGAGCAGTAATAGAAGTAGGTAAATGAAAAAAACCTTAGCAGGAGATAAGTTGTCCTCTCTTTGCCAGACCATGTTGTGACAGTCAGCTTCCAATTGTCTATGTTAATAATGGATAAAAGGAAATCAATGAACTAAAAGTTTCATGAAAAAGCTGTAAGTTGCAATAGTTTTAACACAAAGAAGTAAAAAAATAATAAAAAATATTTCAGAGAATTTAAAAGAAAGAAAAATTCAATGTGCTGGGGCACTAAGGTCAGCTCCCTAATGTGCCATGCACATTCACCAGCGCAAAAAGCTTTTATGGTTTCCTGAGGCTCAACATGCTCTTTTCTACTTTTAGATGTCAACAGGTTCATCCTAACTGCGCCCTCAGCATTTGTAAATCGTCCACTTCATTATCAGCCAGTGCTGGGTGACTAAAACTAGAGATTTAACTACCAAACACACCGTTCCTGGCACTGCACACACTCCGGAATGTGAAACTTGTATTTTTGAGTTTGCCCTCTGTGCTGAGTGTGTGGAGATTACCTCACGGAGAGGTGTTAGGAATTCAGCACTGACCTAAGAGGGGCTGTAAGCATCGTGGCAGAGTAACAAGTTATAGACAGGCTCTCCATCAGAATCAAACTGCTACGTAGCACAGGGAAAACAACAGCAATGCAGCGCTGCAGGGAAAAGGCTCCTCATGGAGCATTACCTGCTGGCTGCCCTCCACAGCTCCTTCAACAGATCCAGGGAAAACTATGATTCATGCATTAATACTCTACTAATAACCCTGCAATCCCTGCTACTGGAGATAAACCCAAACTGATTACATGTTTCCAAAAATTCTTCCAAAGCTGAAAGCTTTTCTCCTTCCTACACTGTATAACAGAGTACAGATTTAGCTCTAATTCATAGTCATTCTCATTTTCAGATGAGGTTTCTCTAGAGAAACATATCCATGGCTGAAGCCATTCCTTCTTTTGCCTCTTCAGTTCAAGATTTCCAGGCTGGAGGTTTATTTGCATTCACAGCTTGCATACATCCTTACAGAGACATAGGTGTTGTGTTTCTTTTATGTAAAGATGACTGTTCAAGTAAAATTAACATCCCAAAATAAATAGCCATGTGTGAATAAAAGTGTCTTCTGGAATCTGATTTTCAAGCCCTTTTTATTAAGGCTATATAAAGGTTGTCTGTAAGATTCTTACCAACATAATACTACAAAATCCCATACCTGTAAATACCCTGTGTTTTTTTCAGAAAACCAGGAATACATGGCCATTTGTATGGAACCTGCACTGTGGTATCTGGCAGCATGACAACCACATTTTATAGAAGTTGTAGCCAAGAGACTTGTTCTGGCCAGAATAAATTTGCTTACCACAAATGGGTATGTGCAGGAATGTCCCACCAGTAGGAAATAGCTTTGTCCATACTCTGTGACAACTGTGGTCAGAAAGGAAGGACACTTTCAACTTAACTGAAATTCTTTGAAATTCCCCAATCTGTTGCTTTGTTTATGTTGGAAAAAACCCAAAACTCTCAGCTCAGTTCTAGTTTCCCAAGGAACTATCAAAGCCCATGTTTTGTGCCCAATGTCTTTATGAAGAACAAAACAACTACAGATAACTGTGCTACTGTTTATTCATATTATGTTAGCTGGTACTGGGTGTCAGCATACCATAAAATATTAATAATTATTAAAAGACTAAGCTTTTTTCCCCTACAGGGCATAATTCAAACTGCATATGAATTTACAAGTATTTTATCAATATTTATAGTTAATTTTAGTATATGAATAAATGCACTGTTTATAATTAACATTTATTCCTCTTTTGTACTCCTTGTACATATACACACCAACCCACATAACAAAGACTACAGCACCTCTTAAAGGTAAATAAGAAAATTAAAGGAACTTACAAAGTGCTTAAATATACAAAAATAATTAGGCAACTACCGTGAATTTTATCATCTCAAATTGTATATTCTTGATAGAGAAAACAAAACATCAAAACTTTCTCAGTTAATTTACCTTCTCTAGTCTCTCAAAAATATTTTTAAGCATCATATGTACTAATTGCAGAACTACAAAGCTCCATTATTACTGACATGGCACTAATAGTCCTTGTGGGTGTATCTTTATTTTAAGAAAGGATGAAAACTTTGTTTTCTGGCTTTTTGTCAAAAACTGCATTGTTGCAAGTTCCTTTTTTCTTAAAAAACACATTCAAGTACTTTCCTCACAGCTTTTCTTCTTTTTGAAGCTGAAGAACTATCTCGTCACTTCAGATATAACAGAGCATGTAGGCCTTCTATTGAACTCCAATGATTAAATTACTAAAGTAACCCTTCTTGTATTAAGAGTTGAACTTCAAATGTTTATTTAATTTCACTTACTCTTGTATCCTTTTAGTTATCTATTACTAGCCATCTGGATTACCACCATCAATAAAAATTGGTTTGTGCTGTTAGGCAGGGGTCAGCATCTTGAAAAGACTCTCCGTCTAATTATATAGATTTACAATTACAACAGTGTAAAGCACTTAACATCCACATGTTAAAGCTATAACTTATAGCCTATACTGAAATAATTACACCAGGCAACACTGTTATGTACTCTGTTCCCTGGAGATAAGCAATGTGGGATCCACTCACAATTACTGTCATGACACCTGAGGAGATGCATGTCCCAGCCCCTGGTCTAAACCATAAAATTACATCAACTCAATACGGCAGTAATGCCTCAAAGATGCAGGCACTAACGCAGGCACAACTTCTCCCCTTTCACACCAGGGCTCCCACCCGGGCTGGCCCCCAGGAACCCCTTTCCAAAACCTCAGAACTCCTCTCACCCTCGCTGCTTCACTACAGTCACCTTCAAGCCACCCAGCAGAGGATTCAATGGCAGATTTCACCCTCCCAAGAGGCAGGGCTGTGTTACAGTCATTTCCCAAGTCACTGAAGAGGACAATTCACAACACAACTGAGCTATAAAGCAACAACCTCCTGGACTTTCAAATTATGTAACCAGTGAGAAACTTCCAAAACCCTACGGGGAAGAAGAACACTACAAAATTAAAGAGAATACAACATTTCTACTCTGAAATCTGTCAAGACACCTGAAAAATTTCCAAAAGTACTTTTAGTGACTGCTAGGATGAATGGCTCTAGTAAGTACATTTTAGAAGCTGAAAGATAAAGATGTGAATTTCTCTTTTGTCTAGAGAGCTTTGTCTTATATCCTCTTCTCCCTCCCTCTGCTGATGTCTTCAAAGTACAAAGACCACAGTGACTCAGAACTGTGAAAGTTACAGACTTGTTTCCTTACAGGTCTTCTTTTATGTGAAATTCCTTTTTTATCTTTATTTTCTCTTTACAGACCTTAGCCACAGAGCTAATTCATCCTTATAGACAAATAGTGCCTGCTTTTCTTTTAAGCTCAAAATGCTTTGTTTGGAAAAAAATGTAGAAAGAACAAATTAGGACAATATATGCTTGTGAGCATTACCATTTAAGTAGGCTGTTGAGTAGAATAAGGCAAAAATCTTACCACTTCATTTCTCCTAATAGATGTTAATATGAAGAAGACACGAACATTTTAAACTCAAGAGGCCAACAGGTTCTCTAGAGGTGAAGTAGAGGTAATTCTGTTACTGTTTTTTACTGTGGGAGAAGGTGAGCACTATCTTACAGGTGATGTGTTTACCATGTGTCACATGTCTACCCAACTCTGAGTCTCCTTATTTCTCGACTCTCTTCCTTCATCTCAAATCTCTCAGCAAGTGCTGTCAATGGTATTTCATTTGAACTTTACTCACAGAATGCTTTGCTAGAGTGAAAAGATGGCATCTGCAATATTAACTATCCGGTCCAAGAAGAGATAACTTCTGCCTATCTATTTACCAGCTTGGTTATTCATTTGATCTTTGTGGCTTGGATTATTTTTATTTTCTTTAAATATGCTTGGCAATATTTTATAGCTCTTTCAAATGCAACTAAGTAATTAATTCTTCAAAGCACTGAGACTACAGAGATCACTGAATCAAATAATTCTCACCCTGCAGAGGCACTATTATCCTGTGTGGATTTTTTTTTTTTTTTTCAATAACAGAAAGACAAATTGAGAGGTGAAGGGAATTGTTCAAGGTGGCAAATTGTGAAATTCTTAGAAAGAGGAGGTGGTCCTTATATTAAATCTAACACCAAAACATTTTATGTAGCAGACCAGTAATGTTCTACATGAAAGATATGCTGGCCCTCCTTCACAATATCACATGCACGTTTCATTTCAGACATCAAGTAATACTGCAAAAATTGTTGGTTTAACCTTCTTAAATTTACAAAGGCAGCTATTGCAACACAGCACTGAGGTGAAACCACACTGTTCATGCCCATGAACTATTGTATTCAGACAGGAATATGTATTTTAGAGCAGATGCTTCAGAATTTTTGCTTTTGATTAATTTCTTGAAAAGACATAAATGTGAAACTACTTCTGGTAATAAGGCAAATTCAGACTAAAGTTACAGTCACAACTGTTACGTTGATTTTTTTAATGCCAGTTCTAGATACAACACAGGCTACAGAAGATGTTGAATTAGTTTGCTATAGTTCAGATTCTGTATCTCTAATTTGTGTCACGGATCTTGCAAATTAGCTCATTCAATAGCAAACACAATTTTAACGATGGCAACTCTATTAATTTGATACAAAGAATTCTTCAACCTGTTAAAGATTATCCACTTTCACCAAAGTAGTAAGAAGTCAGACAAAAAATATCTACTCAAAGCACAAACCAATACAGAAGTATAAAAACAAAGTACAAAATTAAATAGGATGGAATCTAGAAAGTGTCAGGAAATACTCATCTTGAGATAAAAAACATTTTCTCCAATGAGAAAGAAAAAAAAGAAAAAAAGAAAAAGAGTTAAAATGCCTTCAGAAAGAAGTTAACTCCGAATTAAAAATTTACAAAGTCTCTGATGTATTTATGAAGAGATATTTAAACTTATAAGAATATTTTCCACTGTGTTGAGGACCTCTTGCATAGCGTACAGAGTTTCATAATGGTCAATTTCTATTTGGAAGATGGTTTTTAACAGTAAGTTACTAAAGTTTCCATGACTTCCATAGTTTTTCTGAGTTTGTTTGTATGGTTTTATTTTTACTTTGGTTTCTTGAAAATGAAATCCCTCAAATTACTAATCTCATAGTAATTTGTCATGACAGCATAGAAAACATTTTGAAGGCATCTATAGTAAAACACCTACTTCTGCCTCCTTCCATAATGCTGTAGTTATTTTGAAATGTGCACTAATGGAATAGATGACTTCTTTCTCTCTGTGACTTTCTTTCTAAACTGCACATACTTTACATGAAACATAGCTCCGAGGCTGTCAATTGAGCTTGAAAGTTAATGTTCCTGTAAATCACCAACTGCCAAAAGGAGTTACACCATTTACCTTGTGACTGTTTTTTCAAAGTTATCAGCGAGGTATTTAGCTAATCACACTTCAGCCCCTGTTTGTCTCTCCAGCCTCCATGGCCAGCAGCCATTCCTGCAGAACTGCATGCTCACTGGGCCAGTGATGCTGTGCTAAGTCATTAGAGTGCTGTACCAGGGATGGATTTCAGAACTGAAACCACCACGAATCATGCCATTAACTCAGGTTTCTCCCTCCATCCTAACACACACCTTGCAGCATAGGCCAGAGCAACAGCATAGTGTTTCAGAGAACTTCCCATGGAAATCAAGAGGTCAAATGAAGAGGGTTTTTTTTCCTTTAAATACACAGCCTACATAAACAGCTTTTGTAACCACCAATATTTCTTTTTCTTTATAGGATTTTCCTAGATTATTTATTGGCTTTTTTTAAAAAACACTCCTCCATGAAGTTTCTTAAAAAACAAACCAAAAAACCCACAAAACCAAATACACACCTACAACAAATACGGCACAGTCCTTAACATTCTAAATATCCCCTATTCTAGGGAATAATTGTCTGGAGTTCAATAGACATGACAGAAAGCAACCATTGCTCTGACACAACACAGCGGCTAAAGACAGACGTTAATCAACGTTCATAGTGACAGATCAAGCAACACATTCTTATCTCTCATGTTGCCAAGTTCCACTGAGCATGATATTTCAAATTCACAATAGGGAGAGAAAGTTTAAACCACAGTATCAATATTGAGGAGACAGCTCAAATCCCAGAAGAGACTGGACTCTCTGAAATGGTCTGTGACTGGAGGACAGTGAAAGAGGGTTTGCCCTGTGTGTTTCAGGAGTTTCAGTTTAGCTTCAGCTTCACTGTTGACAACCACTCTTCACTGAAGCACAGGTGTCCTCCTAAAGTGTAGTCCTTTATTTTACCTGAAAACAAATCCAGGTTGCACACGCTTAAACCATTTAACAAAATGTAGTGGGACTCATGAAGCAGAGAGCACTTCATCTTAACTAAAAAGCAGATGTACCTTCTGCATCCTACTGGCAAATTCAGGATCACCCTCCAAGTTTTCAATAAGGCTACAAAAAATTTTCAAAAGACAGCTTGTTTTATTCTATCCAATATCTTCTTCTAGCCAACAGGGTTTTTCAATTTAAGAACATTTAAAATAATTTGATTTCTATTTTGTAATTAGTGGTTTTAGTTAAGGAACCCTTTAACTAAAGGCATGACATGGAGACAAACCAGTCCCAGGCTGGTTACCTTTGGTAAACAGCATGTTGACAGGATGCCATTTAAGAGGAGACACCAGGACACCACAGAGGGCCTAAACTCTTGGAGATAATTAAGGGGAAAAAAACCCCACACAAACCTTCCTAACATCAATTTCAGTAGATAATTTTTTTGCTAAAATAATGACTTAATTATTTTCTTTGGTTTCTTCTTCAAATGAGTAGAAGGCCCCTATGGCATTATAAAGATGTAATTAGTCCTCCAGCAATGATTATTGACATTGCCACTTCATCTTCATACTTATGATAGGTCATATTTCTACCCAGATTGCAAGATTATTGTAATGCTTCAAGCCAGTAAGGATTAGTATAAACAATAGAAAGATAATAGAGCACGCAACTGAAATCAGGGTATTTGAGGAAAGGAAGAGGTAGGTAAGGATTTTTAAGTGACAAGGAACTGATTACTTTAATGTTCATAATAATAAGATCCGACAACAGAATAAGGAATAGAGCCATCAGTTTACTACCAGTAGTGACATTCTTTGTTATCATTCAGTAAACTAATTGTCTCTTTTGTCAGGTATGAATCCCTTTCAACTGAGGCAATGGTGCCTGGCCAAGAAGATATTCTGATTCTTAAAGGCGTCTCCTCCTTTCTAAAGCTCCTTTTCAGGTTTGTTTATCACTTATGCTGATGTCTGAAGAGCTATTGGGTTCTTGCTTTTCAGAGCAAGGGATAGAAAGAAGACAGAAAACATTATCAAGCAATTTGCCAGGCTGTATATAACAACCTAAAGCATGTATCTATTTCTCCTTTAGAGAAAAGGAAGCATTGAATCATTTCTGAAAGTCCCACTTATCAAGCTGAACTATTTAAGCATCTTCCTATAATTCACAAAGAAAAAGTATTTTATGTTTACAGAAACGAAGCTTCTATTGCAATGAGGGGAAACACTAGCAAGCAAACACATCCTATCACTATGCTTCCCTAACTTTTTTGTAATGCCTACTTTATGAATAAAATTCTTGCTGAGCAATATTACTCAGTCCCAAATAAAGTTAGTTATTAACACATCATCTTCTTAACCCTGATAGCTCGCTGTCAGAAAAATTATGCAGTTCTAGAGAAGATTGTTTCTATCTTCATGAAGTTTTGCTCCCCTCTTCGTAGCACACACTGAAGCACTTTCTGCTGTCAGCCTGGAATGGCCAAACTCAATAAAATTATTCATATTTATCAGAATTTACTGTTTTGCATTATCAGCCTGTTCACCAAATTACTAGCCTACAAATAAGAATTAGACCATATCAAATAATTGTAACTTACAAAAGCCAAAACATTCACATCAGACAGTTTCTAACCTTAATTTTTGTCTTCCATTTACCAGAATAACATTTTTCTCACGAATTTAAAGAACTTACGGTCCACACTGCTACCAAACAAGCAATATTTCAGTTAAATATTCCCTTAAAAGTTTTTTTGTAAGAACTTCACATAGCTGCCACTTGTGAGTGCTTTCAAAGTAAATGTTTTATGACTTGATGCTGACAAGGTGCATCCCAAAAATGGCCAAAATGATAAACACACATGGGCTCCCTTAGGGATATCATTGCCTTTTTGGTAAGAACATCCTCAAGTTTTAATAAATCACCGGCAAATTTCATCAGAATATTACAGAAGTTACCAGGACTTTCATAACAAATATTCACACTAAAACACCATTGGCAGCTCTCAGCCCAAAGCAGGACAGTTTTGCTCTATTTCCAAAACATGAAAATACTTGACTTAACCCAAAGTCTCCCCAAATGACTGAACTATAAAACTATTAATGAGGACTTATTTTCCAAAACATATATGCCACAGTTTTTTAAACTCTCCACTGTTCTCTACACTTCATTGAACTTTACTGAATTCACTTCCCATTTTAAGACATTTCCAAGCACAATTTGATCAGATGGCTTCAAATCAAGAAGAAAACAGAATTTGTCAGGGGATACAACATGCCCTAATCCAGATACACAGTTAAATTAATGTGCAAGAGGCTTATTCCACTTTCTTGTTACTAAGTTTGAGCAGCATGATGCCTGTGATGAATCTGAGATATGTTCAATAGGATGGTATTTAGGCATTATTTTCCTTGGAGGAGGATGTTTTTCATGCATTCAAGAGAAAATTCCTCTCCGTTTTCATACACAGTTTATGACTACATGACTTGTTATTGATGTTATGAATTGTCAGTCCAGCTTTTCTGCAGTGTCCATATCAAATCTCAACCCTTGCTGGAGTATCTCTTGCCTTGTTGCTCTGTTAACCCTGTCCTACCGGATGAGCAGTTTGAAAGCCAGCTAGGCCCTTTATTTGTCAGTTCTTGACTAGTAAGATAAGCAAGTCATGAATTTAGGGAAAGAAGAAAAATTATTTTAATTACATCAGATTCTACTGATTCTTTGAGTACTGGCCAATTAGCCCTGTGATCCAGATGGATTTCTTGCTTGGTGGGCACAGTGGATTGAAGGCTGGTCTTGAGGATCTTTCCAACCTTACTGATTCTTTAACAGTATATTTAATGTTACAAACATAACCCAGGCATATACTGATGCAAAGCCACTGAACACAGACAAGTGAACTCTTTTCCTGATTTCTAGTTATACTACACAAGGCTCCATTTCTTTTTTGAGCCCTTGAAATCAAGGAATAGAAGGCATGAGGGAGGCACATGTCTGACACTTCATTATATTCTTCCAGGAACAATAGGGGACTATTTTAACATTCTAATAATATGTATAAAATATGGATAAATGTCTTTATGACATTCCAAACACCAGTATATTTTTCTTTCCCAACTATAATTAATCATCATTATCAGTATTTCACTAAGACACAAAGACATTTTTATAATAAAAAAATGGTATTTTAAGACAAGGTAAAAACAAGAAAAATTGGTTGTGATGAAAATAGAGGAACTGGTATGACTGAAGCAGTCTGTAAAAGGAACACTGATTACCTACCTAAATAGATACTGATTTTGATCAAACAAAGTGCTAAAACCAGTTTTTCAGTAGAAGACTAGATGTCACAAAAATCCTTACTTTAATAATAGTTATGAGGACACACAAATGGAAACCAGAAAGGAGTTTGAAAGCCTGGAAAGAAAGCATTGTGTGTACTATAAAAAAGACTATTGGCATAGCAAAAATACCACATAAGCAAGGAACTGAATGTGTCTACAAAGTAATGCAACAGCAAACTAATAAAAGCAATTTACCCTGTATCACATTAGCACACAACTAAATCAACTAAGTCATATCCTGTCTGTTTTAAAATTAACATTTTAGCCTTTAGGCCATGTTTTTCTAGATAAAATTAATGTGGTAATATTCTGATACAGTTAAAACTGTAATACAAGTATGGTTTCATTGCAAATAGTAAATCAGTAGGATAAAATATTAAAATCCTTGTGAAAGACCTTAAAAATTTATATCGTTTCCAAGTGGCTGTGAACTGGATGGCCCAGAAGAGAAAAAGGATACTTTTCTGTTTCATAGAATTAGGCAGTTGTCAATTGGTTTGGTCATATCCCAGTGTGGGTTATGATACAAGAACAATCCTAAGGCTTAATGTTGTTCAAAATCTTACTTGACTTCTTAAGATAAAAGTAGTATTAAATGTAACCTTCACTATTTCTATACTACAAGCATACAATACTTAATATAATAATTTCTGTAAGTATTGCATTGAGACCTAAATAAAGAGAATGGATTTCACAGACCTATTTTTATCTCTATCTAAATCAATATTTAATTAATAACCTTTTGGAGCCAGCACTTAAATTTTGCTACTGTTCTTTAAGGTGTGAGGAATTCCACAACAAGATTCCATATTCTGGCTCTCAAAGATAATTACATTTGCATTGTATAACTGCAACAAGATACAAAATCTCTACTTATTTACATAATATAGATACTGTAATAAATATCACATTGATCAAGTTCTCCAAAGAAATTGGTAAAATCCAACTCATATAGAACCACTCGTAGCATCAAATGTATTGTTCTTTCTCAGTACACACATATTTTCCATGTACTCAAACAAATGAAAACTGCTGCTGAGCGAAACCAAATCAACACAACAAGAACAACAGAAGGCTTGAATTAGAACAAATTTCAGCAACAACAAAATTATCGAAGTGTCTAAGTGTTTTGGTCCTCTATTTAGACAATGCAAGTTTAGATTGATAAATAATTGCAAGATTGAAGAGAACTGCGATGATTTTATTTTAGGCAAGTAAACAATCTGAA
Source organism: Serilophus lunatus (assembly GCA_013399895.1). Taxonomy (NCBI): domain Eukaryota; kingdom Metazoa; phylum Chordata; class Aves; order Passeriformes; family Eurylaimidae; genus Serilophus; species Serilophus lunatus. The sequence goes on from VXBA01005117.1 coordinate 1,091,048, forward strand.
ACCAAACCTTATGGTGGTGAAAAGCAGAAAAAAAAGCAACAAAGCCAAAACACTAAAGATTGTAGTTTTAGCTCTCTTTAGGTTGACTGAGACATTTTCAGCATTCAAAGCATTCATGAAGTGTTCATGGAGCGTAACAGAAGCTACATAAGCAAACATAAATCTGCTGTATCTTTTAACAACCTTGGGGAAAAAAAGAAATCAGTTCTTCTGCTTGAAATTCTTCAGGTACAATATTTGAAAAAGCCAAAGAGCAGCACATACAAAGCTAAATAGTATTAGCTAAATAGTATTAGTCTCCCACAACATACTCCTGAAAAAGCTGGCAGCTTGTGGCTTGGATAGGAGGACTCTTTGCTGGGGTGGGAACTGGCTGGACGGTCGGGCCCAGAGAGTGATGGTGAACGGTGCTGCATCCAGCTGGCGGTCAGTCACTAGTGGTGTTCCTCAGGGGTCTGTGCTAGGACCAGTGTTATTCAATATTTTTATTGATGACATGGATGTGGGTATTGAGTCTTTCATCAGTAAATTTGCGGATGACACTAAGCTGGGAGCTTGTGTCGATCTATTGGAAGGAAGGAGGGCTCTCCAGAGGGACCTGGATCGGTTGGAGAGCTGGGCAGTATCCAATAAGATGAAATTCAATAAGTCTAAGTGCTGAGTCCTGCATTTTGGCTGCAAAAACCCCCTGCAACGTTATGAGCTGGGGGCAGAGTGGCTGGACAGTGCCCAGGTGGAAAGGGACCTGGGGGTGCTGATAGACAGCCAGCTTAACATGAGCCAGCAGTGTGCTCTGGTGGCCAAGAAGGCCAACGGCATCCTGGCCTGCATTAGGAACGGTGTGGCCAGCAGGAGCAGGGAGGTTATTCTGCCTCTGTACTCGGCACTGGTGAGACCGCACCTGGAGTACTGTGTCCAGTTCTGGGCCCCTCAGTTTAGGAAGGACGTGGAGATGATTGAGCGTGTCCAGAGGAGAGCAACGAGGCTGGTGGAGGGTATGGAGCATAAGCCCTATGAGGAACAATTGAGGGAGTTGGAACTGTTTAGCCTGGAGAAAAGGAGGCTCAGAGGTGACCTAATCGCTCTCTACAACTTCCTGAGAGGAGGTTGTAGTCAGGTGGGAGTTGGTCTCTTCCACCGGGCAGCAACTGACAGAACGAGAGGACACAGTCTCAAGCTGTGTCAGGGGAGGTATAGGTTAGATATTAGGAAGAAGTTTTTTACAGAAAGAGTAATAAAGTTTTGGAATAGACTGCCCAGGGAGGTGGTGGAGTCACCATCCCTGGATGTGTTTAAAAAAAGGCTGGACGTGGCACTTGGTGACATAGTCTAGTCTATTTGAGGTTTTAGGGCAAGGGTTGGACTAGATGATCTTGGAGGTCTCTTCCAACTTAGTGATTCTGTGATTCTGAGTTCCTTGTAGCCTTACTAAAGTATTAAAGAAAAAATTGCTCCCTGTTCAGTTTGTCAAAATATGGTTTTTGGGGTACAACATTTCCTAGCTGTGGCTATTTATTTGTTTGTCCTTCCTCACCACAGGGCTCATGGACAATGAACATACTCCTCGATAACTTGCAGAAATACCTCACTGCTAGCTTCTTAATTTTTGGAAATTCCTGACTTTTCCTGATTGCAAACACTTTGCAAGTACATCCACTGATCTACTTCATCTTGAAAAGGAAAGTGCTTGCTGAAAATCAATCTTACCAAGAGTTAAACTTGAAGCAAAAAACACTCCTAAAACTGAAGTTTGTTCTCAAAGTGCAATAGTGATTTTAATATTAAAAAAGATGGAAGAAACAGAGGACCAAAGTGCAATAAAACATCTAACAGTCAGACTCCATACTGACCATAGGTGTTGTAGTACCAAAACAACACCCCCTCCTACAGAGTGTTCCCTGGAAAGCTCTGATTCAGCACTTTTTTTCCTTCAGTTTTACAAACATGTTGCACCCTTTCTAGCTTAATCACCCTTCCTCCTACTCAGGAAGTCATGAGAAGCACTCACTGTACTGACAGATAACAAAATACAATCTCTGCACCACTATTTATACTTCCCTGAGAACACTCACTCCTCAATAATGCAGGTAACTTATGACACCCAACCTTCCCTTCTCTTGCCAGACTCGTTTCTTCAATTGCCCACCTTCTGGCAGTCTGTCTCACTGGCTAAGACAGGGTACCCTGCCTGGCAACTGATAAATGAAGCACTGAAAGAAGCTCTAGAGTCTGCCTCTTCTTCTGAGATGATTAAGTTGGCAATCTAGTAGGTGTCTTTAGCACTCCAACTCAATGTCAATGGAGAGCTCTGCAGATGAGATCAAGTAGAAGAACACATTATCTCTGGAAAATGGGGAATTTAGGGGACATTTGCAATCTGCTTTGGAGCACTTGTATTTCTGACCCAGAAATTAAGTTTTCAAAATAACTTACAGAATGACCGAGGAGTGTTTGGTGTTTGGAATCCAAGGTAAGATAAAAGCTTATGTTCTGCCCGGAGCAAAGGGAACAATAACAGGTACAATAAAACTGTGTTTGCTTATTCATGGTGAGTACAAGAGCACAGAAATCCCAGGAAAAAAAATCCAAAACACATCAGAAGATACATGCTCTGATATTATCTTGCAAAAATTTTGTAGGGAAATATCTCAGGAAACCTGAGTCCCCCGGAACACTCGACTGGCTACTTACACCTTAAGAAGAGGACACAACTCAACATGTGCCAAGGTATCCCTGACAGATTCAGACTGCACAGTCACACACAATGACTTACAGAGTAAGTCTGGATGTGAATGTCTGGGAGATGGTAAAACAGGTGCAATATTCAGCTGTATTCAGCTGGCAACTCTTTTTATCTGAACTAGTGTCATACTGACAGTGGTGTCCCTACAGCAGATTGGGTATGGAGATCACGCCCAGGAACACAGAAGGACGTGAAAACCCAACCACTCTGCAGGTTTATGCCTGCTGAAGGAGTGCATGTCATTTTATATTAAACATGAATGACTGTAGCAAGGGCAAAATAAAAATACATTTGCTCAAGAAAGTAGGATTTGTCATAACAAAGAGATTTTTACAGTCATTAAAACCAGAAACCTCTTGACCTTCCAGTCAACTACAGACAGGGGACATTCTGTTTCTGAACTATGCAAATGGCAATACAAAAATCAAGAATTTTTATTATCCTTTTCCATATGCATAAACCACACATTGCCATCTTAAAATTACATTATACTGTGGCCTTCTAACTCTGAGTGACTGTTACTAGCTAAGTTTCATTATTTAATATGTAGCACCTGCATTTGGCATAATAAAATTAAGCATTCCCTTGGAAATCAGATAGCTAGAATGTTTCTGTTTCTTTTTTAGACAAGGAGAAGACCTACCTCCAAATTAGTACCTTTGATGTTGACTTTTCATCAGTAATAGAGAACCCGATTTAAAAATTAAAATTCAAACATCAAAATGCATGAAAAAGCCTTTGGAAATGTGTAGTAAAGTAACAGAATAAAGTCATCAGATTCAAAAGCTGCTTCTGCTGTTTAGGATCTGATTAAAAAAAAAACCCAAACTTGTTTGGGAAGGAAAGCAAAGCATTTTCCATGAATTTTCTGGTGATATAGCTAAAACTGGCTATTATCAAAGAGCGAAATGTCTGGATTCGGACAGAGGCTTAGTTCCTTATCTCTAATTAAGGCTTCCTTCAGAAGACTTTCTTACACTAGTTGCCAATTAAAGGGAGAACTCCCTTGTTTAGATAGTTTTCCAAATATTTCTAAGCCTTGGGTGGGCTGCCTGGTACTGCCCTGCAGCACAGGGAAAGGAAAAGGGCTGTTGTGGAATGTCTGGAGAAATAGCAAGGGTTCTGCCTCTGGCTGACAAGACAAACCAAGCCACATGAAGCTTTCCCTGAAATGTCAGAAAAAGCATCCCAAAATTGTGTGCCTATCCTGGACAAGGATTTACATGAAGCAATTTGAGTTCTGCTCACAAGTACTTTTTCAGCTCCCCTTAGGCCAACATCCCTGATCAATTATTCTGAATGCTGTTAAGTTCAGTGTACATATGAGGTGGGGGAGGGAGGGAATCTTTTATTTCACCTTTTCCTTTGCCAAAATACACTTATGCAAGCTGTGATCATAACATGACTGCTATACTAAAAACAGTTACACTCTCAGGAAAGGTGGAAGCTGCAAGAAAACAAAAGAAATGGGTAAAATTGACTAGAGAGATTTGAGCCACCTCTTGACCAAGCTCAGCATCAAGGTCCTTAGATATGGGCAGAAATTGGGTTTTGTGCTAGAATCACTGGACTTGGGCAGGCTCCCTTCCTATTGCATCCTACTGATAACTGACTGCTGAAGGAAAACAGCTAAAAAACAACTAAACATACAGTGGTTAAGAAAGTGAACCACACAATACAGCAGACATAAATCCAGTGGGGAAAATGCAGAGTGACACTTGAGATAGGCGAGGTGCACAGAAAATGCTGAGAAAGAATGGGGGCAAAAAACCCCAAAGGCTTTGCTAACCCAGTGAGCATTTCAAACACAGTTGCAGAGTGCCCTGTTTAAGGCACTGAGAGCATTTAACAAGCTCATTCTAAGCTCCCTGTAGTGGAGAAATGAATGACAGCAAAAACATAGCAGCTCAAGCAGGACAAAGTGGAAGAAGAGCAGCAAAATAGATGTTCGTCCTTCTGCAAGGTATCAATAGACCTCTCAGACACTTAGGATACCACTGACTACAGATATACAGCACATCCACACATTTCTTCCTCTTCCCAGCCATAACTGCTAGCTCCAAACAGGGTTATTAGCCACTTTTGAAATATCCAAATTTCAAATTGCTTTCCTGCAATTACCAGGGAAGCTTGTCTTCCTGCCATGATGGAGGGGACAGAGGGATAGGAGGATTTTCAATAGATGAATCCTGTTTTGCTTTCCTCTGTCCCAGGGAGCTCCAGGTTTCCCTCCCTCTCTTGTGAGCACCTACCTCCTCTAACACATATCCCTGCTCATGATGTTTCTGGATTGCTTTTCACCCTCTACAGTTTTATCCCAACAAAGTGATTTTATGATCCCATCATAGTTATGAATCACTTCACACACTTCTGGGGTGAAACACAAACTGTTTAACACTGCAGAGCAAGCTACATAATTGTTCACAAAATGGAATCAAGGAGGCTGTATCTAATTAAAAGTATATGGGGAATCTACTGTAAGCAGAAGGTATTGTAATTATCTTGTTTCAATGCAAATGTACCCAGTAATGAGAACAGCAAAAGCAAAGTATCTACACCCTTCCCCTTCAGGGACAGACAGGTGAGGCTGGAAACAATTCTGATGATACCACACATAAACAAAAACCCCAAAACCTGTTAAATAAAATTCATACTATAGAAGTCTTAGATGTTTGACTTTTAAATGGGAAGACTCAATCCAAACTCTCAACTTTAGCAAATTAATGCATAAAGTGTACATGTGTAGGGCTTTTCTGGGTACTGCAAGGTAAAAAGCAAAATGCCAAACTAAGAAAAAAAAATCAAAAAACATATCAAAACCTTTGCTTAAAACATAAGTTATTTACGTATTTACTTCACATCCTTGAAAAAGTGTGCATGTGATGAAATGATATTCTGAATTTTGTTCTCTGTTAGTATAGAACTGCAGTATATGTTTTATTTTTCACATTACCTAGATATAATTGCATGTAATTGAATAAAATTTTGGTGAAGAAACAAACCTGTGTAACAGCTTTCAGCCCCACAAATGTAAAGGGATGTTTAACAAGGTCCCAGCCTTCCTGTCCCAGTCCTTGACCTGATTTCTTCTTGTTGGACATAAACGACCTGGCAGGACTTTTGTCAGGTCTCTTGAGACTCAAACTGCTCCTGCAGTATCAGACTCATTCGTGAAGCACTGCTTTGACTTTTAGGTCCCTGTTCAAACTCAGATAAATATAAGATCTAAAAATCCCAAACAACAACAAAACAAATATAGTTGTAGATAAATCAGGCTCAAGAGAATCTTCTGAGGGATTTCAGCAGCTTAATAAGAGCATATAACCCCCCTACCATGTTTAAACACACATTCCTAGAGAAATCCTGCCTTGTGTGAAGCTGTGCGTTCCCTTTCTCACAATTTACTTGAAATATCACAACTTACATTTATTAAGATACGGCCTAATCCTACCAATGTTACATTTGTGTTTGATTTGTGTGAGGTTTACTGATATGTCAACTCCCACAATATGACTGAAGAGACCAAAAATCTAAGAGGAATTGAAGGAAGATGTACTCAAAAGTTCAAATCACACTGACTTGCCAACTCTCAAAGACAAGGTGAGGAGGAAGTTAAAAAGCAAACAAATAATTCTACTGGTTTTTACAAGAATCTATTTATATTTATTTATATTCCCTATAATCCCTTTCATTACAAAACTAATCCCTCCCACATACCTTTACCACTGTATGAACACGAGTTTACCATGATAAGGAAATAAACCAGAATGAGGGAAAAGAGTGATATCTCCAACATGACAAAATACACACTCTTCAAATTTCTCAAGGTGCCTGTAGGTAAATCCAAGGGTGTTTTGGTTTGCATAGATCTTCACTGAAGCTTTTCTTGCTATGTGTGTGCCTGTGGTGAATCCTATTTGAAGCTGATGGGACAAGGCTACAGGTATGGTTAGGTGGGGATGTGCTCTTTAAGATGAAAAAATAAACTTGAAATGCACACCACTATATAGCCCAGTTAAAAGAAGGTTGAAACACTTCCTTACAAAGGAGAACAAAAACATGAAATGGAGGCTAAGGCACTAAATTCATAACACAAATGCAGAATGTTTGTTCCATATTTAGTTCTCACTTCTGTGCTGAGACGTCAATAAGAAGAGGCTGAAAGCACTTCTGTTTGAGTGTCTGTAATCGGCCTCACAGCCTGTAGAAAAGCTGGATGGCAAGATTTGGACCTTCCATGGGAGAATCTCAGCTCAGAGAATGCCAGTGAATGGCAGTTTGCAGTATCTGAGCCCAGTAATTGATCAGCCAGGGAGCAGGACAAAGGCTGCAAGGCACCATTCTGCTTTCTTGAGAAGCAAGAGGAAACTTGCACATCCAGCAACTAATCTGAGATGTAAAGGAGTAAAGCAGATAAAATGAATAACTAGAGGATAAAGAGGATAAAATGAAAATACAAGATTTCACAGAAACTTTAGCATTTTCCAATTGGGAATATTTAAGCAAGTCAGATAATCTTGAAATTCTGTTATCAGGCCTGCTGACAGCTGGACACAGCAGCTGTATAAACTGTTCTAGAGTGTTTTACTGTAAAGTCTAACTTCATTTCTGAAGTTACAGCTCAAAAATAATAATAAATCCAGACTATTTAATTAGTTCAGAGACAAGATTTGTCTTCAAATATGGCTGACAGACTCATTTTTACTCCATTAAAACACCATCCTCTAGCTCAAATTAACTCTTGATAACATCTTACTTTATAAAAAGAAGGAAGAAAAGTTCATGAAGGAAAAACTAAATACCTTGTCTAATTATTGTGTAGACATGATGATCCAGCATTCTTTTGAGCCAGAGCATTATAAAAAGGCACTCAAACATGTTTGTTTTTTTCAGTATCACTGCTTTAAATGCAATATATTTAATTAAAAAATTATTTGGAATTATTTTATTGCATCCAACAGAGAACATGCAAGCGCTTCCACCCACGTGCTCCCCAACAGTTCATGGCCAGGTGTGTGAGCAGAACTGGCTGTGTTTCCCCTTCCAGCCTGTGAGGACTGGCAAGGATTTCACTCTGCCTGTTCTTTCATGCTTGTGTAACCCCCCATTTGGCCTTGGGCCAACGGCCTCCAATCAGCAAGCCACTCCCTTCCCATTAACAGTGCTCTTGTCCCTTAGAATTTAATGGTGGCTTTCAATTTAAGGTCTGGGCTCCACAGACATATGGAAATGCTTTAAGTTTGCTTCCCATCTCAGCCATACAAGACAGTTTTCCTTGCAGTGAGCACAACGAAAGAACTCTCCTGGTGCTGTGTCCTGACAGCCCACATAATCTGTTGTGAAAGACAAGGGAAGAAGTCTGCACAGTTACTGTATTCTGATAGCTTGCTTGCATAATTAAAATGATTTTTCAGTAAAATAAAATTCTTTTTTTTGTTTGATTCCTTGAGCTGATTATTTAACAACTTATTCTCTAACTATTTTATTCATGATGTAGAAATGTTTGTTCATCTCTTCTATTTTCCAGATTATTCACTGGAATAAGCAATCTTCAACCTTCTCAGTTCACACTGGTGACACTGGTGGAACAAGGACTAGTGATGAGCTGTTTGTTCTCAGCAATGATGAGCAGCTTGTCCTTCTTTTTCATCCAAGAAGAGAAGTTCTTGTAAGTGGATAACCTTTGCATTTTTAACTTCTAGTTTTGTTACATAGAAAATGCAAAGCTTTTCTTTAAAGAAAAAATGTAGGAAAAGAACTGGAACAACATTGGAAACGCTCTGAAGAAGAATCTGGGAATTTGGGCTATTTCAAAATATAAGTAAACAAAGTAAATAGATATTGCTGATACACTTCACTTATTCTGAAATGAATATTCACATACATAACATTTATCTAAGTCTTCCTCAGGATATGAATCTTAAAATCATGTTTTTAGCACACTAGAAAGACCAAAAATTATCCCTGGTCCAGTATTTCTACAGGATGAGGATCCAATCCTTGGACTCTTGTTTTTTTCTTTTTTGTTTAAAGGTCAGGTAAAAGTTCAGAAGCTAAGTCTGCCTGCAAACATGCAACCAAAACAGAGGACTGTTTTAGGCTACAGAAATCTGAAAGTGAGTCTAACTTAATTTGTGATTATCTATTTCACAAAACAAGACAAAGTTGAAGAGAATGAAAGGAGATTTGTGTGTCTTTTGAGATTATATCAAACACCGCAAAGAAAACGACATCACACGGAGGTTAATTGGAAAAAAAGAAATTATTCTAAACATTTCAAATCAATGGAAAAAAATAACTTCCATCCATTTAAATTAAGTGCTCCAAACCAGATGAAAGCAAGCAATGAAAAGCACATTGTTTGATAAGGTCACTTATTTGCAAGACAGGTGATCAGTATTCATTAAAAAGAAAAGGGAAAACAAGTGTTGTACTGTTCACCAGCACAGAAGCACAGTGACAGTTTTAACCAGCTTTTATTGAAATATCTCCTCTGCCTTTGCCTCTGCAATAAATGAAAACATCTTTTCTAATGAACACCTAACAAGCAAACTAAACCTTATACAACTTCTATGTAGACCTTGGTCTGCTGCAGGTCAAGGAAATTCTAGTAGTTTTTTGTCTAGATGATCTCCTTTTTAATGAATAGCTGTTTCTGAAAAGTCCAGTGTTTGCCTAGAATTAACATGCTTTGGATTCTGAAATTTTACTTTATCTCCCTCTCTTTCCAGCACACATTCAGGGTGTATGCTGGATAATTCAATTCTCACCCCACCCAGATAAAATAGATATAGACTTATAGACAGATAATCAGGAAGAAGAAAATTATAGTTGCATAAACAGCTCACACAGGGCAAGATTTTCCCAGTATTTGAGGCTCATTTAAGAAGTGTTTAACATAGATACCTGGTACCTAGTGTCACATTTCCACATTGAAAAACTTAACAGAACTTAGCTGAATTGGTCAGGAAATCTCCAAAGATAGTGACAAAAATAGGTTCTGAAACCAAGAAATAGTAATAGAAATATATTTCCCATTATCACTAGCAAAACCCCCCAAAGGAAGAGATCAGAAAGAAAATAAACCCCCATCTGTTGTATTCCTACAAGCACAAATTTGATTTTATAGATGCTTAGTCAATAGATTAAAACAAAACCAAACACACTCCACACACCTCACTGAGAAATCCTTTAGGTACTTGTTAGAAGTCAACCTTTGACTTTCTGCTTCAAAATTCCCAATGTATAATTTTGGCAGTAGTGCTTTGTCATTATCTCAAACAGCTGAACCCAGCTAATGCTCCTATAAAAACAACCCTATTTTTCTGCAGAATCCATCAACCATACATAAAGCAAAGTACCTTAAACCTTAATCTTACAACAGCTCTTCAGCACTGTAGAGGCAGAAATTCTAACAAGCTAATGCCATATACAATACTTGTTCCTACATTAGTTTTATATAAGGAGCTCTTAAAAAAATAACTGTGCAGGAGTTGCATCATAGCAGTGGCCATAAAATATCAGAAAAGCTCTGCTCAAGTGTCTTTCCTGGCTGCATGGAAATGGCTCACTACTGAATTTCCATGGGTTCCCAAGGCTGAAGCAAACCAGAAATGAATGGTGGCAATTTTTAGCAGTAAGCTTCTGAATCATCAATAACTCATTTCGCAAAGGTTTCCCTTGGTAGAATATCTACAGCATGGATTTCGACCACACATGAGAAACAAGCCACTTGCACTAATAAATGTTCATGGAAAAGGCCTCTAAGATCATTGAGTCCAACCATTAACCAAACACTCCAGGTCCACCACTAAACCATGTCACTGAGTACCCCACCAGTAGAGAACATAACTTAAAAACTGCCTTTTGAATTGCATGCTAAAGATAAGACCAGTAATATGTCAAAACCCATGGAAATTAATTCAAAATACTCTGGCCAGTAACACCAAATATTTTTCTTTAGAGCTGTTGTACTATTCCTGATATAAATCATTCAAGACTGCAGAGGAAACAAGCCCAGATCCCCTACTCTTTCCACACAGTGGTAAAGTTTTGCTTGACCTTTGGCAGAGAGGGTCAGGGGGAGGTAAAAGATGAGCCATATTTAGAGGAAATCTTCTGTGAAATGCTCACAATTTTAAAGGCAAATTTTTATTTTTTAATTTTTTTTTCAATAGTTACCCAGAAAGTCCAAGTTATCAGCAAATACAATACACAAACATCATGTTTGCAGTATGCAGAAGAAAGAGAAGGATTCTTGTTTGCAGTTGCCAAAGTTGATTTTTATTCAAGTCCCAAAAGTATATTTTCTTTAGGTTTTTAGGGTGGATATTTTTGTTATTCCTGTTTGTTTAGCTTGTAGGAAACTCCATCATGTTTCCTCACTTGCTACATACTTTACACTATTGCTCATACAGCTCTCATGTCTTGATGCTGTGATGGAGATGCCTTCTCTGCAAAGGAAGGTTAATTTTTACTATAGCTTCCTCTCAATTATAATTAATAGCAATTGTGATAATAAAATATCTCAAGTTACAGATCGTTCTCCAAGTAAACATTTGTTTTCCCAGTGTTAATAAAACTTGTTTCATAGCCTTCTGTTAACATCTGCAGTTGCTTCTCCTGCTTGGACATAGGAAGGGGAAGGGACGGGTGAAAAAGATGGCTTTTGGGATAGTGATCCTATCTCCTAAAAGGACTGAAATGTGCCTTCAGACAGCACTGGATTAATTTCAAGATACACCACAGCATAAAAACTGTTGCCAAAGTTCAGTCATTTAAACAGGATCATAGTAATCAGATCTCATTAAGCAGATGTTTACACACTCTGGAAGAGCAACTAAACTCTGACTCCAGCAACTGAGATCAGTTTGTGACTGCACAAAATCCCAACACGGATTGCAGGAAACAGTACATCCTAAGAAGTGATACAGCAAAATTCTTTTTGTCATAGTACCTATAAACACATCATGATTTCTAAAACTACCATTTGAAAATGGAATGTTCTTATCCTAAAGTTCCCATGGGCTCACAGGTTTCGTTTGCTGCTGGAGGTTATGACAAGCTGATTATTTTCATATATACACTCTCTTTTTTATTTTACCAGATGCTATATTTAACAAACATAGGTTGAACAACATGAAGCTATTTTTCTTTCTGTTCAGTGCAACCCAGGCAAGGTTAATTCATCATCCTACAACATATGGCAGCTCCAATTGCCCGTCTGTCCTGGCAGCTCACTGGAAGACCCAACAGTGTGGAAGATTTCCACTGGAGCCTCCACATTTGGTACTTCATGTAGGAAAAACAAAAAAAATCACATGATGTTTAGTTGGTTATATTAAGAGGGGCTCACATATAAGTCCTCTCATCTTCACCACACCCTGGGGTGTGTTTCAATAACAGTAAAAATAAATAAATAGATTCCTTCTGCAATATTGTCCAGATACATGATAATTTCCCCAATAAGTCTACTACTTAAAATCAGTATGTCTACTCATTTGATTAATTGTTCATCAATATATACTTTTAGTGTTCTAAGATTAATTTTTAACTGGATGGTATAAGAGCCAATTTGATATAGACTCAACTTGTAAACTCATGACCACTGCAGATTCTTTGTTATACTGTTGTTGAGGTAAATTTGCAGGAGGTGGTAGAACAGCTCTTTCTAGAAAAGTAATCTCACCGATTTCTATGGGTACAGCTGACAAAACAGTATGTAACAATAGAAATAATTACCACACATCCAACTGTCCCCCATGACCTTTAATGCCTTTTGCACTGTAGTCATCAGTTTAATAGAGTTAAGCTCCTTACAACAGCTCATTAACATTCTGAAAAGGTAAACTTGTCCTCACACCCCGGCTGTGCCATACAGGTGTTTGCATCCTATGCTCATAATAAATAAACTAAAGGCACTGACTGCCATTTGGACAGCCGTGTATAGGCTTTCAGAGAGGCTTAGAGTTACTAACAAGCAATTTCTCCATCCCAAATCTCTGAGTCACTTTGGATCAACGTCCTAACTCGGGTTAACACGGATTGTTCGGTGCCATCTTTCAGATGCTTCTACTATTCCCATCTCCCAGATGATGCCATGTAGCTGCCTGCTCAGAGAGACTTGCTCAGGCAGATGGAACTGATGCTAAATTTCTTGTCAACTACATAAACTCAGTGAAAAAGAGATTAAAATAATTGCCCAAGAATTAAATTATTATTACATACAACATGGAGACTCAAAATTACCAATTCCTTCTGGAAATACTAACAAAGCTGTACATGGAAGACAGAAGACCACGACTTCACTCAGCTCCAGTGAGGCCTCAGGAAGAACAGAAGACAGAGACAGAACACAAAGTATCAAAATGGTCAAAAGTTTAGGATGGAAGATAATACAGGGTGAGTTAAGAGTGCAGCTGAACTTTAGAGAAGGCTAAGATGGAACATTAGAAATGGTAAAACATTTGTCCTTAGGAAATAGTGATGTGTCAGGGGTGTCTGCTTCCCAAAAGGCTGGTGACCTGGTTGGTCTTCTGCCTTTTACATTGAACTGCATCAGTTCAGCATTATCTACAGACTTGGCAGTAGTGCTTATTTCTACTGAACTTCACAAGATTCAAAAGGACGACTCCTGTCAGGTTAAAGCGAGGGTTCAAAAGTCTTTTCAGGAATAGCAGAACAGGACTTTATTTCTCTTTTCACTCATCTCTATAATCATGTTTTCTACTACAGAGCTCAGAGTAGATTTTGCCCATTGTTACTTTGCTCAGTTTTTGGAGGCGATACAGTGCAAGCCACACCCCAAAATGAAATAGCGGTGTTGAATACTGAGAAAAATGTTTCTCAGTGCCTTTTCTTAGGGGAGTATTCTTGATTTTGCAGAGCAAAAGTAGTAACCTCTGCACTCAGTGGCTTAGAAAGCATCTCAGTTGTTAAGCATGTGCAACACTGCCCTGCAATTCATTCTGTCTCATTAAATATGATCCTTTGGTCAGGAAGTGACTTTATGGACCATCTTTCTAAGGTGCACAACCCTCTCCTTACTGTGCAGGAGAGCCTAACTGTATGTTTAGGATTCCATTACAGGAGCAGAGGTCAGACACTCACATGTTGAGTTCTGCAGTCCTTAAAGAACTAGCAGGATTTAGTCCCCCAAAGTTGTAATATCCTCAAAACCATTCCTCTTTAAAAAAAAAAAAAAAACCAACACAAAAAAACCCCACAAAAACCCCAAAAAACAACAACAACAAAAAATGCATACAAGGAAACTGAAATATCCAATAATTTTCAATAGGAAGAATTTCTTGTTTTCCCACAGCCCCAAAAAGATTACTTATCTCTCATTCCAACACAGGAGGGCCTTTACACTACAAGAAAGATTAGCATCACTCTCCTGAGATAGACGGCCTCATCACAACCAATTTGTCACCATGATAGTCTAATTAAATGCATTATTCTTCCTCAGCAAGGAAGTGAACACTTGACATGTTTGAGTTAGACATACAAGTCTTCTCCTCTTCTTCAATCCATACCTTTCTTTGTAATGGCAGGCCCACAGGGAATGCTCAGGGCCTTCATTTACTGTGAAATCAGTGAATGTAAGAGTAATTCCTTTTAAAACCATTTTCTGTAATGGTTGGATGAATAAACCCCATGTGTTCCCATGGATCGTGCTTCAGGGTAAACACTGAAGTTAGCTTTGGCTGGTCCCTTCAATCAAAACATTTTGGTTACTCTACATCAAGAAAAATGAAAGCACTGGTGCCTGAAGGAAAATGTAAAATAGAGCCTCAAGAAGTCCCATTGACCTGACAAGTAGAACCAGCTAGCTGTGGTTTTCAGCAAATACAAGGTCAAATGTCCAATTTTTCCTCAAAGTTATAAGGAGGACGGTGCTTCTCCTTAATACCATTTTAATCATAAACCAGGCAACAATTCAGAGAAATTTTATCCATTTTGCAGGAGTTTAGGAGAAATTATTTGCCCGCTGATGAAACTTGCAGGTGATGCTCTGGGAAACCAACAGAAAAGCAAGAAGGTAAATGGAAAAGTCCTTCTCTTGTAAAGGCCCACTGGGAATCCTAAATCCAAGAGAAGATGGCAAGCTCATCTCTTTGAACAAGTCATTTTTTAAAAGAAGTCATCATACATCTGAACAGTACAGGAGGAGAAGCAGCAACCTGACTTACTTAACTGAGCTCTACTTACATCCTCATTTGACCAAAATTGTTACATTTTCTTTATCAAAGGATTAAGAAATCATGCATCCTATTAGACTACTGAAAACCTGTGCCAATTTAGAGAAGTCTATATTAAAAAAAAAACAAGCTAGAAAAGGTTAATGAAAAATTAATCTGGCATAAAATATTTGTAGTATTTATTAGATGAGCCATGATCACTCAACATCAAACAGCAGTGACTTCTGCAGATAGAAGCCCCAAAATACAGCAACAGTAACAGAGAAATAAATGTATTTTTGTATTCTCCCAAGGGAAGTCATCTATAGAAGGTTCTGCATTGCTTTTCCCTTAAAACCCAGGAAAAAATTAATCATGCAGGTAAATGAAAATGCCCATTGCAACCAACCTCATTTCTAATTGGAAGTATCACTTATGCATTTTATTGCACCAGGTTTAGAGTGCCCAGCATTGGCTAGAGTGTGCCCTGTGGTCCTGTTACTACAGAACAGCTGAGGACCTTCAACACTATAGGCTTAATCAATTTAGAAGAAAATCAAAAATTCAAAGTAATGGAGAGAGAAAAAAACCCCAAAAACAACAAACATTTGGCTATTTTCAATCTGGCTTCTAATCTCTATATACAGACCAAATCTGCTCAAGCTATATATTCATTTGCCAATATACACACTGAAAAAAAAAAAAAATGTCATCTGGGCTAAGACACAAAGAAAAATTCCACCTGCCAACCATGCCTTTCTTAACAGAACAGTCTATAGTGGTGTTCACGGCTGTAAGTGAATTCTCCTTCAGCATACTATATTTGTGCCTTCTGCCTGCCAAGTCAGTGCCCCATCAGCATTTAACTCATTAGTTTGTCAGTTCCAGGAGAAATAAAGAACCTTTCTTAATCTAAGCCAGATCCCATTCTCTAGCAATTTGGACTCAGACTTTTCACTGCAAACGTGGATACAGCCTTTTACTACAGATAGAATGTAAAAAGGAACAGGCACTTCTGTGTTTCTTGCTGGCACATCTTCCTTGCATGTACCATAAAGAGTACATCTTGGCTTCTACAGGAAAAGTCTTCACACAGTGCCTTATGATTATTATAATATAGTTTGCAACCAAGCTGGATGCACTGTAGCATTTATTTACAAGAGGAAAACCTCAATAAGTCTCGTGTGAAGAGCTTAACCTATGTTATGGCTAAAGAAAAATAATCACCATGAACTTCTGGTTAAAACAGGGCTAGAGTGCATAATCATGCCTACATCAGAAGGGGTGTGTGTGTGTGTGTGTGTGTGTGTGTGGGTAAACAGCGGGCATCTTCATAAACCAATCACCACTATTTATAAAATATCTCCCTTTTACATGATGGGATTACACGCTTTTCATTACATGACATTGCTCACTGATTTATAAATGTAGGATTTTGAGTGGCTTTACAAGGAGGAAAACCCATGAAAATGATAAATGTTTTCTCTGAACATCCCTTTAGCAGAGCCAGAAGTCATGTGCATTTTTCTGTGTCTGTTCATCACAGAGATTTGCACATTTGTACAGATTTAGATGGAAGCAGCGAATGATCCGTGTTAATCTAAAAGAGACAAATCACAGCACTGTGTATTTTCTGGGCCGACACAAACATTTTTATAGGCAGACTGGCATACTGCAGAGTACTGCAATAGGTAAAGAATGACTGAATACTGTTGATATTCACTATTAATTACAACTAAAAACATAAAGGCATGACAATTCTTTTTCTCCTCTGCCGATTCTTTATATTACAATGAAAAAGGCAATTTTAAGGTACAAAAAACAACCAAATAAAAACTCTAAACACAAGTTTGACCTATAAGAAGATAGAAATAGGAAAATTGTCGCCCTTTGTAAATTCTGATTAATGTCTCTCAATATGAGATAACTTGAATGTAGGTGTGTAAATTCCATCCTGTCTTGTATCAGTCATTACTTCCTTCAGTCTTCAAGAAACTATTTCATCTGTTTCTAATAGAATGAAAAAAATAAATGGCAGAGTGTTTTCCTATCCCTTAATTATGAATTTCCAGTGGTTAACCGGGAATATCCATATCAACAACTGGGCATGGCACTTTGTTCTATGGCTTAGTTGACCAAGGTGATGTTGAGTCAAAGGTTAAACTGCATGATCTTGGAAGACTTTTCCAACCTTAATGATTATATTTCCTGTTATAATTATTCTACATCACACATTACATTGTGAAAGATGCCAGAATTTTGAGAAATGGTGTAATTTTATTATGATTGTTTCAGGTGTCTCACACCTGGATGGGTACAGCAGCTTTTTAGCAATTGCAGATTTACTGTGAGTCTTTCAATGCCCCCAAACCAGCAAAACTCAAGTCCTCCAACTCTCCCAACAATACTGGCCATCAGTGATAAAAATTTTGGCTAACAGTGCTACCTGAAGGATATTTTAGGGGGCTAGTTATATCTACTAGGAAAAATAGTCCTTTTTGGTGTGCACAGCATTATTCCCTAAAAAGAAACAATCTTGTCTGCAAGAGGCATGTCACATTAAGGAAGGTTAAAGTCAAAAGGACCTCATTTTGTTAGATCATAGCAGAATTAATTGATGTGTTTAATCAAAGAGATGCTACTTGGCAATGGCATAAAGCTCCTCTTCTCTGGGGATAGTACCAACCTCATTGGCAGAGTGGCAGCTTTTGAATAAATACAAAACAATAAATGTATGCTTCTGTCAGTGCCCATGGCTTATAAAACTTCATACTGCCCTCTTTTTCCTTACATATACTATTAGTCTTGTCTTAGCATGAGACAGAAATTAGTAAAAACTATGTGGAAAGTAACTGTAAAATTGTAAGTATTCTAAAAGCACACGAACAGAAGAAAAACATACACAATTTATATCCTTGGTTATGATAAAATTATAATTTACAACACTGTACAAAATCTAGTGCCTGTCCTACAGGAAAGAAAAAACATGCATATGAGAACAAGTTTGTGCCAAATCTCATCCTTTGCTTTCATTTCCTCTTACAGAAAGCTTATGTCTTGAGTTATTTCTGCCAAGCATTTTGTTTTTTTAAATTGTAGTTTGTGTACTTGCAATGCCTATTTCTAAACTAATCCAACATTCACCAGCAAATAAATGAAGAACAATGATAAATAGAGACTTCATGCAATACATGCAAGCATTGCCTTTTTTATTACTGTCTTCTGTTAAAAAAAACATGCACTGACCAGAATAAAAAAGAAATGGAAAAACTAAACTCTTCACAGTTTCTGGCAGTAACTCACCAATCATAATTACTTGCTAAAAACTAAATTTCACACGCCTCCATTTCACATGTTTAAATGGACTAAAGTATTTGGGAAACTGGGTATAAAAACCAGAATTTGAGAGTATTTTTGAAGAGAATGGTAGAAGGTAGCGCAAAGCATTTAATTTCAAAAGTTCATTCAGCAACATCATTATCTTGTGAATTTCCCAAGTTGTTTATTACAGTTACACTGCAAAAGCAGCTATTGATATTGTAATTAGAAAAACTTTTGAAGACTGGAGTTCCTAAAATTGTGTGAAATTTTCAGGCCTTACCTTCCTTAGAAAAGAAATTCTGATTCCTGAACCATAAAAGTTCACTTTGATATAATGGCTAAAAACAGTCCTGCAGAGCAGATTAGCCTGAACCAGCAAGCTTTATTTAGAAACCATTCTTGGATGCCAACTCAGTGTATTATCCATTTAACCTCAAATAACTCCCTCACAATTGTAAGAAACCCATATTGGCCTTCTTTTTTTTTTTTTTTTTTGGCAAGCTCTTTGCTCTTCCAGTTTCCTCCTAAGCTTCAAGTCTCCCTCCTCTCTTCCACATGCTTTCACAAGTGTGCAAAACCCTACTTGGAAATTGCACATGTCACTGGTGCCAGGGGCCACCTAGGAAATACTCCCACATGTTCTCCATCTTTTCCAGCATTTTTTCTGTAAGGACAGATGGACTCACAGGTATCCTATCCTGGGCTCTGTAGTAGAGGGGAGAACTGAGGGTTTTTTTTTTAGAAATACCCATATGATCATACTAGATCCAAGTCCAAAAGCTGTCTTCAGGCAGCAAATATATAGAGATAAATTTAGATTTCTGTGTGCTCAGAAGACCCCGATACAGAACAGTATAAATGCAGTACTACTCTTTAAAAGTGTCTCTAGATACTTACACTACTTTCTGTAAGAGACACGATTTGCAAATTAGAAAAAAATACCTCACCTTTTGTCCATTACAGCAATGTGTTTCCATAATTAGGCAGCATTATTTTTTAAGAGATAAAATAGGGTTTCTAACAATGTAAAATATAAGCAGCGGATACGAAAAATAGTATTTGTCCACTAGCAGCTGCCTTGCAGTATTTCCTAAGGCAGCACAAAGCCCTTTTTTCTGACATACATCACACAATTATGTTCCATCTGAGATGAGACAAATGGACTCATTAAATAAAATTTCATTCTGTTATCATATGACTTCAGACTTCACAGTAGCAATTTTATGCCTTATGAACATGTAATTTTGATCTGAAAATAATGTAAAAACTTTTTCCTAAGTAAATCCTGCCTTGGCAGGGATGGTTGGACTAAATCTCCAGAGGCTCCTGCCAACTCTAGCTATTCTGTGCCTTCCCTCCCAGCACACACATCAGTTCAATGAGCTACATGTTGTATGCCACTATCTTTCCAATTCTTGGGATGAAATTTCTCATGGCACCCATTACATAATTGGCTCAAGAATGATAAGTGCAGTTTGTATGACAAACCACAGATATCCTGGTCAGCACTCAGTGTCATATTATTTTTCAGAGGCAGAGAAATGCATGATGGCACTATTTGGCTGCAACACTGTTTTGGAACTCATCAAGCCGATAATTCCAGCCCCTTCAAAGGCCCTGATCTCCAGAGAACCTTTACAACAACTTGTTGAAGAGCTCATCAGATCCAGTGGTGCCCCACACAGCATTCTTTCACCTAGGCACAGCTTTGTTATATCCCAAAATTAGCATGCCAACTCTGCTGGAACTTGGCTGCTTTGTATTCTATCAGGATCGAGAAGGATGTGGAAAGAGAGTAGGGCTGCCACTGCTGCTGGTTCCATATGGCCCAGCTGGACCAAGCTGGCTCTGAAGTTGGCTGTTTTATGGAAATCATTGCCAGAGCTTCCCTTTTCAGAAGCACAACGTGTATCAGAACTAGCACATAGTTGCCAACGTGGTTTCCAAGTGAACTCTACCAAATTCTTCAGCTGCTAATGGGGACTCATTCTTTCTAGTTTATTGTCCGCTGGGTTCCAGTCTTGCTCTTCTATAAAACTAATTATAAAACTTCCACAGTTTGTAGGAGTCATAAAATTCCTTCCAGAACTTCAGCAACCTGTAACAGAGCCAGAGTACTTGAAGGATGATACAGTAACCACAATAGTCTCAAATAGTGAGGAACCATGGGAGACAGAACTTTGGACTCAGCACACAGTCATCCTAAACCATTCAGGTAAGTCTGACAATGTATATTTCTTGTGCTACTGTGTACTTAATTCCTTCTTTATCAACACTTTTTAAATTTTGTATCTCAAGGTTCGTAAAAGAAAATCTGTGTTAACTAATGCTGTTTATAAAGTCACCAGCAACTACCAAGATGAACTTAAAGTCAGTATTACCTTTTTGATCCCTTTTAAGTTCTTATAAATTTGGTTAACACCATCTGAAACTTAATCCTTAGTCCAACTAATTCTTTGTCCTGCAAAACAGAATAGTTTGCTAACAGAAGTCAAATACAGGACATTGTCCTACCTATAAGGTAAGATTTAACTAAGTGAAAATCCTTGAGATGTGAGATGTCAGCGACAAAATTTAAAAATCATGACAGTTGCTGCACCAGTAACTCCTTCACTAATGAGACTTTTAAGAACTTTTTTCAGCCTGACTTGAGTCAGATAGCAGATATAGACTCGAGTAAACTGATGGGGAGATGGAAGCCTACAAGAAGCCACTTGCTAACACTGTCCTCCAGCTTCTTTGACGTATACTTTTCTTTTTTAGACAAGAATAAAACACTTTCTCCTACCCAAGACATTGCTTCTGCTGCAGTGCTCACTCCAGATAAACTGACTTGGGTTGTGTCACAAACAAGATAGTACATATGTAGAAGTTCTCTCTATTAAAGTGGCTAATCTTACTATGGGGGGTGGGAAATAAAAGGTGCTTCTCCATTAAGTTAACTCCATTGGGATTTCAGAGCACTGTGGGAAAGTATCTCTACTTCGTGATAAGACAAATGAGGCAGGGTGAGTCTCCAGGTCAGAGAGAACTGCCAATTGAGCCTTTCAAGACAAGTTTTGTGCTTTGTTTCTCTTAGGGCTTAAAGTGAAATGAAAATCTTGGGTCAATGATCTCACTGTAATAGTTCCAAGACTTATGGAAGACATTCACACCACAGGAGCAGAGGAATAAGACACTAACATGAAGATAGACAATTCAGCTGCATCGGTTACTTGAGATTTATTCTTTCAAAGTAGGTAAATCCATCTTTTCTTCAAGTTTTTCATTAAGTCTCTAGGCCAAGGCAGACAAATATTGCTATTTTGAGTAACAGACACTGATGAAGACCTTTTTTTCTATTCTTTCAATATTTATTAATCTATGTCCCTTTTTTTCCCCTCCACTGTTTTTTTTTTTCCATTATTAGTCATCATTTTTCTGATTCCTATCAAAAGGATCAGTCTTTCAGACAGATCAAATTCCTAAAAAGCACCCCAAAATTTTGGTATGTTTTTTGATAAAAATTCGAGCAATTCATTGAGACACCTTCTGTATTTGCAATGCAAGCCTGAAATCATCTTCCTCAGTGAGTTACATGGTACCATATGAATCATAGTTAAAATTATTTATTAAGGAACACGAAACCAGCAGGTATTATTCCAGATCATCATGCAGGCTGAATGCTCACAATACAGGCTCATTTATAGCCACATATTTGCACAGGAACTTTCCCATTCACATTCAAGAGTTTAGTAAACTAAACAGATGCCTGGTGATTTACATCTGAACATATGTTTCCCTGCAGAGAAAGAATGACCTCTGGTAACTGCTTGGTAGCTAAAGTAACAGACTACTACAGCCAATAAAGAAATTCAGCTTCTCTACCAGTGGTTCCATTGGTGAAGTTATCATTAGAATGACTCTGAATTGATACTGGAAACTGAAATCATTATTCCAGTTACTGTACCCAGGTTTGATTTTTTTTTTCCTACTGGAATATAAATTACTCACTTAAGAAGACTCTTCATACTCATTGGTGAAAATCAGAACATTCTGAATTTAATGGGTTTCTTGTTAAAGTAATGTCTTGCATACTGAATGAATTCACCTCCAATAAATACTACAGAAACTTTACAAAATATATGCCTTGATAAACAAGTAATTAATGAGAAAATAATCAGGAAGACTGGAGAGAATCATTTTGAAATACTCAAAGATTTTAAGGATGTAATGGAGAGAAGAATTTTTACAGTTTTGGCCACAGAACTACTTTCCCAACAATTTGTTTTCATTAGAATTAAAGAAAATTTTACCAGGTTTTAGAATATTTAGATTTAACCCAGCAAACCTGGAGAACTATGTCCTTTATATACATATACACTTCACACATTTAACCTACACTGTCCTTAACATATTGAATAAATCAACAAAATAATCTAATTTATAGTTGGAAATAATTCATAATATTAGATATCAATACTGCAGACCTACAGAGAACAAAGTATTAGAATCCCATCTTTCACAGCCTTGAAATTCTTTTTCAGTCTTCCTTTGCAATAAACACTAAATTGTTATCTATTAAAGACATGAAGCATATCTGGAGCTTTTTACTCTAAATAACTATATGTGTTGATATAGGATGTGTACAATTACAGTATCTAAATGTGTCCTGATCATTTTATCTATTAAAACTGTCACAGAAACGGGAAGTATTAATATCCACACTGAAATAGAGACTTAAGGCAAAGAGAAAATTCAAATATTTGTTTATGCTCAAAAGCTTGTGGCAGAACTAGAAATTTAGGCCAGTTCTTTTAAGTTCCAGTCCAGAACAAAATGTTCTTGTCAAAAGTGTAGTAAAAAAAAAAAAAATAAAAAAATTTTTTTTGCTAAGGCCATAGTAAATTCTCATTCTGCTTAAAGTGCTTAAATTATGTAAATGCTGAACCAATCAATTATGAGAAAGTTTCTCTTTTTAAAAAGATATAATGATGTAGTAGGCATATTCACGGGGAAAAAATGCATCTTCTTAAGAAGGAAGGAGGGAGACAGATAGGAGACACTTTGATGAAAACTCATCCATTGAAAATGCAGCACTAATCAAGCCTAAGAATATAAAAATACTGAAAATGTCCTTTTGCATAAGTTCAGTGAGAACTATAAATAAATATGGCCCAGTAATGAAGAGTAAAAGCTTTGGAAGAGACACTTGAATTTAATTTGTGTGGCTTTGATGAGAAATTTATCAGCAGAGAAGGTAATAATTCTATTCCGCTCTAAAGACATTTGTTTCTAAACTGCCAGATAAAGGTGGACTTCAGATACAAATATGGATTTGATGGTTTATTTTTTATTGGTATTTCTCACTGAAAAATATCCTTCTGTGCTGAGAAAAGACTGCTGACTTCAGCAGTTTGAGTAAAGAGATAATTAAAAGAAAATTAATCTTTTAAAGTGTTTCAAAACCAGCTCGGATTGTTTGCGCGTTTGTACTTTGAAGCATCACAATCCATATCTGTGGAGACTCACCTATATTAAATTGGATTTGAAGGAGAAGGAGTAAAACCAGACTTGCTCATGACAAGCTGTTGGTTGACACACCAAGGTCAGAGGACAGGCTGTTAATGAGAAAGACAGGAACAAACTTCTCATAAGGCCTTTTTTGATAGGACAAGGGGTAATGGTTTTAAAATTAAAAGGTGTAGAATCAGACTTAAATTAAGGAAGTCTTTTTTTGTTTGGTTGGTTTTTTTTTACTGTGAAGGTGATGAGGCACTAGCAGAGGTTGCCCAGAGAGGTGGCAGATGCCCCATTCCTGGAAATATTCAGGGTCAGATTGAATGGGGCTTGGAGCAACCTGGTCCACTTGAAGATGACCCTACTCATTGCGACAGGATGGGACTAAATGACCTCAAAAGGTTCCTTCCAACAAAAAATATTTACAATGGAATGATGCAGACGCAAACGAAACAAAAACTCTCAAAACGCTTCTTTCAGACAAAAAAGTTTAAAGCCATAGTGCTTGAGATTCATAGACTTTGAATAAAATACCATAAGCTTTTCCTCAATGTTAGGATGCAAAAAATGACAATTAGTCATTTAAATATGACCTCTACATGGTCACTGTTATCTGGTGATATGCAACAGGCAAATATCTTTTTCATAATATCAGCAATAGCTTTTTGAGATAAATGGTATTTCAGAGACTTGTAACTGTCCTTCAAATAATAATCATGGATCTAAGCTGAGTTAAATTGTATAATGTGGAAGCTGGAATAAAATATAAATCTCAGATCTTTATAATATGCTGCACACTTATCTTTCAATGTAGGAAGACAAAGAACTCTTAAAGTGAGAATGATCAGACTTTCAGAGAAGAACTAGACTTTTGCCATTTTGATGGTATCACTCACAGTCTCTGTGACAAAGGCAAGTATTTCTCTAGCACATATTACCTCCTTTAATACAAGTTACTTGGTCCCAGCATCTCTCTCCCAATCAGTTTCCTGCTCACGTTACTGCTAATGAGGCTTCAAACTTGTCTATTCCTTTTTGAGGGTTATTAGAGTGAGTGCTCCTATCAGGGGTGATTGTATATCCACACATATACAGTTGCTATAGAGTTGCATGCAGATGTATATCTGTATGGCCATAATGAGAATTCTTTGATTGGATCCCCTTTTAAAATGCATGATTTTGATTTAGTTTGATTATTTAAAATCTTCAATCAAATTAGCTGAATGCAGGAGCTTATTATGTTTTTGGTAGACTGTATTGAAATGATATTTTTTTCAAACTGTTAAAAGAATATGTTCTTGATTGAGTTTAATAATAAAAAGTTACACTCCAAACTTTAGATAAAAAACTTCTGGAGCAAAGATGCACAAAACAGAATTAGCCAAAGTTATTTTAAATATTCAGTTGTTTAAAAATCATATTTTACAACACTTCCAGTTTTCAAATTCTTTTAAAAGACAGTTACTAAGAATAACTTGGTTCATATATACTTTGACAGACAATTCATATAATTTATGCTTTGGAAGTACTTAGGAAAAGTAAAAATCTTTCATAAGATGTTAACCTTCCTAAAGTAAGTTTTATCAAATGGGTTACTTGAGGTCTTGAGTAAACAAATAAGAAAAAAAATGATTCTTCAGCAAGTTCTTTTGAGCCTCCAAATCAATCAACATTTGGCAGCATTTCTCAGCTGTTCCTATGAAAAGCCATGTACAGATTGCAGAAGTGTCAGTTGCTCTGATAAATCTTACTATGCTAATGAGGTTGATTATTTTCTCTCTACTGATGAGAGGAATATTGGCATATAGGCAGTAAACTGTTATTAGCACATTCCCAATAACAGTTTTTATTTTCTGACTCATCTGACAGAACTCATCTATAAATCTCATAGGATTTATGGACATAATTAAATCAGCACCTTCCTCTTGCTAAGGGCCCCTCTGAAGTGTACACATATCAAGTCTTCTAAAATGAAGCTGTAATTTTTACTCTACAGAGTAAAAATTCCAGAAGCATTTGAGTCTTCTTCCTTCTGACTATGTATTTGCACTTCTAGACAGAATACAAGAATCCTGCAATTAATCTATTTAAAAGATAAATGCAATGTATTTCTGATGTGGCAATCTAAATACATGCTAGTTATTAGACAAAAAAACCCTAGATAAATGAGTAGATAAGCAGATAACGGAGAAGGCTGAATTTTGCACATAACACTGCTTCAATTTCTTAAAAAAATAAAATATTTTGCATTAAATTAATTATATCTAGACCTCTCACTTGTATAATCAGCACACTTACCTGTGCTCAATTCAGAAGTGTGTCAAGAACAAAGCCCAGAAACGAAGGTGACCAATAGACTGAGCTCAGTGACATCACTACAGTGAAATTGCTTTTAGCTTCATTACAAATCAAATCAGAAAAATATCAAAACAAACTGTAAGTGCAAAATTGAAATATTTCAACAAGTCTGAAAACAACATAAACAGTGATTTAATCTTTCACCCCAAAGTAGCTGAATTACATAAATTGGTGCTATTATTACCCTGTGTCATAATAGTATGTTCAGATCAGTAAGTACTAGATAGAAGTATGACCTCTGTGTTATTGTATCACATGATGCTGGAGAGCACAAAGTAGAGGTACAGGGCTGAAACAAACAATTTAAACTTGTGGACTGAACATTTTGATGTCAGAGAAATACATAAGAAATTGTATCTTAGAGAAAAAGAATGCTATAGACAAATAGAACCAGCATCTCACCACGTGGAAAAAAATTGAAAGTTCCATAGGTTAAAAGGGAAATTTAACTCCTAGAAATCTGGACAACAAGGATCTCTATCTGTTGCAAACACTTAGTACAGAATTAAATTCCTTACCGCAATGAGCCTTTTGAGCCACTCCAACAAATTTTCTTCGGAGCTGTAATTCCCATTCCCACAACAGCCTCCTGCAGGAGAAGTGCCCCTGCCTGACTTGAGATTCAAGTCGCTGCTACACTGTTTGAATAGATACTGAACCTTGGTACGCAAAAGGTGAACCCCCCCTGCATTTATAACCAGCTATTACAGAGCTCTCAACATTCATGGTTGTAGTGTGGAACAATTCCTGCAGTGATCCTGCAGAAGATCCCTACCTCACCATCTCCACACCTTTATCAAGACTTACACTGCCTTCCATAGCAGGCAACTCTTTTGTTTTACCTGCCCCTCCACCTGGGGAAACATCTCCTGACCAAGCCATCACCTCACAATCAGATGCTGCCCAGTTGAAGTTTACAAGCAAACAGCGCCTGAGAGGCACCCCAAGTGTTTGTGCTCAGAGAAATGAAGTGTTGGGCTTCAACCACCTACAGCAACTTCTCAGCTTAGATTCCTCTGAGTGATCCAGAAATGGTAGAACAGTAAGATTATATTTAGAAAGGATGAGAAAGGAAGAGCCACGAGAACTTCAGAGACCTGAAAATTCCTTTTTAGTACCCAGATAAAAAGCCAAGCTACAGTTCAAGCTGCTGAAGCCCCACACTAAGGATAGTGAAGACTAATGGCTCTGTTTGTGTGGCTGCTTTGGACAATTCTTAAGTCCCAAAGGACGATTATTTGTTTCTCTGTTTGTTCTGGAATACAGACTAAAAGAAGTAGTATTCAGAATTATTTTTCTCAAGGTTCTGTGCTCTTTGCCAAAGGGACATCTCAACTTTCCGCCTACTCTGAATGAACATTAACTTCATGAAACCCCATAAAAGAATTACATGCAGAACCATGAAACAGGTTTTTGTGCGTCCAGAAATCAGTATCTCACTCCTGATTATCCCACTTCTGGAGTGTCTGTGCATGAACAGGAGAATGAAATGTATTTTACAACCAAAAGATATTTGGGAACTGAATAGGAAAAGGAGCAAAATGATCTGACATCCCAAAACTCCTGTCAAATATGTACACGTTTAGTGTATTTTAAATTCTGGCAATATTATTTTATGCAAAGGGTTTAGTTATGTGCAAATGATAGCATACACTCTATTTTAGTGTACATTTTTATTTATACCACAGTTCTGCTCATCTATGAGATACTCATCTTGCTAAATTTATCAAAAATTAGCTTCAGCATCACCAGTGTGCAGACAAAAGACACAAAAGCTGGTTTTTGCTGCCTGGCCTACCCCTAGGATTCCCATGCTCCTGCAATTCCAGGTATCCAAGCGTCACCTGAAACAGCCGAGCTGTGTTTGACAAGTTACGAGGGATTCGAAACTGTCAGAGATGCTGAACAATTAAGGCTTTAGGAGTCAGTCTTAGAAAGGGTTCTTTTTGATGTTTTCTGCCTGTTTTATAGGGAGACTACCTTTGATAATCTGGACGCCTGGCTCGGAACATTATAAAATCAAAGTTAGTTCCCAATACATCAAACATTAATTTAGACAGAAATGCCTCCCTCAGAGTTGAAATGCTCTTAGTACATGGTTATCCTTAATCTTGCATGTTCCCATGATTCAAAATAATATTTCATCCTGACCTTTTGCTGAGAGTTAAAAATAAATGCTGACAATTCTAATTATGTACTAGAAGATAAAAGTAGACTCAATCGGGCTATTTTACACTAGAAACTTTCCACTCATTAGGACCAGTTTTCTTTCTGCAGCTGGAAAGGTGAATGGAAGAAAAGGTGAAAAGCTAACATCAAAAAAGATGTTAAACAACAAACTGTTGTGCTTTGGAAAGATATCGCCTGTGCATTCCTATAAAGAAAAGGAAATATGCTTCTAAACAAGGCTTTCATTGTTTCTTCTCTGAGGAAAAGTGGGGAGAAGTTTTATTAACTTTGAAACACAGCCTAATTATGCTACAGCAGAAATACATAATATACATTATGCATATATACACTTATGGAGAGAGAGGGAAATGTAATGACAGATAAACCTGTCAAGAGAAGACAAGAAGTCTGAGAACCAATCTATACTGGAACCTGGATATTGAAGTTAAAATGGATGCATGTGCCATCAGAAGGATGCCACTTCAAAATATTGTTCTGCCTTTGTTAAAGAGCTTTCTAGCTATGTGGGGTTTTTAAATTGACTTTCAGTTTAAAAGAAGCAGAAATCCCTAAGCCACTTACCATGGAAGGGTGAAGACACTCACTAAAGCCTTGCTATTTATGCTAATAAGATAGTAACTCAATTTACTTGAGTACTGATCAATGCTAAACAATCAGAGAAGTTCATGTATTATGTATTTCAGAAGAACCTGTGCTTTTTAGTGGAATGTCACAAGGTTAAACTACTGGTAGACACTGTTTCCCTTGAGCCCAATTTCTGCTGCAGTACTTCCTATCCACATAATGAAGAAACAATAGCAAAATAAAGCATTGTTTGGAACACATAATGAACTGCTCTCATAAACTTCAACCTTCAAAAGTCATTATATTTTACAGTTTGATGCAGCAGACAATTATCAGGCCTCCATTTGCTGGCTACATCAAACAATGTACGCTACTTTTTACCATGTCTCAGTAATTATTGATAGAACAATTGTCATGGCTTGCACTGCTAATACCAGTGCATTAGCAATTGAAACAGTTTGTTACAGACTTCCTGGCAGGTATACTGCAGTGCTGTAAAACCTGCCTCTACTTATCATACTTAACAATTACTTTAGGAAATATCCAAAATATATAACTTTCAACTTATCTGTTCTTCCAGTCACTGGCTGTTTTCTGTGGTTTATTTAATCCTTTTACACTAAATTGCACTACAAATACCACTTGTTTTTAGTTTGCAGCAATTCACAAGAAAGCTTTGTTAGATTTTTAGATCAAATGAGACCATTTCATATTCAGACTAAAAGGCAAAATACTTCTGCATTCTTATGCAGCATTCTGCTGATGGGCACCTGTGAAGGCTCTTACACTGAAATGATGACTCAAATATTATTACACAGTAACAAAAACCAAAATTCAGTCAGTAAAAGCAGAGACAAGATTTATTTCTTTCCCATTATCATGTATATGGAGGATCTCACAATTAGAACTCCTCTTGAAGTTACAGAATACCTATAATGTGCTAATCATTACATTTCAAAATCCTTTGTATTTGATCTCGAAACACTCACAAATACAATTTGGAATAAGTTTCCCAGAGTTTGTGTTAAAAAATACAGCTGAAGAAGGCCCTGAGTAAAACAAGGTTTGCTGAACTTTGACTGGAGTTTGGACAAGAAGGCATACAGAGATCTTCCATGTCCTAGGTAGTTCCGTAGTTCTTTTGTGGTAATGGGCAAAATTAACCACTCTCCACACCCAATCCTACATTCCATGCAAGTAAAGTGAGTGGGAAGCAAGTTGAATTGTAGGGCAGATCTGTATGGGATCAGGCAAAGAGAATTCACCAAGAAAATTACATATGCTTACAGTGGCTTTTAGAACTGAGAGAGATGGAGAATGGATGATACCATAAAACATTGTATTGAAATGTTCAGAGGCATTAATGCCACTATTTATATATCAACATATATTGCAAAGGTTACTTAACATCTCCTTAGATTAGTATGTTGTTCAGAATCAAATTAAAATTTATGACTAGAATTTTGAATAATTTATAGATATCACATACTAGGGTACTTCAGAGTTTCTATTCAGTGGAATGAATACGTAACGTACATCTAGATCAAATACATAATATATAGATACGGAATTAATTGCATACAGAAAGAAAGGCAAAGAAGAGAGGCTGATTAAAAGGAGAAGTGGGTGCATGTTCTACTGAACATTGACAGAAAGTGTTGCAAAAAATGGGTCACAAAGCAATATTAACAAAATGAACATAAAATACATCATACTGCTATTTGGAAATCTTTAAGAATGAAAAATTTAATGAGAAATCCAAAGGGCAGGAGGATGTTTCTGTCCAGACAGAGGGATCCCAACTGCTGGAATCCAGCTAAGATCTCTGTTTCCAATCATCTGAACAGAGCCTTTTCCTCCAGTCCCTGCCTGACTCAGTCCCTTAAACTGTAGTTTGCAGCATCTTTTTCAACTAATCTGGTAGAATGCAAGCCAACTCTGTCTTTCCTAGAGATCATTAATTAAAAGCAATATTAGAATGCACTGTGACGTTGGTATTCCAGAGTCATTTTTCAAGGTAAGTTATATCTCACACAAAGAAAGAAGAGCCCTTTTAACAGTCAATTTTCAAGATAAAGTGCAAGCCCTTAGGAAAACCAGTATCATCTACAGTACACTTTAACACTGCCATAGCCTTTAAGTCCTTTAAGTATGTAATTATGTATTTTTACTAATAAGCATTAGCTTATATTTACTGCGACTGCATTTGTGATTCTGTTTATCAGTAGTGATCTGTGTTGGGAACTGACACACTCAGCATTTACAAATGCTTGTAAAAAAAAGATGGTACTTTTGCTCACATAGACAAGATCCAGGGAAAAAAATATTGACTTATAGGATGGCAGTCTCAATAATCTTTGTGGTAATTAAAATCTTCTTATACTAGTGGGCAATCAGAAGGATTGGATCTCCCTTCAGGATTTGCCTGCATAGCCTTGGAAATTGTTGTTAAAGGAATAAGAACCAACCATCTTTCTATTTTAACAATTTACATTTAAGATTTCAGGGTTCAGGATTGTTACTTAAATCAAAGCTTAAATATGCAGACAGTAGATTTTCTCTTCTTTCAAGTGAGTGTTTTTGGAAAAAAACAAACATTCCTTTATTTCCACTAGACGAGGTTAACATATTTCCAAGGAGACACTACTTTTGTAGATGGCTTGAACTAGAGAACTGCAATAGTTATCATTATGCAGCTATTCAAATAGAAAACCTTAGAACTTGGTAAAAAGGAGAAAAATAATGTCTCATAATACACTGTCCAAACCCAATGCAGGCAGGCAGGAAAATGAGAACAAGTAAAACTCAAAATGCTAAAAATAACCAACCAGAATAATGCTTGAAAATTTTAAAATGATAAGTATGTCTGACATTAAGATATGAAATTAATACATCCAAGGTAGGGAAGAAAAGCCCAGTGGTAGGTAATTTGCATGGAAAAAAGAATCTGAAGTCTGAACAACATGCAGGGTGGAAGTAATGCTATATAAGATTTAAAATCTAGAGGTGCAAAAAACTCAGGGTTTTTTTTCCCAGTAATTTTTTACACTGTGGTGGAGATGGATCCATATGGAGAATCAAGTATACAGACACATCAAAGCATACTATGTGTGAGGATTCGATTTTCAAGTGTTTATGGACCCAACCACAAATCATAAAAAACCTGGAAGACTAAAAGCCACTGAGATAGCCAATGGCTACAGAAATCCCATTCATCCCCTATTACTTTTCATTGTGAGAAATAACATAACTTCATGAACTCATACACTAACTTGTGTATTCAGGGGACATTGATTCTAATCCTTTTTTGGGAGCTACTTAGTAGTGAAAAGATGTTTAAAAGTCTTCACCAAGACTAGAGAAATAATTGACAATATCACAAAAGCTGTTGACAGCAACTGAGAGAAGAATAAAATTAGAACTGGAAACAAAGGTGCCAGTCAGGTCAGAAATGAGATTCATTTACAGATATAAAAGTGAAACTCTTACAAGTCTTCCAAGGGTATTTAATTTCAATATTTTATCAGTGTAATTTACTTTAATGCATTATCTTTAGGTGGCAGGCAAACAGAAAAAAATTAAAAGCAATGGAATTATAAAATCAGAATCACAGCATCATTGAAAATGGACTGATCCAATGGGAGCAGAGCTAGGTCAAACCTCATCTGTTTTAAAAATCATAGCAATGGGTAAATGAGTACAATAAAATGGCCTATTTTTAATATAATGATGTCCTGTCTGCAGAATAAGATAATACAGGATAAACCTGAAACTTAATCTTAGAATACTTCATTTACCGATTCTTCCATAAAAAGTAACTGCAACAATTAGCAATTTAATACATTTTCATTTATAAGCAATGAGGAAAGGTCTTGTTCATATTTGATAAGAGCATAAAGCAGATCTGAGGCAATGTAATTAACCAGTCATACTTTTTATTAGATTAAAGTTGTCCTTTCAGTCATAACTGATAGTTATATCTTGCCACCTGAAATAAGTTTATCTGCTGTCACTACATTGCTATATTAGAGAACACTGAGTTTATTGTGTGGTTTTGTTAGAAAAATATCAAAATGAATAAATAATCATACAAAGGCCCCCTGTTCTCAAGCTTCTTATTACAGAATCCTATATACAAATAGATTACTATGTGTGAACATATATGCTGCATATTGCACGTATCTCTAAAGCATTTTCTAGAATTCCTTTTGGGACTAAACTTTATAAAGAATGACCGTGAAAAAAAAAAAAATCAAAATATAAAGAAATTTGATTCCAGAAGATGAAAAAATATCACAAATTGCTTAATTACTGGTTTGGACCATTTTCATATGTATTTTATTACACAGGTATGACAAGGCAATTCATTAAATGGAGCCTTAGAACAAAAAAGTAAAGTAAAAGAAGACTGTCAAAGCAAACAGATTGATGCCTCTTTCTGAGAATATGCTGAATGATATTCTGTTTTCATTTATTTAATTTGTGAAAGTCATAATAGAATATTCCTCCTACGAGTTCCGAGAATTAGTGTCTCCACAGATACAAAGGTGATAAGAGAAAAAGTGATTTGCCTTGATCTTTCTAACTGGCTTTCTGCATGTTTTGTTCCACTGCGGGTCATTTTGTTTAGTTTTGGGGTTGTTTGTTGTTTTTGAGCTTAGAAGAAATGAGAACTAAAAATGGAACAGGAATGACACTCTAAATACTAAGAACTGGTGATTTTCTCTCCGCATCATTTTTCCAACAGATATTTGTAAATACCAAAACTTTCTGCCTTTTTTGTTTTGAAGCTGAGCTATACAAGGAATGATAGTTGTTTTTTTGTTATATGGTATTGATTCCAGGCTTCCAATGCCAATACGAAGAAATTTGCACCCCAATTAGCTTTCCCAGATCACTCGATTTCCTGGGGCTATGCACCACTGCATGGCAGACACCTGCTAAACTACTCACTGAAAGCACCAAGGTGCAATTGGAACCCATTAACTGTGGGAGGCAGGTGGAGAGGTAAAAATAAAGCAAAGTTATAACCTTAACCTTACACTGATTTCTCTTCCATGCCAAACAGAATCTAGTTCTGGTTTTTAGGCTGACAATAACCTAATAAAGAGATCAATACAGAGAATAGAAAGGAGACAAAAATATCCCTGAAAACAACTGCATTATAATCTGCAGGGGAACTGAGAGATTTACTCTTCCAGGAAACATTTTGATTAGAGTGGGATACAACAAACAAGGTTTTATTGATTGAAAATATCTATCATGACCATTTTGATTACTAATTAAAAGGAGTAAAGGCAGATATGACTGCAATTCTAATGGTGAGAAGCCACAACAAAGACAACATGGCAACTGGGAGATCTCGGTGGCCAGAGACGCCTGATGGAGCTTTGAAAGTAGGACAAGGCAGGGCCAGCTGCTCTTAAATCTCAGGTAATTATCCTAAGACCTTCTTCTTCTTCCCTTTCCCCCTTCCCTTCTCTTCCCTTGAGCTATAACAATAAAAACTTTTAAATGCATATGCAAATAAATAATTTAACTAAATCACTTTGATCACTAGAAACTGTTAGTTAACATTAGAATGTTTCAGCTGAGAGAGATTCAGAGAGATTAATTTGTCTTCCACTGTGCACAACAGCTATTCAAAATCCTCTAAAGACCAGGCTGTGTTGTAATGAAGCATATTTACAGCTTTCTTTATATTTTATTTAGCAAGTAAATACTCTGGCATTTTCAAATTGAAGGAATCTTATTTGTTTTCATGGGACACATCTTTCCAAACACCAGTGTTTGCAGAGAGCATTATTTAAAATGTATTCTGTTCAGAAACTGAAAACCACTGCGGACATTCTTGCCATGGGTCTCCAGATTTTTATATCATACTTTAGTGTTCATGGATATTAAATTTCCTACCCAACCATACCCTTAGATTTGGAAGAACATCATGATACCTTGCTGACTGAAGCTATTAGTATCTTTTTTGCTTTCCAGAGACCCATCCCAGCTAAAATTGTTCACTAGAGGACATTTCTTCCACACCTCAAAACCATATCACTAAATGGCCTATAAAATTACTAGAGGGCTACACACCATTACTCTTTAAATATTCTAAAGTAAAGCATTAATGAGAGCTGAATATTTATTCAGATTTCTGTATCCTAATTTACAGATGACACCCTTAGGTGGGCAGTTTGATACTGTCCAGGACAACCTTATACTTCAACACTAACTTGTTTAAAAGTAAATTGAAAATAAAAGTACCACATTCACCTTCCAAAATAGACATTACAATTTCACAAGAAGAACAGAGAAACCACACACAGCCTATCAAACAGGATGACATCTTGAAAGGCCTCTCTCTTCCTGTATCCAACTGACTTGTTTTAGACAATTTCCTGGCACAACTTTCTCAGGGACTCTGTCCTCTTCAGTTTTCTTTGGTCAGAGAAGCTCATTTGAAAATGGAGCCTGTCAAGTGTTAGGGGTAATCTCTATTTCGAGCTCTTCTCAGCTCAAGGAGCTTTAACACCTTCCTCTCCCCCAAAAGTGTTCATACATCCCAAACATGTTTATTTTTAATTGCCGTAAGAAACAGTTATGAAAAGTAGCCAAATAAATGAAAAATATTGATTATTTTGTTCGCTCTTTGAGATGTAAATGTTGTTTTCCCCAGTGAGTCCTGCTCTATTTATCTGCTGAGCACTGAGGTAGTGATCTGCTGACCCTGAGAGAAGTTTTGCTTTTAAGCTCTTCTCCCGTACTCATTTGGAAATCAAATACCTTCAGGTGGACACATTTTGCAATAAATTGAAAGTGAATATCATTTGTAACCACGGAACTTTTATTTTTCATCAGCTTGTGCATAATGTCCTTTAGGTAACCTCCACATAAGTGTAAGTATATATTCGGCCATGTGTCTTTTTGCTAAAACTAGAATCAGAGTTAATAAGTCACTTTCAAGTGACAGTAGTTCTGGAATTCACATCTCTTCAAGGAATAGTGTAATGGCATCAAAAACTTTTCTGTGTGGATGCACACTTTCATGTCTTTAAAGACATCAAGTATCATCAACTCTGAGAATCTCCACCTCCCAAAACTCAGCGCAAGAAGGTATCAGTGGGTTTGATGCAACCACAGACACATCACCCCAAAAATCTAATCTTCCTTTAAACTCTTTCATTGCCATCTGAATGTGCACTGAAGACTCTTTTTTATTAAACAGTGGAGTTAATTATGTGATAGTTCGATTATTAGCAGGTAAGTGTAGTATTACAAATTTTATACATATTTACCAGAAGCAGGTTTTTAAAATTCCTTGTGATGATCTGTGTATGCAGAAGAATGCATGGATTATGACGGATGAAGTAATTTAGCGCAATTCTTACAGCCATTTCAGTTGCACAGGCTTTAAAATGATGGCTTGTTTCATGACAGTGACAGGCAGCCTCGTGGTCCAAACGGAAGGTGCTTCAGCACTGCCAGCAGTCAAGGACTAATTGAAAAGTAACAGTATTTTACAAATTCCCAGCTTTCTATTTCGGTCTCAAAGAAACCAGTAAGTTTTTATTCCCTAAGGTCATAATTACTAGTAAGTGGAAGAAGCTCATGAACTGAAGATATAACAATTGTGATTTTCATAATTAAGGATAAAATTTTAAACATGGTTCAGATTTAAAGGAAGAAGAAAATTAACATTAGA
This sequence comes from Serilophus lunatus, assembly GCA_013399895.1. Taxonomy (NCBI): domain Eukaryota; kingdom Metazoa; phylum Chordata; class Aves; order Passeriformes; family Eurylaimidae; genus Serilophus; species Serilophus lunatus. Next base: position 1,127,601 of record VXBA01005117.1, read on the forward strand.
CGAAAAAGATTTCAGAGCTAAGGCTTTCATAATCCTTATACCAATGTTGTATTGAACATCTGCCATTCACTTTAGGGGATAAGAAACACAGTTTAAGAGCTGTAATATTTAAAAATAAAAGATTAAAATAAAGTCAATTTCAAAAGTTTTTTTCTCACCCATTTCCAATCAGTAGACACAGCAAGTATGCTTTTGTATACAGGATGTCATCAGAGGAAGTATCATGATTTGGAAGATTGTTTAAAAAAACTGCCATTTCAAAACTGAGGGATATAAATCGTGCTCATAAAATGATCTGAAGGAAAGAAAATCCCAATATGCCCATCTTTATTCTCAGGAGATCAAGTGAATTGCAACTGTGCTTTTTCTCAGATTGACACAGAACAGCAAGACAGAATGTGTCTGTAAACGTTCATGACAGCAGCAGGTTGGAGGAAGGCTTTTAAGGATGAAAATTCCAAACTCAGAATGCCAAATTCCTTCCTGGCTCAAGCTGGAGGCAGTTTTATTGAGACCAACAGCAGTAATTCTTCATGCTACATAAAGTTTTGGTCAGGAAAGAGGAAGCAATTGCCTTGCTGAAGCTTTGTCAGGGTGTGGAACAGCACGGGCTGGGGGCTGAATTCAGCCCCTTGTCCTGGGACCAGGAGAGACCCTCTGGGCACAGCAGGCACAGGGTGGCCCCTTGGGCTGATCACTGTCTGCAGCAGACTGCTGTCAAAGGAGTGATCTCACATCTTTCCCTTTCATCAGATCTATGATGGTGGCATTGCAAAGGGCATAGTTGCTTCAGTGACCCCAGCCAAAGGAAACTCCATTCCTCGTTTGGTTTGTTCCCTGCTCCTCCTTCCTGCTCACATGTGCACATGGAATAACACAAAAGAGAGTCCTCACTTCCACCAGCACTTCCCAGTGTCATCAAACAGGTGAAATCTCATCACGGGAGTCTGAAAATGATCTCCCCACATGCAGTAACCTCCAACAAAATCTATCCCTAGTTTTTGCTCTCTGTCTGTGCCAGAGTTCTTAACTCATACCAAGTGGAGGGATATTGGGCTATCAGCAGCTGCCTGATGTGAACATTTCTTTAAATAACATTTTTTGTTAAAATTGTCACACATATGTTTGATTATCAGAATAAATTTTTAAGGAAAGCAAAATTACTGCTAAACACCCCTGGAAATTTCCAGGAGACTTTTAATTCCCATGAAATAGCTGATTAATCTTTTCTTTATTGTTTTTCTACATAGCTACTAATTTTATTACTTAGAACAGGGCAATTTGTAATATACTTGATTTAAAATGCCATTCAGCTATATACTATTAATATATACTATTATTGCCACAGCTGTCAAACACGAGCATAAAATTAAAAAGGAAATATTTTTTGGAGGTTTTTGACACATACTAGTGCTCCTGAAGGTGTATTATTAGCTATTCAGTTTCAAATAAGGAACTATAGTTATCATTCACTCATTAAAATACACACACATAGATTATTCAGTTAGTAGCAGACAAATTCTTTTGTTTTTATCACTATTACCCAATAGCTTTAAAGATATAATAAACATAATGGTCACAATAATTTTACGAAGCATTAGAAGCCAAACAGAAAAGGAACAAAAACTTGACAACATGTATTTGCTAAATAGCACTGTAATGGAATTAACTAAAAATGCAATATTAATTTTTTTAGCAGTGTTTCATATTCAAAAGATCAAATAGCTTTATGGTTCAATAAGTAAGAAATACACTGAAAAATGTTTTCTCTGCATATTCTGAGCTGAGATACAAACAGTTTCCCACTGTTACCATCAACTACAAGCAGTGGTGCATGATTTTATTCCTTTAGCCTGAATCTTGAGAAACCAGGCAGGGTGGATAAGTGCTTCAAAATATAATTTAGAGAAAGCAATTTTATTTGTGCAGAATTTCAGTTTCATAACGTGCATAAAGGAAATCTTTTTGCTGACCATATGGTTACCAAAACGATGCCTCCAAGGGCTGAGAGAAACCATGAGCACCCACAGCTGATGTCCCAGCTCAGTGCAGTGAGGGTGGAAATAGATCATCACTGAAAGTCCCTCCCAACCCAAACCATTCTGTGATTCTCTTATTTGATGAGAGCCAAGACAGCTTTGGAGAAGAATCATTTCCTTCTGACTTGTGTCCTGCTGAGGGGATAGACCAGAGCCAAACCAAAGGGCTGGAAACCCAGAGACAGCAATGGTGGGACACTAGTGTGTTTTTAATAAGCAAAAGCTGACAAGTTTCAGCAGGTGACAGTCAAAGTGCTCTGGCTCTTATAAGAAAAAAAAAAAAAAAAGTAAGAAGCTAATAAAACATATCAAGATTAATTTATGTTAGGAAAATATAAGTAGAGGAAATTGGATGAATCCCCTTCCTCAAAAGACCTAACTTTGATCCTTAAAATCTCTCAGTAAGTTTAAATTAACTACAAGTAATCGCTATTCACCACTGCAGCCTTTTCTTCACCCTTGAAACCTTGCAAAAGGCTTTGATCTCATTCGTACCCAACTGATTTCATTCTGCTTAAATATTGCAGATTGCTTTGATAAAGTCTTCCTGTGCTTCTCTATTTTACAGGTTTGACTTCAATAGCACCAGTCCACACAGTCACTACCTTAGAGCCACATTTGCAAAGTAGAACCTAACGGTCACTTTATCTGAGATACTATTTTGCCAAAAGATACGAAGCTTTCCCGATCAGTTTTTCAGATCTGTAATTATCCAAAGCCAAGCCAATTATGTCAGAAAAAAAGGACAAATTGCCCAGATTGATGTTAAATAGCTCCAACCAGAGAGTGTTCATTTTTATGCTGATTGGACGGCAACAATTTACCTTTATATTTTTATGATCCTGTGTTTAACCAAGTATGAACGAAACTTTGGGAAAGAAGCCATTAAAATGCAATTATATATTTGTTCATTCATTTTATTGTCCATCTTCTCTCCAAACCAACTACAAAGGTTTAACACAGAGAGAATTAAAAGCTGACAGTGATAGTTGTGTGCTTCCCAAGCTGAAAACTTGCTGCTCCACGGACTATAGAGACAAGGTGGCATCAGGACACAGAACTTACACATCAAAGTGGTTTTGTCAATGCTCGTTTTGTTCCTGTTATTGTGCCTGTGTGAAGTCAAACAGTGATGACAAATTGAAGGCTGGATAAAATGATGATATAATCCTGCCACCCTTTTGAAGCCCAAGGGTTGTGAAAATATGCAAACCACCTAAAACAAAATTATATAAATAAAACCCACTTTATTCCAAGTGTGTATATGCACCTTTCTCCAGTCCATTTAAGTGCCTTTTTTCATTTCAGTGCTACCATTGACAATACTTGTAATAAATACAATAAACTGAGCTCCATTCCATCAGCCAGTGGATGTGACAGTAATTGTATTTCTCAAGAGAGACTTCCAGGACAAACAGAGCTCCTAACTTCTAAAACAAATGAAGAACAAGATTATACATTATTAAATTCAGTGACAAAATACCAGACAAAAAGGAAGTCTCCTAAAGACAAAAAGACAGTGCTACAAGTTTGAAGTAGAAACTTTTGTGGTTTTCTTTTTTCACTCTCATATAAATGTAACTGAGAAAGGGAGACTTTCTTCTGAAGAACACAAATAATTTCCATGATATTGCTTAGGAATGATGAAGTATCATCAGTGAAGTCAAGGGATAGTAGTTTACACAAACTGAAAAATCTGGTCCGATGCCTTTGCAATAAAGGAATTTTTCCAAAAGTAAGACAAAGTTCTAAATGGAATACAGCTAGATCACACCATCACAAATGTAAATAAATAAATAAATAAAAGTAGCAGATGTGCTGACAGATTAAACATTAAAACTGTGATGCTATTTTTAAAAAAGTACTAGATTTCTCCAGAGGGTATCAATAAACATCTACTATACAGAAGTGTGTCTGAACTGTGTGCTGCATCTCACTACTGCAGGGGATAAAGTCTGACATAAACTATTAATGGCATTTTATTTTTTGCAAGTCTCAAACTTAAGAAACAGACAGGAATAGCCTGTGAAAATGCCATTCTCCCACAGAGAAGGAAAGTCTCAATATAACTGAGGAGCACCTTGATAATTTCACATATTGCTACTGTAACTAGAAATTCTTCTCTGTTGAAAGCAGTACAGGAGTTTACATGATTTTATATGAGATTTTCTTAATAGAATGTTCAGCAAACAGCTTCTAACTTCTTACATTTCATTTAATCAGATATTTTTCCAGAAAAATCTTTTAAAATATTACACATGAGAAAAACAGTATTTCTAACACCACTTCAAAAAGTAGTGTAAAGACAGAATATGCCTTGAAAGTAGTATCTGAAGGTATTCTTGGAAATATCTACTTTGTCTCTAATTTTTTCTGTTTGAGTGTGGCAACATATATTGAAACTATAAAAACAACTGATTCTTGAGCACTGAGAAGTGCTTTTTCCCAGTGTATAATGCCTCAGTTGGTGTGCTTATGTCATATAGATGCCAATGTGAGTAAGGAACAAAGCACTCAACAACTTTGTTGGCCTGAGCAGCAAAAAGTTGTCATAGTAAAAATCTTATTACTGCCACTAAAGAACATTACGAAAATATTATTTCCTTCCTCAAACATACAAACCAAATGTGAAAACCCCAAAACATCTCCTTTTCACTGCACAAACACGTATCTATATCAGACTCCTCTAATTTGGATTTAGATTCAGTTTTTTCTTTAATTGCAGGGGCCCAGATTGTAAATCAGTTCTATGGGAGATTGCAAGTTTATTTCTATATAACATATATAATGCAAATACTGTCAGTGCTGAAAAAATTAGCCTTTTTTTGTTCAGTCAGCTTGTGAAGTACCATCAGCTACACCCATTTGACAATCCTCTAGTGAAGGGAAAAAAGCAAAATAGTAATCAGAGAGATATGATATTATAATCTCAAGATGGATGTTTGACTACTATGAAAAGAAACATCTTCCAAATACTTGTGGAAGTTGTAACGTTGAAAATCTGAAAAATCATGAAAAACATTCAGAATAAAAAAAAAAAAAGCAAATTGCCATTGCATAAACTGCATTGTGCTGCTGCTCTACTGAGTGCAGTTACATTCAGGCTGTGTGTTCCCTTAATATATTCAAACTCAATTCAGTAATAAAGTAGAATTTTGTTGTTATATTAAAATGTATTCTTAACTGTCTACAAAATATTTCAGGTAAGAGGACCTTCTTTAACCATGGCCCTGATACAGGCTATGTAATGTACCACAAAGTAGGAAAAGCCTCCATGCCCTAGCTCAAACCCAGTCTTTACATTGCTTCACATCTCTATGTGTCATGTCCTGTGAATGATGTTTTCATATCTATATTTACTGAGTCTGAGTGAAGGAGCTCAGCCTCCCCAACTTTACTCCTTAAATGTGATTAACAGGCAAATACACTCCTATTTGTATAAAAAACAGTGGGAAAATCCTATTTCAGTGACACTGAGAAGATTTATCTAAAGCCAAACCATCATAAGGCAAATGGATTTTTTTTTTTTTGAGTACTTTGAAATGGCTCCTTTGCTTACTCACCCCACACACATTTACCTACCTGCTGCCCTCACAAGTATCTCACTGATATCTGCTTCACTTTCAATATTGAGTTCCTTTAAAATAAGCTAAATTGGGAACTATTTGATGTCTCCTGAATTAGCTATTTCTAACAGGAACATCATCCTGAATGAAGCCTTGCCACCCGGGAAACTCTGTCAAACACAGCAGACATCAAAGGCAGATCTCTGCTGCCATTCCCTGCTCAGCTCAGCAAGAAGCATTCACCCACCCAAGCTTAGCTAAAGCCCTGGCTATTCCAGCATCAGCAATCTACAGCAAAAGCCAATGCAGAAGGTTTTGCTGCATTCTGCACTTCTCTTTGGAAAGCCAACAGCTCCTGGTCTCTGCTGGAGACAATAAGCTGGCAAGCAGCAGCTATTCCAGCCACGGTCATGATCTCACCACAGAGATTTTTTTATGCAGTTTTCTCTTCTGCATTACTTTGGCACACTTGTATCTTCCCACATATTATTATCCAACACATAATGATCTAAGCACTACTGTGGACACCAAGGACTTTTTAGCTGTTTTTCGTACTGCAAATGCATATTGAGGTGAACACAAGCAGCCAAGGCAGCTGAAATAAATGCAGGTGTCACAGTTGCCTCCCACTGTTCAACAGGAGCACTGAGCACGTTCTCATGTGCTCTCTTTACCTTTCCTGTGCCCTACTTTCAGACACTAAATAGACTATCTTGACATCTCTCTGATTACACCTCCATGCTGCTTGCAGTCTCACCAGTCTAGATTATCTCCATTATCTGAAGCAGCAATGGCCTCTACTAATCCTGTCAAGAAGTTTGTACAGACTCATGGTAATCTTGGAGCACTAATCTTGCAGCAGTTTGGGGCTGACATGAGAAAAACCCATGACTTTAACAAAGATCATCGAACAAACCAAAGTGATTCTAAGAAGCTGTGGGAAGAACATGAGATAAAGAGGCAGACCTCTGTGTACAGGACAGATAAAGTGATTAAAGAAAGGGTACTCAGCAGTAATAAAATGTATTTCTCTTTTTTATTCAGTAGTAATTCCAGGTGTTCTCTGAGATTTCTTGCCATGACAAACCTCACATTGCTCCTTAAAAGTCTTATTCGGTTATTTATCAATTTAACTGAAAAAAGACATGCAAAAATATTTTAGCAAAAAAAAAAGATAAGGCCCAATGCATGAAATAACAGGTATTTCTTCCACTGTAGTATTTGAAATACCATTAAAATTTTGTGACTGCAAAGAGGATTTGAATAGTTATGTAACAATTCCTTCTTCTGCAATAATCTTAATGCGTATGCATATGTAGAACAGAATGCCATTCTTTTGAGTAAAACAAGCAAATATTCTTTGCTATCTATTATAATGGTTTCTGCATATGCAAGAGGAACATAAAACCAAGTTTTCCTTCTGGAACAAATATTCAACCTGTCAAGAATAGCACTTGATGTCAGGATTCTGAAGTGGGGATGAAATGACAGACCAACAGAGGGAATCTGATAAGAGATTAATGAGATGTGCTCCATGCAGTCATAAAATTACTTGAAATAAGAAACAAGGAAATGGGGGGAAAAGAGATAAAAACAACACAGAAGAGAAAGGAGCTGCTTTCTGAGCCTTCTGTTGTGATCCTGTGAAAGATGAGTGCTATAGAACTTTATTGAGAAATTTCAGAAATTCTGTATGTATGTATAGTTACCTTTGACTAGTCATGAGCTGCAACTTTTTGGTGCAATATTTGGGGCACTCTCTGTAGTTATTTGCCCTGACATTAGTTAAAGGCAGCCATACATCCACCGTTTTCAAACTACCAGCATGTGCACTGCTACAGAAAGCAAAGTCCAAACATGCAATTAACTGCACGGTTCCATGTACTTGCCAACCAGCTGAAGAGGAATCCCCATCTGGCAGGGAAATACATCTCTACCTTAGATTTACTGATTTCCTTCAAGCCCACTCTGACTCAGAACAATAATAATGACTCTGTGCCTGTGTCCTCCCCTTGGTATTCCCCCTCCATTTCTCATTAATGGCCATTCCCATGGTGTCTCGCACTGTGTGTGTAATGCACTGCGTAGCACTTCAGACCAGAGCCAACTTCTGCTTGCTCAGTGCACAGCTAAACTGCCTGTTTACCTGCTGGCATACAGCTCTCAGCAGGAGCATTACACAGAAAGATAAGAGAGTGCCCTTTTCTAGAGGAATGGATACATCTTTACAGCTGTAGACTGCAGTGAACAGCAAGGAACAGGTCCACAGGACATCTTTGTACCTTGTCCAATATCAATGTTCCCATTATATGTACCAAGGAATACACTTCAGGATTCTACAGACTTGCCTCTAAAGATCTATATAATAGGAAATATATTCTTTCCTAAACTTATATGTTTGAAACAGGATGCATATGGTATTTATATATATCTGCCTGAACAGTTTGGAAACCATCTATTCCATCCCTGCAATAATTACAGGAATATTTTCGTTGCCTCATAAACCTCACTGATCACAGTGCCAGGTACAGGCATACCAGCACTTAATGCTTAACAAAAGCTGGGTTGTCATTTTTTGGAGATTATCCCATTCCTCTGAAAGTAACAAACTGCCCCAGGGCAGAGACTCCATCAAACCCAACCAATTGTATTGGCAGCAGAGCCCAAGCAATGCAAGTCACAGAATCAGGGTGAGGACAATCGAGGATCCCTGCCCATGTAAATAAAGAATAATTCCATGTATTACATGTTCATCAACACCACAAAAAATCAGCAGCACTTCAGATATGTCTCACTGAAGAGAAACAGGCACATGGATCATCAGCATCTGTCTGGGATATTTTAGGAGATGATTTAATAGCCAGTTAACAGATTTCCCACACAAACACCACAATGGCACCTTTGGCTCCACAGTACAACTCAAATCAGATTAACCAGCAGAATATGCCCTGTCATAGTTGGCTGCTAGGATAAAACCCAAAATGCCAATCTTGTGCCTTGAATAGTATACTTTGTGTCTGTGAAGATGCTGAGATATAATTAAATGAGTGTACTCTGAATCTACGAATTTTTTAAAAAAATTAAACATAGTAAATTATAACAGTTCCCTACTTCAATTAAAAAAATCCATTTTAATTTACATTTAGGCTGAGATTCATTTTTTTTTATTAAGAAAATTGCAAGAATTATGAAAAAAAGCATGCCTTGGAAAAAATTATTTGGCTTTGTAAGACACTTAATTTGAGAACATGAAGGTTTTTTCCTCTCAGAATTCTCAATCATATTCTTTTTTTTTTTTTTTTTTTTCAGTTCTAAGGCATTGCTTCAGTATTTATCAACTCAGCATAAATGTGGAAGTGAAAAGGGATAATTCACAACATATAATATAGAGCAACAAGAAATTATACAGAAAATAAACTCTGGTGTGAGGTTCAGCAAAGATCCTGGTTAGACAGTCTAGATGGTAGTAGACTCTGAAAATACAATGATTAAAGTATTAGGAAGAAGAAGAATTATATTTGGAAGCCCTTACTTCTTCTAGTTATTTTCAGATGTTTTTAAAACAGTTTTCCTGGTCAAGAGTCTTAATTTGAAAATAAATAATACCAGTTCTGATCAATGAAGTAACAAAAACCAGCTTTTTAGAGGCACAGTTAAAGGAAATTGAAATATTGTTCAAGCACAGGAAATAAAATACACTTCCATAGTGAGACTCCTGGTGCATTCTTATTTGTGGCCATTGTTTTTCTTCACATAAAAACAGCCTTGGCTGTAAACTTAAACTTAAATTTTAGAAAAGGAAAAGAAATAGCACATTTGCTGCTGTCTTGCATTTCGCACTGGTTTATTTATGGATTTTTTTTTACCTCACAAGTTTAATGGAATTTTTACTGTGACTTTATAGCTGTGTGATTTATAATACATCAAACAAGTCAAATCAATCAGTAAAGGCTTAAAAATCAGCACAGGTTGAGATGGCTCCTTTAAAACAAATCATTACAGCTGTTAGAACTCAAACATACATAACAAGGATTGACCACTAATGTGAGTTATTTTAAAATCTCATTTTCTTGGTAAGAAATGCTGCCCTTTGTATATAACTTTTTAACGATCTAATAAAACCATCTGCAGAAATACAGCATGAAACATAGTTTTCTTTGTATATATCTGCCAACCAGCTCTTTAAATACTTACTACCATTCTCTTAAAGGAAACCTACCCTGTTCTCATTGATATAGAAAGCTAACTTTCTTTAAATTCTCTATTTTATTATTTAAATACTCTATATTAGTCTTTAAATATACTGTACTATTCTTTTAAAGGAATCTATCCATATTCTCATTGTTATGGAAAGTTAAATCAGCTTTTTAATTGGCACAATTTTTTCATTAATCTTAAAAAACATTTTCTACTCATGTTTCTATTATGTCTAAATAGAATCACATCAAGGGGAGGCTCTTTTACCTTACAGATAAGTAAATCCCAGCAGAAAGAAATATATACACACTGTTTTTGGGAGACAATCAAACATTTTTAACAAAAAAACCCCCAACAAACCAGCAGATCATTTTGTACCTGAAGGATACAACTACAGGAGTTTAATATCATATGTTATACCTGAGCACTGAATTTTATTACACACACTTGGTATTAGAATCAATGGACCTATGAATGGTAATTTTAATTTGTTTTTAAAAAATAAACCTTTTTATTTAAGCAAGAAATACATTTTGTTTGTTATCAATTTAATACAATGGCCCAATAAGAACTGTCCATTTGAATAACCTACATAATCATGAATATTTTATGGATGTCCTTGGAAGAGTCCCAGCCACCAGCCAAGGTCACCTTGAGAACTAACAGCGCTATACAATAAATAGTGAAAAGAACTTTTATCAGTCAATCTGATACAATAGATCCACTTTACATCCCATTTCAAGGAATAAATCCCATTTCAAAGACTTCACCTTTCACTCTAAGCAAACATCACCGTAGCATCCAGAACTCCATTAAGCCTATTACAATCACAATATAACCTTGCTTTTTCTTTTGGATATCAGTCTGAAGGATTTGTAGAATGATAGTTAACGTTTTTCCCCAATTATCTGAATACTCTGAGAATTACACCATCACTAGACACAATTAATAGTAGCTTACACTAAGTCTAGATCAGAGATCTGTTTTGTTGTCCTTGAGTTTGGTTGGTGTTGATGCTCCCTCAGCAGAATCACTGAGACTCTCTTTTTAGATTGCTTTGCAGATAGCTCTCCTATTTTACTCTCACTGAATGTCCTGACACAGATGTGGGTTTATTCATTATTTTCCCCTCAGAATCAATTGTGTTGATCCTTTAGCTTCTGTCAGATTCTTACTCTCCTCCCCAAGATGAACATCTGCACTGCATGAATGTTTACTCTGATTTTTTGTTTGTGGCAACAGAAAGTGCTAATGAATGACAGAATGCCTGTGCAGAGAGAACAGCATAGTTCTGGAATCACTACCAGAATGTGTGGTAGTGTCATCAGGTAATTAGAGACAGGATTTCCTCTCATATTCAGAGCCTCCCTTGCTGCTGGATTGTCAGCCACAGGGAGTGCCTTGCTGGCTGACCATTCCCCAGCATTCATGTTAACAATCAGCATTTCCTCTCATGCAGAACTCTGAGCCAGAGATACAGCAAATGATCCTCCTGTTCTCACAGTGTCCCTGGAAACTACAAAAGTGCTGCAATTCATCAGTTTGAAAGGAATGAGTGTGAGATGAGACATGATACACCTTTCAAAGAGACACCACTTCAACAGCCAGTTCAAGTCACTTCTATCCTACACAGACTGGGTGACTCCAGCCTACTCAAATTCAGCTCATTCATTTTGCTATTAACACAAAATTTTAAAACTTGAGAATGTATAAGGTTTATTTTTATTTGTAAAGAAGCTCTTTTCAGAAGTACTTTTACTGCAGGTAGATGCAAAAAGGCACAGAACAAGCACACTGTCTCCATTGTTGTTTTCCAGTCATCAGATTCTCCCTGTGAGTTTAGAATAGGTTTTCTTTCAAATGATTTTGCATGGGATTCCCAAAGTTGACAGTTACAACCCCAGTTCCTTGAAATTTATACTCTGAATTCTTTTCTAGCAACAAAAGTCAGCACAGTTTAATCAATGATTTCTTAGAATTATAACACCGGAAGATAAAGAAGTGATTTGTTGATGACTATGTGAAGAGAAAATGGAAAGATACCGACATGAATATTGTTGGCATCATATTCTGCCACATATAATTGAATCATGATTACCTAACACATTTTTAGCACCTGGTCACACCTAAAGGACCTAATGTAAAGGTATTCACACTTAGGTGACTTTTAAAAATGAGCTACTAGAGACATTATTTTCTGATTATAAAGATATTCTGCTTACCAGTGACAGTGAAACATTGCCAAAAAATAAGCAAGACCTTATATTTAATTTGTAAAGATTTTTAACTCCTATCTCACAACATGAACACACAACCACACTACAGTGACCCAGAGGTAACAGAAATTTTGTGGGAAAGAAGGGGAATGTGCATGCATCAGTGATTTCTTGAAGCAAAAATTTTGTTAAAAAACTGATTATCTAAAACTCTAATACTAAAAGGTGTTAAGTGGTGAAAATGGTCATCAGTTTTTCTGACCAGGATCCCACTGTATGTCTGAGTCAAAAACAGAACTGATTTGACTCTTTTAACTTTGCATGTACTTTGCTTCTGAATTCACTTGTAAAAGAGCAAGTGGATAAAATTCTCTTTCATTATTCCTTTCCAGGAAGTTTTCATTACATAATTACATTATAAGAGCTACTGAATGTGCCAAACTATGATGGAAGCAAAGTGAATAGACTGAAGGAAGGATTAAGAGCTTGTTATACGAATGCAAATGAAAGTAAAGAACTCCTTAATTTACTCCAATCTTATAAACAAAATCAAAAAAACCTCACACAAAACGCCACACACAAAACAACCCCCCCTTTATAATTTAAAGCATATTGAGTATCTTTTTTCTTTGCCTTTTTTCTCCCTTTTCACATGAAATAATCAATGAAGTTGTGGGGATTACTGCTCTAACTTCTAAGAGCTTTCCAAACGACAAGTTCTCTATCAAATTGCTTATAGGGTCTGCTAAATCATATTATTTGGAAAGTCACATCTTTTGGAAAGTCTGATGTCTTGTCTGTTGCCCACCCACTCAGCAGTGAGGTAGGACACATATCCTCCAACACACTCCTGTTTTCACAGATAATTCTGGCTGTTTCTGAATTCATTAATATTCTTGATGTCTTTTCTATCCCTGATAACTGTGATAAGGCACTGTCATCTTCACTGTGGCTGTTAACTTTTCATTTCTACATTATGCAATGTTTCTGAATCCCTTTATTAAGGCATTTAAGCTTTTAATGCTGTGACTGTATTATCTCAGCAAGCATCAACTGAAAAATAAGCATATAAACTTAAAAGAAGATTAATTAATAATTTGCTTTAGGGCATTTTCCCCAAATATTGTTCTCATTCTCATCACATATGATCATATATCATCTATAACACAGGTTAGGAGTATTTGTTAAATTTGTCAGGGAAAATTTACTTGGAAAGAGGTAATGCTTGGAATTCATCAACTTGCCATCTTACTCTGTAAGTCTCTGTAATTATTTTCACATTTGGTCTTTGAAAGAGTCTCAGGAATACATCCTTCCTTCTTCATAACTGCACTCCTACTCCATGATTCCCACTTGGGATAGTATCACAAAAACATTCTCAAAATGTTGACCGAACACGTCACAATCTATAAGCTTTGTCTCAGTTACACCCTTAAATCCTAAGAGCCACAGCACCACGAGTGGCCACTTCTTTATGCTTTCTTTTATGCTGTGATGAAGCCAACTGTTCACAAGGGCAGAACATGGTGCTGTGATGCAGGAAAAATGGACTTGCCTAGCCCTGCCCGAGCCAGAGGAGCTGCCTGGGAGGGAAGTGGCAGGTAGCTACAAGCAGCCACTGCTGGATCATGTCATCTCAGCTGCAGTTTGTGTCCTGCCCATGGCTGAGATCCCTTCAAAACGGAGGATAGGAAGGAAAAAATCAGCTTAATTGACTTGGGCTTGCACACAGCTGTAGATCCCATAGACTTGATTGATGCTTAGATAAATATTTCATATCCTCTCACCGGGGAGACAAGAAAATGCATTTCTTTTTTCCTCAGTTATAGTTTGTTTTATACTAAGTCTGTAAGTTCCTGGGTCTGTCTTTGTTTTCTCCTAAAGGACACAGGACCCTGCTGCCCTGATCTGAAGAGGATTTACAGGTAGTGAGAATAATATTATAACAACAACACAACTCTCAGAATCTACTGTTTCCTTCTTTCAGGTCCTAATGCATAATAAAATATGCTTTATGGCTCTGATCAAAAGCTCAGAGACTTCCACAGTAAAATCCAGTGACTGCAGGTGAGCTTGACATTTCCAGAATATGTCAGGTTATATTTGTCTGTCTTTGTCTAGATTAAAGAAGCAGCAACTCTCTGACAGAAATACATGCATTAGTAAAATTGGGCCAAAACTGATAGCTAAAATAAAATGTATTTATTATTTTAACATTTTAAATTCAAGCAATTAATTTATTCACACCCATCAGAAAACTATCCCAATTCAGCACCTGCTGTCTCTGCTTTTCACTAGAGAGAGAGAAAGAAAATACCCTTTCTTGTGAAATATTCAGATACTTCAGATGCCTAATAAAAATGCAGGTATATTATCTCCACGTTACTTTCCTTGAAAGGAGGATGATGTTGAGACAATAAACTGTTTAAAAATAAATCCTTTTCTGACAATCCACAAAACAATGGGAAATGTATTCATCTTCATTTGCCTTCCTTACTGGCAGTAAAAACTAATAGACAACATAGTCATCAGACTTATTCTGTGACAATTCCACAGAGGTTTAGCTAATTCTTTTCAAGTCCATTTTATTAGTCAGGAAAAAAAATTAAGTCAAATCCTGATTTAATAAGTGGTGGATTTGAATAAATTACTCTAGTTCTGTGTTCATTGAACTTTAAACGAATTGTTCCACATTCTATTGCCAAGCAACTAGAACATATCCTTAGGAAGTTCAACAACACACTTTGATTAAATTGGTAGGGTGAACAAACAGTTTTCTGGGAACTTCAGGCTTATAAAATGAAGATTTACAAAAGTGGAGTTTTCTTCATTAATTCCATCAATCACCTATAAATAGAGGATTATGCTTAATAAATGGATAGATTCACAATTTTGTCTGAAATTGCTTGTCTTACTGATTATGTGTTTGCCCAGGATGCTGATGGCACTATAAGACTGTTGAAATATTACAACACAGTTTCCGCAAGTCAGGAGACAACTTCAAGACTGAAAGTCAACCTTTCTTATAAACACATATGTCCTGAAAAACTGTTACTATAATAGCTAACAGAGACTAGTATCTAAAAAATTACATCTAAGGACAGAAAAACAGTCACAATTTTCTTTTTCAAACTCATGTGTCTCAGGTTTATTGTCTGGGGTCTGTGACACATTGCAACACGAACAAGAGAAATGGTTACACCCTGCAAATGTTTGCATGAATCAGGGTAAAAAAATTGCCAACAATTTTAAGCATTGAAAATAGGGTTCTAACAAAATAAGGGTTTGGATAATGCTTTTTTGAAGAGGAAATGTGGGAAACTTCTCACTCTATTATTTATTTGGAACAACCTTCCTAATTCTTTAGAGAGAAAAGAGATGTAGGTGTCTTCCAGCTCTGCTTGTATTAAATGATTACAGGTTGATTTACTGAAAGTTTTCAAATTTTGGCTCACAGTTTGGATAATATGAAAATTTTATCCTAGTGTAGATGTTTAAAATCCCCATTTCCTACTGCTTTCATTATGATCTTTACTATTCATGCAACAGAGTTTCTGAGTTTGACTGCCAGGCTTACAATGGAGGGTGGCAGGAAAGAACAATCCTTCACTTCTTCACAGTAACAAATTCCTACATCAAGGAATAATGGAAAAATTCAATTTGAATCAGTTCTCTTAACTCTGGATTTCAAAAAGCTAAACAGTTAAAGTCATTCCACATTACTTTTGGTAACTACAGGATTATAGAAGGGCAAAAAGTTCAAGCTCAATCCAGTGGACCCACTCCATTCTGCGAAAATAGCCAATTTAGAGCTATTATGAGAAAATAACTTTCATTAAGCTTTCATCATTTGTAGTCTACTACAGACCATCTCAGCTTTCTAAAATGTCAACATCTAAAAGTATCATCATTCTTCATTATGCTGGAGGGAGAAAAATAGATCAAATGGAAATGAAGAACTATCTCTTTCCGATAAGCAGAGAACACCAAGTATAATTCCATAGTGAAAATGAGGAGCTAGTGCTTTAGCACTTACATGTACTCTGTTAATAATAATAGAATAAAGAACTTGCATGTAAAAATTGTAAATATTTGATTGCATCTCTCTCTTGTCATCATTCATGTGATCCTCATTAGGTTGTCATTTTGTTCTGGTCAAGGACTAAATTGTCACTTATCACTCAGGAGCAGCAAGGCACTGCTTATGGAAGAGCTTTGGATATCACCACATGACAAACAGACCCACTTTGTAACATTATTGGACCCGATTTACAACTGGAGATGGTTAAACATCTGACTTCCATGAAAGCTCCACATTGCAAACTCAGTGTACAATAAGTCACTGAATCACTGAAAACTGCATGGAAAAGTATTAATGAAAGCCAAATATCAGTGATTGTTTCACACAATCTAGGATAAACCATAGTGGCTAAGATGGTGATTCTCAAAGCTATGAATTCTAAAACAAGAGAGGGGAGGAGGAGATGAGAGAAGCAAAGTACTTTGAACAGAAAGAAGAGTGTGAAGTTAAGCAATTCCTACTTATGAGTCAGTTTTTACCCTCAGGTTTCTGCAGTCATTGACTACAGAGAAATCACTTGTAGGAGGAGGAACTCACTAAATAAAACCGAGAAAATCGCAATCTCTTAGAAATCTTCCAGAAAATTTTAAAATTAATTCTGCCAAATTTGCACAATGGACACGAATTCTGAGAGAAGTCAATCCCAACTGCTTTACCCAAATTTTAATGTTTTACCTCCAAATATTTTATATATAGCATTTTCTTTACTAGTGACAATGACAAAGTACGAGAATGGAGCTTTTATTTTCCTTAACCACTGAAACAATCAAAATCTGTCCAAAGATCTTACAGGATCTAGTATTTTGAGTTTACATGAAATTTGATCTAAGTACATCCATTGAGAATTATTCAAGTGCAGGGTGTTTGGTTGTTATTTTGTGTAATATACCTAAGCTTCAGAAATATATTGCTTTAATACAGTCCCCTGGAAAATACAGCCTTTTGGAAAATTTTCTACAAGAAATCCTCTACTAAGCTTTAATGCTGTTTGATGCAAGATTTATTCAGGGTATTAAAGGTCTGTCTGTTGGAAAGATAAATCCAAATTTCAAACTTTAAGCATTCCTCAAACTCTATTACTAATACCTCTATTTAGGAAAACCTCAAGATTATGCCAATTCTACGATTATTTTGTAAAGTCAAAGGAAAGGTTTAAATATTCACTTAAGTGTCAATCACAAATCCAGGCTGATCTGCCCAGGAAATATATTTCCTAAACCTGTTGCACTTCAGTTATCCTGAAGATGTAACTCTCAACCCAGAGGTTCAGCTGCCTGTGATCCAAGGCTTAGCTTTGATGCAGAATTGATGGGTCACCTTGGCTCAGGTCACTGAGAAAACTGGTAAGTTGTTAGAAAGAAAGTGGGAAAAAATAAGCTGGAGCTAAGAAAAGAAGAGAAAAACAGAGTGAGATGGTAATTACTACTTGCTCGAGGATATAAAAGGAAAAAAAAAAAAATTGATGTGAAAAGGTTTAAAATCTGAAGGGCTGGTGTGGGGAAGGGGAATAATGGGGTAACGAACTTGTGCGATGGTATTCCAAGAGCAGAAGTGTCCATCCTTCCCTCATCCCACTGCCTACTCAGGAAAGTCTCACTGTCTGTTGGTTTGAGACCACTCAGATCAAGAATATTTTTGAGATTTATTAGTGTATTCTGGAAAACTGTTACTTACAGACAAAAATGAGGAAAACCAAGACAATTCTGAGCAAGCTGTCCTATAAAATTCAGAATAAGAAGTAGCTTCCCGAGAGTGTTTATATTTCAGCTTCAATAGGCTAAAGAGTGTCCTCAAAAGCTTTTCCAATAGGGAATGACAAAAGGGAATACTTGTTAAGTGAGTTCAAAGATCTCTGCTTCTAGTTAAAAGGAAAATTCATTTTCTTTTAAAAAAGAAGTAAAACAAAATGAGACACAATTGAATAAACAAAAGATTGGCACTGAACTTGCTGTTAACAATATTCCTTTATGATAATTTAACAGATTGCAAACAGAATGAAAACAAACCTAAAAATTGTAGTCTTGAAGTAATCACTCATCTGGTTT
This sequence comes from Serilophus lunatus, assembly GCA_013399895.1. Lineage (NCBI taxonomy): Eukaryota > Metazoa > Chordata > Aves > Passeriformes > Eurylaimidae > Serilophus > Serilophus lunatus. Next base: position 1,145,745 of record VXBA01005117.1, read on the forward strand.
ATATGGATATGAATTAAACTTATATACATTGTGAGTTTCAAAAGTAGAACAGCATTAAAATGGTCACAGTTACACACGTGCCAGAGAGAAAAAGGTGTTTGTAGCAGGAAAGGGAAAAATTCTTGCATTGCTTACTCCAGTTTAAAGCAAATTGTAAGTTCTCTTACAAACTTGCATACAATTCACAATCTGTTCAGATGGCTTTCCACAGAGAAGTTTTCAAATTGTAAATTCCGAGTATTTTTTTAAGCTAAGGAATCCGTAAAACAAGCTTTCTCTTTGTTTACTTTTTAATCTGCTGCAGCTTTGAGACTTGGCGAGGAAGGTAAAAATTAGAAGGGGAAAACTTTTCAAGTAGAATTGCAAATACAAGAGCAAAGACAGTGGTGGAAAACATGGGAGTAATTGCACCTTTGATCACTTTTCAAGAGCAGTCCTTGCAGGCTGGGCAGTGGCAGCCACAGTGCTGGAACCAACAATCGCCTGTGTCCCCTGCAACTAAGGATACCACAGTTCTTTCATTAAAAACCAGCTGAGCTTCATCGTGTCTGTGTGAGAGCTCCCCACATTCATTTGGTGCAAACTTAAAGTTATAGGGTTATACATTAGGTTCCCTGCCCTATCCTTTCTCAAAATGCTTGGTGACCTCCAAACATCACCTCTTCATCACCATTTGTCACCCACTGCCACAATTTGTTTGCATAAAAGACCATAGAAAGGCTTCTATTAATTATCTTAAAGGGGTTTTTTGGTTGGTTTTGATTTAATTTTTTTTTCTTGTTTTGGGAATTCTTCCTTTAGCAGCCATCTGAGTTTCATTCACAACAGTTCCTAAGGTTCAAGGATATTGTGGCTGTGCTAGACTTGTGAAAAGGTACTGCACTCAGTAAAAAACTCTCAACCTTGTAGTCTAAAATCCACCATTCTTTGCTATTTCAAAATACACTTAATTTTATCTTTTAAAATGTACTTATGGGGAAAAGATGCACTGAATTCAGTATTGTGTCCCTAACTATGACCTAAGGGGATGGACCCCAGAACACACAGCCCAGATCCTCAGCTTCTGATCCAGCTGTTTCCTGAATAGAGAGCACTTTACATTAAAGTTCCCAGTGGATATTTTCATCACTTCAACTCATGGAAAACATGTCAAAAACAATGTATGCCAAAGAGATCCTAGGACTTAACAGTGATTCTTTCTTTATTATTCTAGACTTTCCAGATGCTAGCTTAGCATGACGCCTTCCAGCTCTTGGTTTGGAAAACAGTGATTAGCTGCTCTCTACTCTCTTTTTTTCCATTCTACACAGTGCTTTACAGAGCTCTGTCACATCCAGGTGACCTCTTTTCAGTTTGCAGAGTTCTGTTCCATGCTTTCACCTCTTGGACAGAAGCAGCTCCACACCTTTGGTCATTATTTCTGCTTGCCTGAAACTTCTCATTCCACCTCCCTGTCCAAGTCCACAGCACAGCAGTAACGAGCACCTCAGGCAGCACTCTTTCACAAGTTAGTGCTGCTGGAGAGTGATTTGTAATGTGTAGAGCAGCACTTTCATGTAGTCTGGCCTTGTTGAGGGAAGTAAGCATAAATTTCTGCAAAGTTACTTCTGCAGAAATGGCATATCCTGATGTACGGAACATTTGGCCTCTCATTCTCTCGACATTTCTAATGTTGTATCTTGGAATGCTTCTTCACTCTCCAGCTGGATCTGATTCTCCTTGGCTCTGGACATAAATGTGTTAAGAGCAGTGCAAGGTGCTTCCTTTGACCACAGAAACTCTTTTGGGGATGCAGAGCTGCACCTCTGGCAATGCACTGCAACAGCTGCTCTGTCTTTCAGTGAAGAGTGAGCTTTGGTTGGGATCTTTGCTCACTTTTCTCTGAACTGTCTGGGACATGCACAGCTGACATGTCTCAGGCACACTGTTCAACATGTAGCTTAAGTAATGCTTGGGTCTCATTTTTTTTCATGACTTGAGTTCTAGTGTTGCAAGAATGAGTTCTTTATTCTTTACGTCCTTACTCTCTCCAAGACAGAGATGACATGAACATTGCAAAGGTAGCTATGTTCCCATACTCTGTGGCCAAAAAGTAACATGGAATGACCCTCTTTCATGAAGAATTCTATTCATTACATTGACAATTTTAGCAAAAGTTTTCCAGACCTATTTTGAGAAAAATATACAGGAAAATGTTTTCAGGCTTCTTTAACACCTTGGACCCCAGATATCTCTAACATATCAGTTGATTCAGTTTATGGATATTGCAAAGCCAGATATCTTAAACATGCTTATCTTGAGAAGATGCCCTTTGTGTTGTATCTGGGGGGAGCTCACATTTTCAGCTACAGTCTCATTTAAAATTAACCCACTTTATATTATTTTAAGATGTTGCTCTATTCTGTCATTCAGGGGGTGTGGCCATTTCTCAGCAAGAGTAGAGCGTATGCATTTGCTTAGTTTTTTGTTTGTTTGTTTTCTTTTTGTCTTTTTAACAAAGAACATTAATTATAAATTTTCTAACCAGTTCATTTAATCAAATGCAATCTGGTCTCTGATCATTTGAACTCATAATCTGCCTCACCCTTCTGCCTGCTTGAGAATTATTCATTTTGTCCATCAACCCCAACAGAGGTCCAGGTGATGCAAATAATAATTACCACACCTAATGGGATTATAGCATGTGAAGTGATTACTATAATTAGGAAGTGTTTGTATTAAAAGGAAAAGTAAATTGCCTTGCAGGTTTTAAGGAAAAGCAACAACAAAGACACACAAAATTTGTAATTATACAATCCTGTATAGAATTATTTCAAGAAATCTATTATTTGCACACAGTTAAAATATTCTTCAAGTAGTAAGATTCTGTAACATAATGTTAGGAATAAAATATCCAAGAAATAGAAGAAAATTTTCTATATATACCTTTCCTATAAGTGATATTGAAGAAGATATCTTTCTAAAATACTGACATGAATAAATTTCCTCTTCTATTCCAATAGATTCCATTTCTTAAATCACTCCTCCTGTATACTCTATACATGTTTTAATGTCTTGGATAAACCCCAAGCATCTTGAATTGTGCTATACTTTGTTTTTTATAGAAAATAATTGGATATTTTAAGATGTTTTTACTGAGGAATCAGCACCAAGGATCTGAATAATGAAGTTTTAAGCATCATATTTCACTAAGAATGGAACTGGACATAAAACAGATTTCCTTGAGACATACTCCCACATATGCCCAGGAGATAAAGGAGTGTCCCATAAGCATTTTATATACAGAGTTTTATAATTCCATGCAATTTATCAAACAACATGCTTAGCATAGAACTGTAAAAAATGGCAATAGGAAAAGAGATTTTATTACACTATGCATTGCTCATTTTAGAGGCAGGAACACTCCAACAAGCAGGGTGCTGAAAACAGCCCTCAATCACTAATGACTTGACTTGGCGAAATGATGAATAGATCCATTGGGCTGAAAAATTTGCTCATGACTTGTATGTATTCTGTACATGCCTTAGGTTTATAGTAACCCATCCAATTTTGTCACCCAGGAAAAGATTCTGCTGTTGTGAAAGTGTTCAAGATATTTTAAATGAGGGACAATGAGAGAGAGGGAGGCAGAAAAAAGAGAAAAGCCTCATCCTGTGCTAGAGCCTGATCTGTAAAGTGATGACAAAGCTGCTTCCTTTCTCCCACGATATCTTTGTCTTGTAAGATTATAAGTTAGCTGGAATAGCCTTTCTTTTGCTTGCTTTGCATGTCTATAGTGTCTGATATAATTAAACACTTATTCAAAGCTTCTCAATGCTTCTGTAATACTGATAATATGCAATCATAAATAAATCATAATGAATCAAAAAAAATTGCATCAAAATCGGAATTGAAAACTAGTTCACATTTTTGGGTTTTTTTTGTTGTTGTTGTGTTTGGTTTTTTTTTCCCAACTGTGCCACTATCTGTGTTTTCATGCAGAGCAAGAAGAGCTAAAGGATTCGACTCTATACTTCCAAAACAAGTGGAGCTGTTCCGGTCTCTGAATTTTTAATGGTCATTTCTATAAGTGATTAGCAGGAAACATTAGGAAAAAAACAATGAAATATTAACATACTTCTAATATTATTAGAGAATCTCTAAATGTTTCCAAATAACTAAAGATATTGACTGAATAATATAGCAAGGACATATATCTCCTAGGAGCTTAGACTTTTGGTTTTACTTCACAGTTTAAGCTCTACTTTCAGAGGACAGAGCACTTCAACCAAAGACTTTTTATTTTTTTCTCCTAGAAAACTTGCATTTAGCATCTGGATATTTTTCTACTTTCTTTATTCTCACTATATGTTCATCAGAATGAGAACAAGGATGAAAATATATTGAAAAGTATCTTAAAATGTGGGAAGACTTTCACCCAGGTTTAGAGGCTGTTTCCTCCCCACCCCCGAACAGGAACTTTATTTACATTGCAACTTCTGTAAAGAATACAGAGGTAATTCTTAAAGAAAATGATTGTTAGTCTGCAGACTCCTATCTCTGAAGTTTCACTACTGCTTTGAATAAAGTTATATTATTGTTTCCATTATAGTCTTACATTTATAAATCAATATACAAGTAAGAAAAATATTTTCTCTTCTTTCATGTTATGCAACTCCTCTGTACAAAAGGCAAGATGTGTGATCTTACACGAAAACATGTTCTATATAGATGTAAAGATGATCGACCTAAGGGAGAAAGGGAAAGATGCAGACAACAAAGAAAGTAGAAAAATGTCTAGAATAGTAGCTTCAGATTTTCTGGTGGAAAAAACCCCAACAAAACAGTTTTCTACAAAACTCTGTTTGCTGTGTGTCTTTTTAATACAGTTGACACAGGCAGCAGAGACAGCAGGGACTAATGTGGAAAGCTCATTCTTATTTTATAAACTAAATGTTGGAAAATAAAGTGTACATATTAAAATCTAACACTGTACTCTAAGGGGAATTGCAAGCACATGCCATAGTCCCCTTGTCAAAGAAATATAAGCAAAACTAATTAGCTGAACTATGTTTTCATTGTAAATTTTGTCAGGAAGTCATTAAAGCTGTTTTCACAACAATACATTCAGATCTACGGAAAACTCAGCTCTCCCAATTCATTACCATTGCAGTTGACAGGGCTGCATGTTCAGGGTACTCATTACCTTTAATGAATATACAGATCCCCAGCTCTGAATTACAGATCCTATCCTGCAAAGTATCCCTTCCCTCTCCAGTGGCGACATGCATCTACATTCATCAGCTTGACAAAAAAAGGAAGTCACTGCAATTTCCAATGTACAGCCAGATAACTGAAGGAAAAAACCTTTAGAAGTTTAGCTCCATGTTAGTATATTTTTATTTGCAGAAGTATATAAAGCATATACCTGAACACAGCCCAGCTAATAAACTTATCTAAGAAACTGCAGAAAAGATAAATCTTAAGAAAGACAAGATAATACTCGAGAAAATCTGAGCTGTATTTCCTGAGACATAAGCATGTACTAAATGAGGCTACAGTATACATACCTTAACTAACAGCACCCTGACTCATCAAGGTGTGTGTCCCTAGGTCTGATTAAAGCCTAGGCACGATCTCATGAGTTCAGCAGGACAGTCCAAGGCACTGTGCCCTGGGTTTACTGTGCAGAATTTGTGCTGAAAGCCTGGAGAAAGTGTTCTTCTTGATCATATGTTCTCCTAACCTTATCTACCTATATCAGTGTCCATTTTAAATGGACCTTTATATTTTAAACCCTTTAGTAGTATTTTATACCCCTTAAACCACTTAGTAGTCTTTTCATTTTTATACTGTGTTGGGGTTCACTTACCAGTACCCGCACCCAAGGGCACAAAATTGGAGGCAGCAGCCAATGTGCTGAGGGGCAGAGCTGACTTTCCAGCTTTGTGCAGGATTTGCTGCCTTCTAAGGGAACTGCAACATGGGAAGAGGTGTAAATAAGAATGTTCTAGATGGCATGACTGTATAGCAAAAACCAGAAAATTCACCTTGAGTGTTTTCCAGTTGCTTACATTATATTTTAGGTTGCAGTGCTATAGCTAAATTTAGACTTAAGATAGCTTCAGACTCTCATAGGAGTCTAGATTCCAAGACAAAGGTCATTTTGAAATTACTGAAATGCTGTGAGGACAGAAGAAAAAAACTTAGAGTGGCATTCCTAGCTATGAAAAGATTGCTTTATAACACTTTATTCTTAGTAGCTTATAAAAGAAGCCTATAAATTAACAGAAAACTAAAACCAAACACAAGTCCATATTTCTCTCAATTCCCTCCTTAAACAGAATACTGCCCTGGAGAATGAAATGATAAGTGATATACATAACTTTGTAATCCTCTAACTGTGATCCATATCCCTCCCTCTGGTCAAATACTTAAACAAAATGTGAAAAGGAATCACTTCTTAAAGAAGATGCATTTTTCCCAGCTGCCACATACCTCCAAAGTTGATTTTGCAGAAGTAATGAACGATCTCCTTAAGGCTATCCATTTATTTACATAACACAGTCACCTCTCACAGCCTTTGTAAAGGAGGTCTCTGAAAAGTTTCTTTCCCAAAATAATATTCACTAAGTGATGGTGATTCAGTGATTGTTAATATTTTACGGACAAGCATATATTTCTCTCTTTCCAAAATGCCAAAATTTCTTCCACAGGTGGGACAAAACTCAATTCCTTCTTTTATTGCCATAAACTCAGCACTGTTCCTACTCTCTATTTTAGCCCTTCCAGCTGTCCAGGGATGCCTCTGGTTTTTCCATTTGCCAGCAAAGGGATCAATGTTATTTGTTAGAGTCCTTCAACTGAAGGAAACCTAAGAGGCATTTCCCATCATATGTTCTTTCATCTACTCGTTTGAAATGTTTCAATTCACAGTTTTACAATATTTGACATATTAAAAATATTACAACATTAATACAAATGAAAATACATGATTTGGACTTGCACAAAGATGTTTAAAAGGAAAGGGGCTCATGATTAGTGGATTACCATGTTAGAAACCACTTCATACAGATGTTTAAGGCCCCTACTAGTACAGAATGTGGTGTTATTACAAGTTCTGAAATTTATGCTTCCAACTCTGTACAGAAGAAAAATAAAATGCAAACAGGCACTAATTCATACATAATAAATATAATGTATTTGAGCTGTCTTTTGAATTTCTCGGATCATTTCAAGATTCTTTTCTTCATCTGTTTTTTTCCCATCATAGTTTTAAATCCTCTTTGGTTTATTTCCAGATTAAATATTTTTATAAAAATCGCACCATCTGCAACTCTCTTTTCCAAAAGGGAAGCTAAATATGTTTGTAAAAGCAGGATTACTTATGAGGATTTGGAAAGGAATTGAATACATAGAAAATTAGGGAGAGATGTACTCACCTGTCTGTCCTAGGGAAAGAAAAATAAATTCATCTTCTTGTTTATTGAACTCAACATTATTTTTAACTGCAGAGATTAAAATCTGATTTTCATCACCATGGGAACTGCTGGATGCAAAAACCAAGGGAAAACCAGAAGCACTTTATATCAGTTTTGCTCTGAAAGGGTAAGTTATTGCACCAGGGTGACTGAGTGTGAAAGACGAAATTAAGTATTATGGAAAGAAAGGGGACATATTCTTTCCACTGGGATTTATTTTTATGTAAAAGTTAAGAGGCAACTCGTCACTTGAGGGGAACAGAGCTAAAACTTCACTGCTCAGAAGGAACATGAGGTCAGTCCTATGAGGGTGACACTTGAAAGGAGGGCAGTAGTTGAGATCTCCAGTAAGATCAGGAGGGACAGGTAAGGCAGGCAGAAGGAATTATCCATTTGTATAAACATCCTAAGGAGTGCACCCACATGAATCTTCGTTTGAGTGTTCATGTTTCAGCCCAGGTCTAATAAACTTTCTTCCCTTTTCAGGGAAGCAACTTCCAGGAAGTGTGGGAAATACAGAGGGCCGAGGGCTGCCAGTGCACTGTGTTTTTGTGAAACTCGTGAGGAAGAATAAAAGTAACATTATATTTGTATGACCTTTAATATATAGTTCCTGTTTAGGGTTCATATTAGTTGTTTTTTTTTCTTCTACAAAAGATAAAAAAAGAATACAGTGGCAGATCAGGAAACCTGTCAGGTGGATTAGACTTGGCTGCCAAGAACTGAAAACTGTGACTTGTATTTTCAAACATTTTAGAATGAGATGCTGACTACAAGCAGATGGCAAAAATGGCTGCACTTCTTTTGGCTAGAAAGGCCTTGGAAGTGAAATATAGTGCAGGTCACATAAATGTGGGAGAGAACAGAAGAAAAGCTTGCTGTGATGCAAACAAATCCAGAAAGGACAAGCTGTTGTACAAACTGCATCAACTGGCCAGTGATACTAAAATCACATTTTTTTATGCAGCTCAATTTTGACTATGTATGATTGTCTATGGGAATTGATTTGGCACATTCCTTAATAAGAGTCAAATTGTTTTACAAGGACTCTTTTTAGTCCAAATGCTCCCTTTCAATCTTCCTCATTTCCTTTTCTCAGGGACTTTTTTCCAGCTGACAGACTATCTCCTTTAAGAGCAGAAGTTACATGTCCTTCCTAACTTCATAAATGTCCAAGAACAACCAAGTGAGTTAGTCTAATTGAATTATTTTGTTTTTTATGAAGTATGTTAAGTTGCAAGCCTTTGTTTTGCTATTATAACCTCAGGCTACAGTAAATGAATTCTCTGCTACCTTTGAAGGGAGAGATGAAGTAAAATTCCCCAAGTGCAAAATCAAATAGAAAAGAAAGCCTCTTCTGGTTTGCTCGAAATATACATCTTGTCCTGCTTTCCCTTTAATGTTTTCTTTTATGATAAGAATCAGTGAAGGGCAGGTAGAGGGTTTTTTCTCCTTCTCCTGCAACTACCAGTTTATTACAAAAACATATCGATGACTGCAAACCATTGTAACTCCCATTAATCCACTTGTTTACATCAGATCTATCCACTTATTTATGTGTCAGATCAGACAAAAGTAGATTTCTTTGACTTCCCAGACTCTACTAACATTTTAACACATTTGTGAGCATCACTATGAACCAAGAGCCTCCTGTGGTTAGTTGGTTGATACTGGGTTCTTTTTGATTAACCTATGCAGTCTGGCTGGCATTTTGTTGTAACTAATGAAGAACAATTTTTAAGTTGTCAATGTGTCATTATGTAAGATGAATACTTAAAAACCAAACCAGGTCTCTGAACTTAGTTACTCATTCCACAGCTCAAAACTGCTCCACCACCAAGACTGCCTCGCCATGTGGAAACATTTGCAAGTGCCCACAGGCTTCCAAAGAAATCAAACAGGCTCCCGAGATCAAACTAAATCCCAGGCAGTGAAACAGCACTTTTTAATTGCAGCCACTGTCTAATCAGTCCTAAACACCCCCACACCATCAGAGCCCTCCCCACAACCCATCTGGGAAAAATAAGAACGTATATTCCTTTGGGTTTTAATAAGAGATCCTATAACTTACAAGCTAAGAGGTGAAATTCAGTATTTAAGAAATACATGCTTGAGAACATAAGACATGAATTTTTTTATTGTTCTTGTTGGTTTTATTTTGGTTTGGTTTTGGGGGTTTGTTTGTTCATTTGTAAGCTTGGGGGTTTTTGGGGGGAGAAGTGTGTTCTTTGGGTTTTATTGTGAGGTGTTTTGTGCATTTCTTTGTTTTTGTTTTTCTTTCTTTTTTTAATATAAAGAATCCTTTTAAGCTTCTGTTCAGAAACACATGTTATTGTTTAAATTTGAAAATCTCCATGTGAGAATACAATGCATCTGAAACAGGCAATGTTTAAAGCCTCAGCAAAAGCCTTTAAAAAACCCCTATGTGATATAAGAAGAAAGGGAACTGTGGGTTGTTGTGAGATGTATCTGAACTATTTTAAAACAACTGAGAGTCTGACTGGATCATAGACAACATCCTGGGAAATGGTTTAACTTTATAAAACATTAAGTTTTCCACTCCTGGGAGAATGACACCATGATGCTGTGGTAATGAAGGCAATTAGAAGGCATAAGCAAAAAACAGTGATCATTAAATTTGGGAAAAATAAAAACTCCACATATATATATATACACAAGTGGAGCTTTATATGGCATAAGTAAAAGTCACACAGAGCTAAACTAAGCAGGTATTAGAGAACAGCTAACAAACAACCACAGCAAGGATGCAGGGCCATTTCCTTACCTTATCATGGGAAAGAGGGTGAAGGTGCCACTCCAGAGATTTGGAGCTCAGACTTGGAGAGACAAGTGGTTGCACTTGAAGCTACAGAAACTGGTAACAATTGTGACCAGTACTTCTACTTCTTATATCATTACATGTCAAAAGTGCCCCAAACCATTATCTATCACGAGGAACAACTTGTGATTTTGAAACCTTTCCAATAGTCAAGATCTTGCTATATTATTTTTAAATCAGATGTGAGAGGTTTGAATTACTCTACCAAGAAATCAATTCAACTAAATTCTCTTTCTGCATATTTTAAAGAAAAGCTCAGAAAATTTTTGTTCTATTTTGAGCTCAGTATCTGACATTATATTCAAAAACCTGTAGGAAATTATGATGTTTGCTGTAAGAGCCTATTTAATGACCCATAAAAATATAGCACTATTCAGGACTATTTAAACTTAATTTTAGTAGTTCTTCTAAATTCTTTTTTGTAGCCATTTGCATGGGTTGACACCTGTAGAACACAGGAAGACTGGTAAGAAAATAAAGATTTCTGCACACTTTTAATTAGTGTTGGTACACCCATTTAAAGCCTTCTAATATAAAAATAAATTATGCTGGTTAATATAGCTTGATATACTCTAATTAATATAATTTGCAATACTAATTTTGCTTGACTAAAGCTTTTAGTAAGCTCTTGACATTTCTATAAATAAATAGACTGTTTGCAGGAACTTTGATGACTTTATGTCAATCCACAAATAGCAGCCAATCTGCAGACTCCTTCTGGTCATTACACTTATTTATTATTTTTTTAGATATCAAAGAATGAAAATGTTCACTTTGGAAGATTGTCTTCTTTGTACAGTGAGAGAAAGTATCAACTATCTATAAACATGGAATAAGTTTATTGCTATAGACCAGACTATTATTTAACACATTCATATTTCAGAGCTTATACCAGTCTTCTCTATAAAAAATATATTCACATTTAAATGACTAGTAAAACTATTATTCATGGTTAGTTGTGTTTTTTAAATTAACACCTGTGAGTCAAAACCTTCCCTCTCTACCTACAAACAGCAATATCTTACTTGTACCAGCACCCAAGTTGGTGAAAAACTCAAAACAGACACTTTAAATTGGGAAAGAGCCAAACTTTAGGACTTCAGCCACTTGTGTATTGCCCTGAGAAAACTTCCAGGCTTTCAACATCCCAAGATAATTTTTCTGAAATAATAGCAAGGATGTTTCTAATAGAAATATATGACCAGGCATAAAATCCTACATTAGCCTATTGTGCCAAACAAACACTACATTTAATAATATTTGTAAGTTGTTTGTAAAGTAATGACTTTGGTAAAAATCTGTGCCTGTTTGGAGAGGTCCCTTATGGAGACAAAACAGTTTGAAGCAGCCCTGCAGCCTCACATACAGCAATTCCCTGTTCATGTTTCTTCCCAAGCATCCCTTCTTTTCTTTCTTCTCTTAGCATCCCCATCCCTAAGCCCCAGTTCAGGCTGCTCAACCATCACCAGCTATTTTTAAGCCCTATTGAAAACCAACCAGTCAGGAGGAGATGAATTGCACCGAAAAAGCAGCAATGAGCTGTTCCCATCCTTTGGAGACCTAAACAAGGGAATTATTTATAATGGCTTCAAACTGAAAGATAGTAGGTTCAGATTTGATATCAGGAAGAAATTCTTCCCTGTGAGGGTGGAGAGGTCCTGGCACAGGTTGCCCAGAGAAGCTGTGGTTGCCCCATCCCTGGAAGGGTCCAAGGCCAGGCTGGACAGAAAAAACCAATTTGCACTGTACAAACTAGATGCTGAAAATCCATTTCTTGCTCTTTCAGACAAGCATGCATTTCTGCTGTTATGTTTATAGAACGATGGGTTGTTGTTTGGGTTTTTTTTTAACTTCTTCATATGTAGATTTATTTGAGTAACAGTCTAGTGTTGACACCAAGCAACATTCTTGCATGTTTCATAAACTCCAGGATACAAAGCAATTACCATTTATTTTTCAGCTTTTCTCATTAGTCAGTGTTGAACACAACCACAGACACACAAAAATCTCAGAAATACAAAGATTTGTGTACTGTCAGTTTTCATCCCATCTCATTAGTGAACGCTGTGACTTGATTCTGTATATGTTGATTATAAGAAAAGATATTTTTTTTTGCTCATTCAAATTTTCAGTCTCTAGTAGAACTGTGATAGAATATCCCAAAAGCACAGTACAGAAGCAAAACATGACTTGTACTTGTCTTTATGGTTAATTAAAAACACTTCAAGGTGGTTGAATGCAAAAATGCCTTCTGAAAAAAACAATCTTCAAATTTAAAAAAAAAACAACTCTGCCTGTGTGTTTGAATGGTTTGTGGGAAAGAAGCAATTAAAACTAAATAAACAAAAAGGATTTTCCCCCACCTTTGATTATTGTGAAAGACTTCTATGGATGACCAACATGGTGTGCTTTCAGTTGACCAATTTCTTTAAATTCAAATCACAGTCTAGTAAGTCTCCTTCCACTATGTTTGAAAAGTTGGTCACAGCTACCCAAGATTGTCTCTTCCAGCACAAATAATGGAAGATATATCTGTATTAAAGCATCACTGAGAAGAATGAAGTTCAATAAAGGACAAGCAAAAGACAACAAGCAAACTAAACCCCAAACTATCCTTTACCAGATAGAGATGTGCAAAAAGTGTAAAAACTCCATCACAAACTGAGTCCCTGTGGGATAAAAACCATAAGAACAGTAGGGCTGGATTACAGATTACAAAACTCAAGTCTGACTCTTTTGAAGTGTTCAACCCATTCTATTTTAAGTAATTTTAATCTGTTTCTTGCTTAACCTTGCTTACCTCTGAACAATGATGGATGTGTGGACACTCCCACGTATGGAGAGCCCACAGACCTCAACATCCACCTTTTTCTCTGAAATACAGAAGTTTTTTAAAGTAATGGGTTATCACTGGTCACCTTTCTGGTCTCAAGAGAATGAAGAGATGGGAAAAAATAGAAATCCATTTGACCATCCATCCAGCAAGGTCCATTCAAGGTAAATAAGTTATGGATATCTAACCATAAACTACAGATTAATAAAAATTTGAGGGAATTTCCTCAGAACAGTTACCCTCCATTAACCAACTTTGACTTTAGTAGTGAAACTAGGACCACTGTCTGTAAACCTTGCAAAGCTTGAGATGTGCCAATTTCACACCCAAAATTTTCAGAGTAGCAGCCACAGTATTAATATAAACTATCTAAGTATATTAAGAAAAATAAGATTTGCAATCAGATATTTGAAATTTTAAATATTTTTTTCTTAGTATTCACCTTGTCTAGGATAGCAAAAGTGTTTTTGTCTCAGAGATGGGTACATACTAGAAATGAAACTGCACAAAAGCTTCCTCTCCATTCCTGGGGAAAAGTAATACTGGCAGATATTGGTGCTATGAGTACAAGTGCTGCCCTGCTGATTTAATGATTGCAACAGTGGAGTTGCACAGTGTCCATGGAAAAGAGCTGCTGCAGTTTGCCGACTGTCAGATGATGCTTTGTTCTAGATGATTTTGCTGTTGGTTTTCTGATCCTCTGTGTTAAAGCTGCAGTGTCAGCTACAGCAAATCCAGCAGACACATAGAAAGAACAGAAACCATTGATGACCAGTCCCTGTTCCTGCTTGGACAGTAAGATGTATTCTGACTACAGAAACAGGCTACACTGAGACAAACATCTCCAGAAATTATAGAAACTCTCTTCAGGTATGTCATCATTTACCTGCTGCTATGCTTGTACAAGTTACTCTATGACTGAAACACAGAGGTATGTATGAAAGAAACATATGTAACTCAATCTCATGAAATTATTTTAGGTCACCATTAAGTCCTCTTCGTATATGATGGAGCCCTTTATAACCCTGACTTGCATATGTCACACTAATGATGTTTATCTGATGCACAGAAGAGATGCTGGTGATCTTTAATTATCCCATTGACATTCTGATTTCAAATCTGAGATGTAAATAATTTACAGCAAGAAAAAATCCAGCTATTTCTCACTTCAAGTAAGATATTTGAAAAGCACGTCAAATGAAAACCATTCACCTCAGATTCATCTATTTGTGAGGGAATATCAATCTAAATATTAAAGATACTTTTATTCCTCGACCACCAACTGTAGCTACAATTTTCTGGCAGTTAAGCATGAAACACCATCTAAAGCACTAACAGATATTTCCAATACTCTGTGCAAGCTCAGCTCCACTCACCCAAAAACATGAAAGATCCTTCAAAAACCCCAGAGACAGCAAATCAAAGGTACAGGAGGCTTTTTGTACCAAGGACAGTTAAGAAACAACTCTTCTTCTCTCAGAAGACTTTGGAGTGTGTGACATGATACTGAGTGGCATAGAGAAGGCAAATATTGTTTCCTGTGTTTTCCTTGTACTGGAATAAGAGTAGAAGAACTTACAGAATGTGTTGTGGAAAAGTACAAAGCAACAAGTGAAAAAAAAGGGCCAAACAAGTTGATTTTTCAGACACCCTGTAGGTAATGTGGGGAATTTGTTGATGCAGAATGTCATGAATGTTGAGGGTTCATAAAATCTAAACTAATTTGTGAAAATAAAGTATATTAAGTGTATCTACAAGAATCAAAGGTACAATTAAGACATAGATTATCATGAGAAGAATTACTTCTATCTTTCTCACTTTTTTTGTCTTCTCTAGAAAGAAGATGCTGGTCTAGAAAAACATGAAAAAAGCCAAACTAATTCAGACTAAAAGTTTTTGACTTCTAGTTTGCAATGCCTGTAATGTATCAGCTATAGCTGATTTACACTTTCCTTTTGGCATTATTAATCAGTCTGGTTTTCAGACCCAAACAGTTGGTGATAAATGTGTGTTGGGGGTGGGTGGAGTGGGGTGTGAGAAATACAGAGTTATTCAAAGAACCATGACCTTTTACATGGCAGAATTAATGGTAGCTAACAAAGTCACTTTGATGAATAGGAAGTTCATTATCAAGGTTTTGTTTTTCTGGTCCAATTGTGTATCATGTTACTCTAGAATTTTTTATTATTATGCAGTAAAAGAATCTTAAGATTTTTTTTCTCCTTATCCACTGCCTACTACCCTACAAGGGCGTTGGGAGTTCTTTGTCCTCTGCCTACAGCAATTCCTCGTTTAGCAACATTCTAGAGAAAATGAAGTGTCATTACATATTTTTTATCTGCAAGAAAGTTTATAGGTGCTAAATTTACCTTATCCTATAGTCCAAAATATTGTTTTGTGACGGAGAACAGAATTTTATTCTTCATACAGAGATGTTTCCCTGATTTAAAGCACTGAGGAAATTGTGTATTCTCTTTTTCAGACACAAGTAAAACAATCATGCCACAGGCAATCAGCCTTGGAAAACAAATGGTTGAAGGAGCAGTTCCTTTCATCAAAGAGCATCTTCAATTATCAAACATTATTTCAGGGTTGATCACATATTGAAAATATGAACTATTCTGAAGGTTTGGAATGACATATCTTTGCACACAGTAAAAACAACAGTGTGATTCCATGCAAGACCAGCAGCACATGGAGCTGCAAAGGCCAGCGAGGTTTGGGTGGGTAAAATCTGACAATAGGCCCAAATCATTGCATACAAAAAAATGCATTTGGGGATTGTCTTCACCACCTATCAACCTTCCTCTGCAACTTTTAACATAGATATGGCATTCCTCTCATGCTAAAACTGCAGTAAAGTTGAAACCCAAGTGGAGTTTAGAGCTGACCTTCCAAAAATTTCCGTGTAGTCTTTGGTGTGGCCTTTAATAGTATGCTGACTTTGGATATCTTGTGGCAAAAAAACCTTGTTTTGTTTGTTCCTTTACTCCCCTCAGCCCTGGTAAAACAAAACATTGGAAGTAAATTAATGAAGAACCAAATGGCAAAGCAGATTGGATTGTTATTGCCAAATGGTGTTTCAAACATAAACTAATTAGGTGATAAAATGGACCAACATACAGAGACTAAGTAAGCAATTAAGGGCTGTGTATCATGGTGTGGGAGAGACAACAGTTACATAGGACTGTAGTGCAAGACATTTGGCATTTAGCTCTCTGGAAATGGATCAGTCTCAAGGGAAGAATAAAATTAATCAGAGGAGTGGGTGGTATCTTCAAATTGAAGCGTCTTCATTTTCATTCATGAGTCAAAAATTCCCTAATGTATTGGCACCAACTCTTGGAAGAAGAAACACCTTTTTTGTCTCATAAATTGTAAGTGGCATCTGGTTAACACGTTACTCAGCAGGGTCAGGGGGGATTCCCCTCCCCTGGGAATGAGCAGTGCTTACACTCCATAAACTAATAAAGGGTGACAACATTCCTTTAAGTGATTCCAGGGATGAGGGCACGTGCTAAAAAGTTGAAAGGCACTGATCTAAAATAACTACAGTCTCTCTGGGGATTGACTTTTCCCTTGAGACTCTCTACACTATATCACTATACATATATATGTATAACATTAATTCACTCATTTATTCTCTATCTCTCTCTAATTCTTTCATGCCCTTTCCTATGTTTCTATGTAACAAATAAGAAAAAAATACACTTTAAAATAGACTTACAGAAAAAATAGACTTAGCAGTGGATGACTAAACATTGAAAGAGCACAAGTATTTTTATCCTAACTGAAAGTAAAAGACAACATATACAATATTGTTGTTAAAAAGTTGTCTGATAAAGTAGTTACTGCTTTAGAAATATCTGAAAAAGGAGGTTCAGCAACAATTGAAAGGGACATTTTAAGACTTTGTACACACTCTAACACTTCAATATATTCTAAAGTTTCAAGTATTAAGTGTGTGCCTGCTATAAGTATATGAACACACTCTTCCAAGCATGTTGATCCAAGGAAGACCTTACGTATTCTTACTGGTGAGGAGTTTTTTTAAGATTGCTAAATGCAGGTAATAAACTAGTTAAACTTTTTATTTTAAACCTAATCATGGTTGATGCAAACTCATTCTATTTTTTTTCCTATAAAAATAGGATTTCTTTGCAAATGTGTTCTTGCTTTCATGTTTCATTCCAAAAAGGATGTCAGAGATACCTACTTGTAATTCAGAAATGAAATGAAATCAAATCTTCAAGGTCAAAATAAGTCTTCTTAGCAAGTAATAATCCAAGTGAGCTGTTCATGGAAGTTGTATCAATGTTCTATACAAAAGGAAAAACAAGACTTACAGGAAAGTGCAATGAAAGAAACCATTTATCAAAGTTCTTGAGTTTTGTGATGCAAGGAGATTTAATTTTCTTTTGATTAAGTAGTGGACATTTCTTGGAAGGTAAAAACTTAAATAAGAAGGGCTAAGAATAAACTAGCATAGCTGTCCTGAAAATTTGTAGAAGAAGTAGTCAAACTATAAAAAGGATTAAATATAATGTACATATATACTTTTTTTAAATCCATCTTTCACCACAGCCACCAATAACCATTAATAAAGCAGTGCTTTCATAAAGATGGTAAAGCAGCTTCCTCCAGATTCTCTCAGAGAAAAATGTATTCATTCATTTAACTTAGTTCCTTTGAGTATTTTTCTAGGAGACACTTTACATGCATTATTTTCATCATGTACTTATTATTGTAGGGCCCAATAGCAGATTTCACTTGAAATTTGTTATTTTTTACCATATTCTACCAATACATCTTTATTTTTCATTTATAAAGGGGAAAGTTTGTGCAAACATCGAGCCTTTACTCCTAATAGTTATATCTAAGAATCCATGAGTATGCCTCAGTTTTAAAAGACAGAAACCCTTTTACTCCCCACTTTGCAGACAAAATACAAGTGTAATAGTTGAGACCTGTGTTCCTGTTAGTGTTGTCCTTCCTCAGAAAAACTATGTGAAAGATCAAATGATGCAGTTTAGGCAGAGGCTCCAAACTGATGAATCTCCAGCTTTTGCAGTATCTCTGTCTTCCTGCTATGATGAATTTCTGTAGGTATGAAAGATCAAAGAACCAGGAGAAAGACCCTGGGACTCACCTGCACTTTTACAAAATTATCATTTGCAAGCGAATTGAAATAGTTTTTCAAAGCTATGATCTAACAGTGGCTTTCAGCTGCATCCTCAAGATCTCAATCCAGACTGAAAGTTTGAAAAATTATAGTCTAATTTCCACTAAACAATAAAGCTCTTCTTTCATATTATCTCCTGGGACTTTAAAAGCTTTACTCCTCAGGGATTATAAAATTAAATTGAAATTAATCACAATTTGTAAAATAAAACATCATTTATTAGTCTCCTTTGCTATCTGCCTAGGGTTTTTCCTTCAACTAAACTGCCAAAGATTAATTTTCTTTGGGGCAGTGTAAGTTGAAAACGATTATTCCAGCAGCAGAACAGTCCATTGTGGAAACACACACAGTGCACACCACAGCCATTTGTCAGAGCACTGATAGTTCTCTTGCACTGAGAAGAGTGAAAGCAAAAACTCTTCTCCAACAAATAGCATCTCAAAAGCTTTAATAGCAACAGTGATACAATAGCTTGGCAAAAGACAAATGTAATTTTTGGTACCTGAAAATGCTGGCATTTTAGTCTCACTGCTATAAATACCCTAATTTCTTAACTGAATTTTTTTGAATTTTTAAATACTGATCCTCAAATCAGTGGGTCATTTTTTAGGAAGAGGAAGACAAAAAANGCGTATAAAGATGGGTTACTGAAAATCTCCAAGGAACTGCCAGTACAGAGAGTCAAAATAAAATGCAGTGCATTATCTTACATACAGAGGGGATGAGTAAGCTGAGCTTAGTTCATAGTAGCTTGATTTTACTAAAAACAGGTTCCCACTGGCCTGGCAGAGACAGCAGCAATAACACAGCAAATGAAGAGGAGTTTCACTGAGCATTGTTGGGTTTTTTAACTAGGATTGTGTTAGAACAAGGCTTAAGAATAACTTTGAGCAATATTCTGTGCAGTAAAATAAATAGGCTTTAGAAACAGAGGAATAGCTTGCACTTCCTTTTCCCCAATATCCAGACAATGCAGCTTTAAAAATTTAGCAAGGAATCAGTTTTTAATAGATTTCACACACTGTATTTTGGAAGTGAGGAAGAGACTTTGTTAATTTATTGCTACTGTTCTTTTTCCTAATAGCCTCATCATAAACAAAAAAGAGTCTGAACTCAACAGGCAAGGGAAGAACACTTAACATTCCCTTTCTCCTCTCAGTTCCAAGACTCTGAAGTCTGGCTGTGAACTTCTGTTGTGCTTTGCAGGGACCAACTCAGACTCTGCATGAGCCACAATGTTCTGAACAATCACAGGGGGAAAATACCTCTTGCAGACTTCAGAGCTGTCTAACTCTGCTCAGGTGAATGGAACAGCCAGTCAAACCTACTGCTGCAAATATTTTCAGAATATGATAAATTAAATCTCTTCTGAACACACCCTGCTCGAAAAAGTAATTGAGCATGTTATCTCAGAGACATGTGCTCTGAATGCATTTCCCCAGAGATACTTCTTTCCTATTGATGCCTTCCTATGGAAAAGCCACAGCCAGAGATGTAAGCTAAGGTCATTTTTGGACTTATTTCTGGACAGAGGATAGGGAGGGGTTTACAAAGAAAATGAGCATTACATTTTCAATTAATAAAAGTAATTCATCTGTTAATCCACCAAGGTGACTGCACAAGTGCTTTAGGTACCTTCTGTACAGGTAATACAGAACTGGGCAACCACAGTCACTGCAAGAAGCAGAGACAGAGCCACTGGAAGGATCAGTGCCAAATTCCAAACTGCACAGGCAAAATGTATAAGCAATCAATGTAATTTCACAGTGATACACAAACTCTTCCAGAATGCTGTGAATTATGCAGGCACTAATCTAAACTGTCTGCTTCTAAAACAAGGGAAACAAAAAACCAAAAGAGCATCCACTTTAGAAAACATCAGCCAAAGCTTTGTGCCCCTACATATTAAATCAGATTAGTAAAACATCAATACTAAATTAAGATAAACGATGAAACAGCAACACATTATTAGAGGTACTTTTTGAACCTTTCTAAAATGTGTATCAACATGAACAGCTATTCACTAAAGTGACTGAAGCATAGAAAATAGTGCCCAGCAAAGCAGACCTTCCTTCCTCTCCACTGCTCCCCATTAGGGGAACTGCTAAACCAGCCTGGAAAGGATGACACAGCCACAGTATCAGCTGGATCTGATAAATATTGTACCACACTGGGACAGAACAACTGCAAGGATAAAAGTACAAATTCCCTTCCACCTCTAGGTGTGTAAGTGTGCAAAATGAGAGGGTTCTGCTGTAAACCTGAGTTTCTGAGATCATACAAATTTAGCAGCAACAACGAACCCGGACCCTAAGCCCCTCTCTACTTTCAAATCCTTCAAAATCTATTAAAGAATCCAATACTTAAACTTTGCAATTCTTACTTTTTTAAAAATTACAAAGTCTATTCTTAGTTTTCAATCCAGTCATGAATAGATTTGTATTAAGATGTTTTGAGTGACTTGAACTTCTTTGATTTATCTGGCTTTGGAATAAAAATAAAAAAGTGATGGATAAATCCAACAGCTTTGATCTTTATTTTACAAATAAGGAGCTTAAAAAATCATAATAATTTAATCCAAAATGATGGCACCAAATAAAACAGAAATCATATCTAGTCTGCTGCTTCATCATATCAGGCAGCATCCCACAGATAAAAATATAAGTTTGCATCACAAAAAAAAAAAAAAAAAAGGAAAAAAGGAAAAAATGGTATTGCAACTACAAGGACTTATCCAATATTTCTCTCTTTAATAATAACACTCATTAGCATAAATGTTATTATTGACCTTTTCTGTTTGTCTTCTAAGGGAACTGAAGAATAAAATATCATTTACTATGTAAAACATGATAATCTTCTGCTCCTCCCTTTTTGTTATTTCTGCCCTGTCTGCCTCAGTTGCATGCTTTGTCTTCATTTTCATCTTTATTTTGATTTGTTTAGTGTACTCTCAATAGTCGTCATGTTAAACAACAAAATACGTTGCCAGGATGTTAAAGTTGTTCTTTTGGGATCAGGAAGGTGAAATCAGAAAGCATCAGATGAGAGGAAAATGAGTGAGTGCTGATGGGAGAAAGGCAGCACAGTTGTCATTCTTTCATTAAAAGTCTGCAGGACTTTACTCCCACAGTGTGCATTGGTCTTTCTTGGAAATCTGTTGAATTATGAAGAGAAAAAAAAAAAAAAAAGTCTAGGAAGTGAGTCTAGTCTTCAACTTTATTCAGAAACACAGGACACTGCAAATTGGCTGGCTAAAGGTGCCTTTATAATCCACTTTTGGACATAAGAGGGGTACCATTATCAAAATGAAGAGATGAAAAGTCAGCAAGAGAAATAACAATTGCTTTCTTGAAAAAGATGAGCAACAAACAGTAGAAGAGTCCATGGGTCCAATTCTCCTCAGATAACCATTTGTCTTTCCTGAAGTATTTGCTAATCCTGACAAGACCATAATCTAATTTAATTCAATGAAATGAAAGGTCATATTTGCATGAGAAAATAGTTAGGTGAAATAAGCCATCAGAAGAAATAAAGTACTACATTTGCACCCAAAACTTACAAGGGAGGACAGTAAATGGACTTTTTTCTCTTTGAAAAATTACCACAAAGAGCAGCTAAAGATACTTTAAATACAATTACTTTTAGACAGTGTGTTCTTACAGAGTAACTGTGTCCAATGCTGCCCCTTAAAGTTCACATTAGAAAAAAGATTGTGTTTAACTACACACATCATTATTGTTTCTGAAAAAAGTTCATTTTATTTTTCCATTTTCCTTTTCAAAGTCCTTAGAATACAATGTTAAAAAAATTAATAAAACTTCCACGAGCAGCCTGTTTGCCAGCTTCTCAAACCAAACTACATTAATCAATCGTAAATGATTCCATATCTCAGAACAAATTCACTTTGCACATTTAACAAATCCCTCCATGACCATATTAACATCAGTACTCATGCACTGATCCAGTGGACAAATTATGCTTTACCCTGGACACATCCATGTCCCAAATTGCTCAGGAAAATTAGGCTGCAAATGATCAAATCTTGCCAATTTTTTTATTTAATTTCCTTGTTAACAATGAGAAAATCCTCTCATACTAATGAGGCAAATTCTACAACAGAAATATAACTCTCCCCATTCAAAGGAAGGAGGAAAAAAAGTAAACCCCATAGAGTTTGATGGATATTAGAGTTATTTCTGTGATCCTCTTATCTCTTAGCTTGCAGATGGATGGAACATTTAATGAAAACCAACAATCTCTCTCCTATTAAAGCCACAAAGAATGACCAACTTCTTAACGAGAGAACAGCAAAAATACCTCAGAAGTGCTCTGATCAAGTGTTGTTTGCAGCTGCAGACTTCTAAAATGCCTCAGTTTTATGAAAATAGCCTCTCTATTTCTTCAATGCAGTTCTTCATTAATTAATTTGTTGAAATTTAGCTACTACTTAACATTTATAAAATCATGACTATATTAACATAATTTATAACTACAGTGCTGAAAGATCATCATTCTATAATTCTTCTTAGGAACACAAGTGCTGAATACTAGCACAAGATCACACACACAGCTGTTGGCTAGTTCTCCTTTCCTGCATTTCCAGAAGCTTCTAACGATGCATGACAAACTTTAGCAGAGACCACCCGCTTTGGATCTCTTGTCACTTGGATATTTTTCAAAGTGCTAAAGTCTGACAAGATTCCTACTATTTTGCAAAGCTAGATACAGGATCTGAATTGTTTCATGGAACACACAAGTCTCAGGTTTCATGGAGATATTTCTGACTGTTTCTTGAAGCTTCTTAGGTTTTAACCATTTCTTTTGTCATTGTTTTCCAAACTGGCACAGAATCTTTGCATGAATTGAAAGGCTCCTTAGCTCAAATTAATTCCCAATGAGTAGTGCTCACATAATTCCCTGGAACTAATTCTCCTTGTTCTGCCTGCAGCTGCACCACTAATCTGCCCATTGCTTCTGCACCTTGACATATTTCTAACTCAGCACTGCCATGACTTCTCACATCTCCATTTCCTCCGCATTCTCCTGTCGATTCAGCTAATTATATTCTACACAATGTTTCACTCTTCTCTTTTGTATTTTATTCTCACTCTTACCAAGACTCAAATCTGTTGTTCAATATTTCTCCCCTCCATATATTTATTTCCACACAGCTTTCAGTGCTGTCAGTTCTGAGTGTTTCTGATGCCAAGCATCACTTGTTCATTTTGGATGACACACAGATTCCTATTGTTTTTTGCTTCTTGGAATTTTTTTTTAATCTCTGTCCCAATGGTGAAATGAAAAATAGAGATCTGAGAACTTCAAATGCTTTTATTTGACTGTTCCCTTCACATTTTGAGTTTTGGACATAATATGCACTTTTAATTGTGCACCACAAAAAATTACTCTCCTGCAATTGTTACATACTCAGAAATATAATTTCCTTCTTTTCCTAGTCTCTGCATTCCACTAATTTATGACTTGCTGAGCTGTATCTGTTAGAAGTGTTTGAAATACTGGAATTCTTTAAGTCACTGACAATTAAAAGAACAGGCATTGTTTCAGAGGCAACATCTCAATGCATTTTACTAGAGCAACAGACACACTTGTTCACCAGATCTCTAGGATATCTTTGGCTGTTGAACCATTTTTCTAAGAAATATATTTGTGCAATATATTCACAATCTACAGAATGAAAGGCAGAATGAGACCCAAGTGTTCAGGGTAACTAAGCACAAAAAAGAAAAAAATTAGACTGACTGGTGCTACAGTCAACACTTTTTGGTTTTGGAATCCCAAAAAGCAGAAATGTCATAGTTGGAATTCCAAAAACCAGAAATGCCATAGTGGACATAAATTCACACTTTCTGGAGAAGTAATGTAGATGGTCAAGTACTGTCCAAAAATTCCAACTACTTCCAGCAATATTACACTGAAGATATAACAATAATAAAGTGATAGACTAACAAAACTAGGAGTGAGTCATATTAGCATTCTAGGAAAGATTTATACTGTATTATATTTAGTTCCCAGAAAAAGATGCAACTTGTAAGGAGAGGAAAGAGTGTCACATTACAGCAAGCTAAATATACCCACAGTGCTATTAGAGAGAATTAGTCTCTCTGTGAAAGCACACTGTGGAGTTGCACTGTTGAGGACACGACACTTACAATGAAGAATTCTAAAGTGCTCAATCTGCATTATTTTCTATTAATGCTCAAGATGTTTCAAAAGAGAAAGGTCACAGTGATGACAATTCTTTTCACATTGTAAGAAGAAGATAAATGAGTGACTAACACTAGGCCACTGGGTCACTATGACTCAACCAAAAAAAAAAAAAAAAAAAAAAAGAGGAATAAAACAGAACCTTCTCAAAACAAGACCAAGAAATTAAATAATGGGGAAAGTGCAAGCAGAGGTCAGCAAAACATTTGAAATTCTACAAGCTAGAAATCCACTGCTTGGGAAAATTAAAGATATCTAAGTTTCTTAAGAATTTGGAGCCATAATTTAATTGTCTTACTGTGTGTCTCAATTCATGATACCAAATGAGTTTCTGTGCCATGGACTTGGAGGACATTAAAATACAAAGATTGCACATTAAGTCAGCTAAAGAATCTCTCTACATCCTAAAGGAGCAGTGGTGGCTCGTGGCACTTCAGATTCACTTGTAGCACTGAATCCTCCGGAATATTGACAGCCATGAACCCTGTGACACCTTGCAAACTAATTCCTGTAAAACCTCTAAGCTTCTTAACTGGGAGTTCCTTCATTCCTACACATAGTGAGCAGATGGAATTTGACTCCAACCAACCAACCGAACAAAACCACCCAAGCCACATACAGAACGTATCAGATGTGAATGAAACTTCTAAAAATGTTATGAATCCCTCAGATATTGTCAAATGTTTTTCCAGTGCGGAAATTAAAAACCTGTTTCTCTAAGGATGCCATGAATTATTTTTCCAGCCGTGATAGTTAGATTTGGGATCCTAACATCGACAGCCCAGGGAATCCAACATTAACAGCTTATCTATAAGATGTATAGCTGAGAAATTCAGCCTGGTGGGACCCTGCTTGACACATGGAAGAATAAATCAAACACAGAAAAACATAAAGGGAAAAATAATCTAAACAATTTGTTAGCTCTTGTGCTTTATGAGCAGGTGTCAGTCCTGAAAAAACCCTGTTGTTGTTTTAAGGGTCCCTCTAAGTGCACTCTGCTGTTCTGTGCTGTGGGTACACAGTGCAAACAGGCAGAGGGCTTCACATTTTGAGAAACTTGGGTGTTAATCTGAGACATAGGGGAACCAAGCCAAGCAGTTAAATATATGCTTAAGGTGAAGTATTCTAAGGCCTCTGTAAGTGAGAACTGACAATCCCAGTGCTGTTACTGCTCAATCCACTGTATTTAGTTACACGAATAGCACAAAAATTATTCTTATCATTGTCCACAAGTTGTTTCAACTATTTTCTAGTTGTATTGCTCCACTTTAAAGTTAAAATTTTTGTTTCATTTGTGCATTGCAACAAGCTCTCCACTCTCAGGCTAATAATCATAGTTTAGGCATTCCCAGTCTCTGCCTCTCTCTGCTTTCTGATTAATGTCTGGTCAGTTAATTTCTACAGCTTTTCAGTTGGCACTAATCAGGAATTAAGAGCTGCCATCAGCTGCCATCAGCTTGATAGAGATTCCTACCCCCAGTCAGAAAGGATTTTCAAAACAGGCAATTCTTGGCCTTTTCTGATTATCCACAGACAAGCTCATAATCCAGTCCCTTGTATTTAGGAAGTCAAGCAGTGAAATAAACAATGTTGATTATAATCTACTGTTCTTTTTTCCCCCCTTAAATCAAGAAATAAAGAAAAAAACCTTAGCATTCTAATCCTGAGACATCTGCTTTGCAGTTGGTCTTTTGATTTTTAATCCAACAGGAAAATTAATTTGGGTGAAAATGGAAAAGAAGGGCAGAAATCCAATAAAAATAGCCCTTTTTGGATGATACATTTACAATGGCCAGTACATTTTATGTTTAACAGTTTCTTTTGTGGCAAATAAATAAAGACAATTCAATCAAGATTAGTACAATTAAGGTAGTGATTAAAGAGACTCTGCAGTTTTAAATAGATGGATTTCAGAGGAAAGAAAGGAGAGAGACCTACTAGACAAACTGGATAGGAAAAATATCCTGTGTAGTCATTTCTCCAGGGGAGGAAGCTCAGATCTTCAGACCAGAATATTAACATGTAGGGATGATCACAGAGTAGAAGAAATTCTGACACCAATAATACAATAGTTGCAAATTTAGATACATTCTCATTTTGCAAGTCACCTGCATGATCTTATTAGAATTTTCATGGGCATTGTTGGTATTCAGACTGCTGCTAATTCAAATTGTTCTATCTGCTAATTTTGGCTAAAATCATGTATCAAGTGGGTTTGCATAACTCTTCTTGATATTACATCAGTCAGCAGAGCTACTGAAAATCCAAATTCTTGTTACAGCATTGTCTCAGAACCCACCTGAATTGTGACATTCCTCTATCAGAGCACTCAGACAGGATGTGGGACAAGAACTATGACAAACCACATGGAAGATCACTGAGTGTAGGCAGGTTAGAGATGCAAAAGAAGCAAGAGTCTGAGGAGAAAGGGTGGTGTGCGCCATTATAAACTTCTGGAAATGTCTATCCCACATTCTCTTTGAGACAAGAAATGGAAATGCCTTTGTGAGGTCAAGCCTAGAAGGTAAACTGGCTCTTCATGTGTGGGAGGTTGCAGTACTGCTCATGGAAAGGATGTACAGAAAGTATCAATTTCCTCAAGTCCAGTAATGATGTGTAGATTAACTGTCTAAATGTGAAAAAGCAAGAGAAAAACTAGAGGACAATAACAAACTAAAAAAGTGTTCACTGTTGAGCAGAGAAGTAAAATAAACACTGGGTTAGCGTTACTTTTGGGCTTTATCAACTTGTACTACCCATTATTTATAGTAATGTGCCTTTAAAATGCCACATCTGTGGCATGGCAAGTTATAATAATTTCCTATTTGAAAAGTGAAAGTGAAGAGTGAAATATGCAAAGATTCTGAATAGAGTATCAGGTGGAAAGCAATTTATTTATAGAACCTGTAACCTTCAGAAAATTAAACAAAGAAAACACATTTGAAAACTCTCAACAGTGCCATAATTAGATATCACTAATAAAATGGTTGGAAAATGTATTACACACATACAAATAAATATGCTTTTAAGAAACCATTATTTTCAAAGACTGAACTGCCAATGGCTTTAATATTGTTTACGGAGTGAATCCCAGGCTGACAGAAGATGGCTTAAAAATGGAAAAATACAGGAAGAAACCAGAAGCCACAAAAATAGATGTGCAGATGACCACTTGTGAGTAAACAGAGAACACAACCTGGAAAACAGACGTGCTTCAGGGCATAACAAAAGCAATGACAAACCCAAGGTTGCGTGCACGGCTTAATTGTGTTAATGAAGCCATTAGTTATGCTATCAGAAAGCTGGATCCTAAAGAGGACTGGTAAAAGAAAAATTCTCCTGTTGGGAGAAATTTCTTGTCTTGAAGGGCAGAAGGAAATAATAGAGTTTTGAGACACTGACTGGCTGTTGTGAAAGGGTCACACTCTGAACTCCTCATGTAACAGAGAACACAAGTAGCCTTGTCTTGAAATTTTGCATGAAAATCTTAAAAAAACCCCCAAAAACACTAGTCTTGCTGCTGCCTGACTACACATTAAGCTGTGTAGAAGCTTATGTAGTAGCCTATAGCGCTACACATGCAAGATTTTGTTTAAAGGGAAAGCATCAGCTCGTGTTTGGGTTAGTGTTTCACTCTTTATGGAGTCTGGTGTAGCATCCCGGAAGCCTGGGAATTCAGATGTAGCATAACAAAAGCCAGAAGTAGTCAGGGCTTGGAAAAACATCAGGAGAATAATTCTGACTACTGCATTTCAATTCATTGTCTACAGGAGATACGTGGTGGAAAGCAAGGGTGTGGAACTGTGAATCAAACAGTACTGTGATGGCTTTTAAATTCATCATATTCAGATACTTTATCTAGAGGGAGACAGAAAAGGAAATAAGAATGGGACAATGATAGAAATGGACTGAAAGAGTACAGATGGTAGAAGAAGAGATGAAATTCTCTTGGATAACAGAATACCGAAACAATCAGAGAACCAGGAGGACGATGAGTGGGTGACCCAGTGAGGACAGTCTTGACACTACTGCAAAGGTTTTGAAGTTGTACTTTCAAATCTGTAAAATAGCAACTGTAAGTGCAGATACTGAGGGAAGAGAAGTAGCTCAGCAGTGGCAAATTTCAGTCAATTTTGAATTTTAGTTTATCAACTATTTTTTTATTAACATTATAAACTGAAAATTTATTTAGCAGGATAGTTCCTCACTGTTTGAACAGAATCCGCATTATTTTTAGTTCATATCTGTGTAATGTGATTTTTGTGAATTGTACTAGTTAGAACAAATATTCATATGGATAGCCCTGGATGCTTTTTGTATTTGTTCATTTTATTAGAACAGGCACTTTAAAAAAAAAAAAAAATTAATAATAGCAAATATCTATGTATTTCTATCAGCATTAGCAAATTGCCTGGATATGAATAGACATGCACCACCAAGGTTGTGCAAGACCTGTCCTAAAATGAAAATAAGTGCAATTTAATTCAGAACATTAATTCCATACTTCCCACGTACGGCACAGCCATGCAACCTGTCTGGCTGATGAAAAAGAAAAATGCATCTAGAAGCCTGAAAGAGAATAAGACTGGCTTGTATTAAATAAAATGATAGCCTGAAAAGTTTTACTGACAATCATAAATGCTTCAACAAAGGTGTACAAACTGTTCCCAGAACTACAAGTGGTTTTAAAATGATGATCAGTGATAAGTGACAGAAAGGAAAAGAAAGCAGTAAAGAAATAAAAGGATAACAAGAAATATTTGAAATCACTGCTCGTATTTCCTTTTGTTCCCATGTGCTCTTAGACCACAAAAGGTGAATGTGATGTTGAACCCAAATGTATTGCTTTCTGTTTGGCCTCTGCTATGCACTCATTATTGCAGGAAGCTTTGCTTCACAGCAGAATATCAATGCTTTTCCACTGCTACCCCTTGTCTCAGTGCTTCACGAGGGCAGGATTCTTCTCTTCCTTAATCTAATTTTACACCAGTAAAACTATCTTGATTTCAGAAGTATTTCTTTTGATTTTTAGCAGCGTAAACACAAGAGTCAAATCATCTTTCCTTGGTTTGGCATCAAAAAATATCACTTTTTAAGTGGACCTTATTCTGTTATCAATACAGTACATAAAATATAGTACTTTCTAAATGGGAAAATATAAGTCTGGATTATTTAGTGTATCAGTCTTGGCTGGAGTTCTAGAGAAAGTGCCTGAAGAACAATGCAGTGCATCCCTATTTTATACACCATTGAACAGAACATCTACAAATTGCCCTGGAACTCACACACTGCCATAGGGCTAACTGACATTATTCCTGAGCTGTGGTTACTCCTAATGCTCTGCTAATCGTTCTGTGCTCTAACATGCTCTGGAGGAAAATCTGTATGTTCCCACAAAGTCAAAGAAGTCCCACTAATGAAATTAAGTGAAAGGAATATAATGTATTTTTGTCAATGTGAGTCCCTTAAGCTAAACTTTGGAGGCTGAAGCACATGTATTATTCAGTAGAAAAGCTTTAATTAGTGTTTCTTTAAAATTACTCTGAGAAAGGACTAAAAGAATCAAAATAGTCCATCAAGAATGTTAAAAGGGTGGCTAAGTAAATCTACAAAAAGCTGGCATCGCAGTACTGACGTGCTTGAAATGTACCTGAAAGTGAAGTAAAGACAAGTGACAGTAAATCAAGTTCATTTCACAGAACATTCAAGTTCTTTCCAACATTGTACATGACAGCAATTTTAAACAAGGTCTGGTATTTATTTTTGTCCCCAGACTATTTGTAATATTACCTGATTCTAAGAATCCTGAATGTAGAATATAAAATGGATTTTAAACAGCAGTAACTGAAAGCCTGAAGAGGGAAAATGATTAGTTTATTTCAAATAGGCTTGTGAAGAAAAGAAAAAAAAAACGTAAATATCTCACATTTGTAGACATTGATTTCCAAGCAGCCTGGTGTGTGACTGTAATTGCTTTAACAGACCATTGTCTAAAGCTTGTAAACTTGAATCAACGTACATCCCTCTTTTACCAGGAGATCCAAAAGCGTATTGATTCCAATGTCGTCTTCAAATTGAGATAATCTTTTTGAGATTTCAAACTTAATTTCTTGATTGCCTCTAAGTGACATGGGTTCAGCACTGTCACGGGACGAGTCAAACTGTCCTTGACAGTTCTGACACTTTAAATAGTTGGCTTTGCCCTGACAGATTCTCTGGCAATGGACTCATTATCCACAGTGCTATGTGGAACTTGGACGACTTGATTCTGACCCAGGTAGTTTTCATCTTCTTCTGAGCAGTGGATTGCTGTGCACCCCTACTGAGATTCAAAGTAATTTCCACTTTTGTATTTCCTAATTATATGCTTTTTATTTCCTATCACTTTCCTTGTGGGGTCCCTTTGAGCTGCAGCCAGCACGTGACACCCTGTACATGATTCCCTAGAGAGACTCATTGTCACTCCTAACTACTTATCCAGTGGCTGCCCAGTGCCAAGTCTCACTCCCAACTGCTATTTAATGTCCTCCTTATCATGCTCCACAGAGAAAACCAATTATCATACAAAGTAAAATAAAAGTATTAAGTGTCTGATTTAGGTTTACAAGCCCAACCATAGTCTCTCCAGTGCAGGATGCACAGCTCAGGCTGCTGACTGGGACACTGAACCCCAGGGTTCACTCTTCCTTCTACCAGCTGAAGCCTTTGCAAAAGTCCTAAGCTCTGAGCCCACCTGCTTGGTGCCTGTTAATTAACGCAGTGGCAATATTAGTCTTTCATAATCAGTGCTGTTATCATGGTTCAGCAAGCCATTATTCTGCACTTTTTTCAACTATTTGTGCTCTGCAGGTGACATGAACAGCAATACCCTGAATTATTCAATGTCTGCGTGCATGATGGCCCCATCTGACCTTTTACTTGTTTGTAATGTTGCTGGATTTTTAATCTTTAAATGACTGTATTTCCTGTGAATTCTCAGACTTCATCCTACATTACACTGACAAAAAAGCTTCTCCTTGTAGAAGTTTTCATTTAGTTTCTAACAATATATTTTACAATTTTTAGAGCATGACAGAAGTAGACAAGAAAGTGCCTTCAGGAAAACTGAAAGAACATACTTCTTATTATCCCTTTTGCTCTTTTAGAAGATCCCAAATCTCATTGGTCTTTCTTAAATATAAAATAAAATAGCAACACTGCAACTGTGCAGTTTATCATTCCTAAAGCTTTTCCAAAATATATGTCTAACCACAATGGGTCCTGCTCAACACTCTTTACTCATGACTTCCATCAAAGTCATGCTTCCATGGGAACTTAGCCTGAGGAAGGAATGCAGGGTAAATCAAGGTGATTTTTGCAATCCATTACCAGCGAAATGCAAGAAAACCTAATTTTTTTTTTGTCTTCACATTTAAAGAAAGTTTTAAATGTAGATTGTGCTGAGGCATTATGTTCTTAAGGAAATTCTTCTGAAAAGAACAAAACATTAAACAGCCTGAGAGGAGTTGAGGCAGTATAGTTGTATTGAGAGATATATTCTGCCGTTAAAATAAATTTAGAGTGTTTTAAAAAGTGGAAGAAGTACATGTCATTATGCCATACTACACTCTATAACTCAGTCCTGTTATGCAAATGCTTACAGGTAAGGAAACTCATTCTGTATAAGCAATATAACATGCTATATGTTTGACTGAAAATGTGCTTTATTCCTATAAGCAAAAAGTCTCTAATTCACCTTCTCTCTCACTCCTGTGGGTGGTCATGTCATTTCAATTTTTTTATGCATCTAACTTGAATTAATTGCAATGTGTGTTTGCCATGGCTAAAATATGAAACCACATTGGATATAGACTTGACTTCTGGCCATAAAGAAAACTTTCAGGGGGGATTCTGATTCCTGCTTTGGAGAAAACAGCACCAGACAAGCATTTTGAATCCTCTTCATATTGTGAACTGAGCTTCATTGGGCACTTTCCCTCTTGCAATAGGTCACAGTAACAGGAAAGCAGAGGGAGAATTTATAACAGAATGTACAGCGTCGATACCTTTGAGCATATTGATTTATGGTGGCAAAAAAATCTTCCTCCTTTTCTTTCTTGACTGCTGCATGTCATACACATTACACTCTCCTGCTTAATTAAGGAGGTCTCAACAATCGTTATAGGAAAATGTATTCATCATAAAATTCAGCTGAACAAAATGCAAGACACAACTGATAGGTAAACTAGTTTTAAAGTCAGAAAATTTCTTTGCCCAATGAAGTTCTGTTTGAATGACATACTTGGACAGAAAAACTAGCAGTTGTTTTCTGGTTTTGGTAAGATCATTAAAACTCCATTAGGTTACTTTTAACCTTGGTACAGAACACAAGCACTTCATTTATTATTTTCCTACTATCAGGGGCTAAATTCCCAAGGATATTTTCTAGACTATAGATGCCATGACCAAGTATGTTACTCAATTCTTAATGCAGCTAAATCACAGTGCAATGTTTGGTTTTGTTGACATTGTGCCAAGTTAGGTACATGCTTACATAAATTATATATATTCAGCATTCTGAAACTTCTCCAATTATTTTTGAGGAAGCAAATACATACAACAGAATGCATTTCTTCATATAAATGACAATATTAGATGATGTTAGCTATCATGCCTCATC
Organism: Serilophus lunatus; assembly: GCA_013399895.1. Classification (NCBI taxonomy): domain Eukaryota; kingdom Metazoa; phylum Chordata; class Aves; order Passeriformes; family Eurylaimidae; genus Serilophus; species Serilophus lunatus. The sequence continues at coordinate 1,178,943 of VXBA01005117.1, forward strand.
TTAGTTTGAAGAACATGTGATGATAAAGAATTTATAAGGTTTCCTAACCCAGGAACACTTTTGCAAGCCCTATAAGGCCTCAGCTGCACTGTCCACTAAGAGATCAGACCCATGGACTCCAGTACATGTTTGTCTAATCTGCATGGGAGTCATGGTGTGGGGAGAGGGGAATTTGCTCAGCTGAACTGTTCTTTTCTTTGCAGCTGAAATAAAAATTGATCTCGAGATTTCTCACTTGAGTGACTGCAGTGTATTTTCCTGGGTTTTCAGAACACAAGGCCAGTTTAAGAGATGTTCCCACTTTTGTACTCACCATGCAATGTCACTACACTGCTGCTCACTTTGAATTGACTGTTCAGCTGTGTTCATTTTTGCTGGTGGATTATTTTAGTTCATCATTCCAATCATGCATTCCCTATGTTCTGCTGGATGGTTACTCACAGTAACCATTGTACAAGTAGATCAGACATAGATTTGATGTTTTCATGTGTCTTTAGTTTGTGATTGTGCTGTCATAAAAAATGATGGTGCATTTAAATTTATTTTTTTCTAACTTAAGCATGTTTTCAGATAAAAATCTTAATTTATATCTTAAATATAAATAACAATATTATTTCTTACCTATGAGTGTAAAGAATATATGAGAGGAAACTCCAGACTCTTATCATATCTGCTAGTACACCAAACAATTCTTCACTTTACCCAAAACATGACAATAGGCCACTGTTTCAGGTGTCAAGCAAGGTGAAAGACGGGGATTATGAGAGGTAATGGAAGCAAAGTATGTCTTCTGGCAAAATGCAACGTTTTCTGGAATATGCTGTGTTTCTAGAGCTCACGATTGAAGGGTCACCCAGCTTGCTGTCCTGCTTTGGCATTTGCAGAGTGTGCTCTCAGAAATAAGTGCATCTGACATCTCTGAGATGTGATCTTGCAAGATCCCTTAGATATTCTTGATTTTGTGTGACTACTTGTACAAAAATGCACAAAAAAAAAAAAGGGCACTTTCCCCCCCTACTTCTAATTAATTCCATCTATACCTGCAGTTTTCGTAGATTTTAAAACCTTGAACTGAATTGCACAGACACTACTTGTGCTACCAGAACAGGGGAGGATGAACTTCATGAAATAAAAACAAAGCTGCCACGGTGTACATCTTATAAATACAGAGATGGTATCTATTCATCATCTTTATTTTATAAGCTGGTAGAGAAAACCAGAACTTAGAGAACATAACTCAGCTGAGAGTGAACCCTATAGATTTATCTTAATTATGAAAATATGACAGACACTATCTGACAATAAGTGCAAGTACGACTGGAAATGAAAGTGATGGACTTCTCTGAATGATGAATCAGACTTTTATCTGGCATCTTTCAGAGTCAAGTGGCTTTACTGCTTCACAGGCATTTCTGTTATCTGTAAAAATATGAAATGTTTAGAAAATAGGACAGCAGATTCAGATTCTGTTCTTTTTTTGTTGCTATTTCATTCTAAATAAGTGCAGATATAAGGAAATACCAAGCCTAAACATTTGTGGGGAAAAAGTAAATTTTATTTTAAATATTCAGTGCATATATAAAGAAAGTGCAAATATAAAGAAATATCAAGCCTAAACATTTGTGGGAAAAAATAAATTTTATTTTAAATATTCAATTGGGTTTGAGGATTACTTATGATTATGAGCTCTCTGTCCCCTTTTATTGAAATGGAATTTAGCATAGGTCCATCAAGCCTTAGAATTAAAATTCATCCTTATTTTCTTTGTCACATGGGGTTTTTCCTGACTGTTCACCAAGGAAGCCCCAGCTGACTCTGCACGGTGCAAAATGTTATACAGCAAATTCTTTTTGCAATTCTTTGGTCTTTGTTCTGAAATTATTAAACACCATCTTAATTTTTTTATATTTCAGATATTTTGCATACTAAAAAACTTGCCTCATTTGTATTTTCACACCACTGTTTAAAGACTGAAAATGGTCTTCAATGTTCATAGTTTGTCAAATCAACACTAATTTGCTTTTTAGTTACTTTTGTTAGAGCTGAAGGAATGAAGAGCCCTGGCATACAAACACATAAATTAGTGTGTAAGCTTGGAGTGTTTTGGAAAATTATCAGAAATATTCTTAGAAAATGCTTTCACACTTTACTAAACTTAGCTTACTCAATTACTTGGATCATCTATAAAATATTGAATTGGATTTCTTATGGCTCTCTATTTTGACTGATGGAAAAGGAAAATTAATAAATTCCCTATCATGCATGTGAATGAGAATGAGTTAAGAAGCTTCTTGACAGACCACAAAAAGTTGGTACATTAAAAACTGTTTGGGAGGTGAGATAAATATATATAATGACCAATTACTGAACTCATTAATGTCCTAATCTGTTATCTTAAAAATTTCAGAAAATATGTTTGATTATAATCTTGTTTTGGCCAATAAAGGCAATGTCTCTCCTGATGATTAATTAAGTATTCATTAAATTCAGATATGCTATTAAAGTCATTTGATTGCTAAGAAAAGTTATTCCTGCTGAGCAGTACATTTGCATAAGAAATTCCACCTCCAAGGAAAAAAAAATCTTACAAAACAACATAACAACAACATCACAGAGATGAGATGAGATGACAAAACTCTTCCCTGTTATTGTGAGAGACATTAGGCCTTGTCAGCACTGTGCCTCAGCACATGGGTGACCTCACCCAGCCTTTGTGGTGGTGAAACTAATACAGCCTTTTACTGTGCTTTTACCTCGGGAAAGCTTCTGTATGTTAATTCAAGCAAGAAACAATCAGCAACAAAGAGGAGGCTTTTGATTTGGCTTCTTGATGGTTGTGTCAAAGGGCTCGTAGTCAGAATCAGTTTCATATTTTCTACCTTATCCTCTATCAGAATTCATTCAGGCATTTAAGGATAGTACAATTTTAAACAGCTTATTTCTAGTCTAAGCCAGGTTAGCCTAATCATTATTCAACCAAAACTTTAAAGAACACAGAATTGCAGGATTCTACAATTCTTTCATCTGCACACATTTAAATGCAGGGCTATAACATGGAAATGAGGGATTACAGACCTATCAGAAGCTGAATGTAAGCGAAGCAGCTTTGTCAGAATCAGACAGCTTCAAAATTTGTAAATTCCTTTATTTAGCTGTGTGGAACTTCAGGAAGTATCTAATAACAGGTAAGGACAGTGAGGTTGTAGGTATAATATGTTAACCCCAAGTCCAAACCTCCTAAAACAGATTTCCATATGACTTTTCACTCTATTTTCTTAAAGATCAAGGTAAATCTGAATTTACTGAATTATTAGTACAGTTCTATGAACAAGAACTCCATCTTTCCAGAGAGATAAAGTCTGGTTTGAAAGTCTTTATCAGAAAACATCCCTCAGAAGGGTATCTCGTCCGTTCTCCAGTTACCATTACTTCTCCCAAGTCAAATCAAACCAGAAATCCTCAGGGAAATCCATCATCTAATGGAGCATCATTTGCACTATACAGCTGAGAAGTTTCTCTTTTGGGCATAGTGAATCAGTACATATCTAATCCAGACTCAGATCTTTTCTCGGTTTCGCTCTTGGTTTTCCTCTAATTAATGGGTCCCATCCACTGGGAAAATTCCCCTACTACTTAATACCAACACACATAGATTCCTATACAGTAATAACTCCAAGTACTCTGGATAGTTCATTATATTCATTTTGCTAAAAGGGCAATTGTTCTTAAACTGTGAATTGTTGAAGGATAATTAAAGAAAATTGTTTCAACTTAATAAAATCTTTTTGCTGGCCACCTAAGAATACTCAGTTTTCTGAAGTGATATAGTTCCTTTAAATAATGGATACCAAGTAAGGTTAATAATCTGTAATATGAGGAACAAGTGGTCAATAATTCACAATAGTAATTACTCTGAAGGGGTTTTTTTTTTTCAAAAGGCTTGCAGTGTTCTTGATATGGGAGTGTAGCTAATGAAGACTAAAGTCTAGAAAGCCACATCTTTTGTTCTAGATGTAGTCAAACTAATATAGATGATTGAGTTCCTACACCACCCAAAATGCACAAATGTATTTATGTGGCTGGAGAGAATCACACTGCCTCAAACAAACTGTCATTAGGTTCTACTGAGAACAGGTTGGTTTAATTTTTGGAATAAAAAAATTGTTTCTTCAGCAAATTTTGGGACGAGACTGAACACATAGTGCTACAAGTAAATGTTGCACTATGTTTATCTACAACATTGCAGATAAACAGATCAACTGGGCAGTGCAAGTTTCTTCTTGCATCCCACCATGTGATTCAAGCATGGCCTCACATTTAGGCCTCCAAAGTGAAAAGAGATGGAGGACAGTGAGCAACTACACACGTCTTCAGGAGTGCAACACTGGAAATTTGCTTCAAATACCGATCAAGAACTAACATATTCACAACTCTCTCATAATTCACAGAATCTGAATCTTGATTTCACATTTTTCCAGTGTTTATATAACAGGCAGTACCTTGAGTGCATCCTTGTTCCTTTTGTTTCCATGAACAACATTTTATTTCACTTAAATTCAATATTTTCCACAGGATGTTCATTATATCCAATCTTCCCTTTCTTGGGATGACTGGTGAGGATGACCAGAAGAATTTTGGAACACGTTAATCATTTGTCTTTATCATTCAAAGATCTATACATTATAGCTTTTACTGCTGAAATGGAAGTCAACTTTTCGTTCCCTTCCACTGCATCATAGTAATCTCCCTCTCATGAGAAGAGCATTCAGATCATCATTCCTGTGCTGACAACTCCCTCCACCCAAATCACAAGGTAAGTGATCCATCACTCCTCACTTTGATCAATCCACTGTCCTAGTCCTATCAAACAAGAGTGGTCTTGTTTAAACTGGGATTAATCCAGTCCCAGCTTAACCAGCCAGTATGAAAGGAACCTCAGGAAATAGATGGAAGTAGCAGTGGAACAACAAAGAGAAGCCTTGATGCTAATGGCTCTGAGCAGAGGCCTTCTTTAGTCTTCAATAAATTATTCTAAATATTTAAACTTTTTTTTTCTGTAGACAGCTGTAGAAAACTAGTGAAATAAATGTGTGTACAGACACATCTCTGATTACTCAAAACTGAAGTAATTTCTGCTTCAAATTTGAGAATGAAACTACAGTTAATTTAACATGATGCTAAGTTTATCTTAATGTAACACTTCATTATACAGACACACAGAATTACTTGATTTCATATCATTTCATAAAAGGTATAATTCTCAATGTACTCCATAGCAGTTTGGGATGTGGCAGAAAAGATGGATCTCTAAGCTGCACAGTACACTGAAAAATTAAGTACTTGAAAATAAATCAATATGGTATTAGATAAAAGAGTGACAGTAATGGAGTGATCTGTAACTCCAGCCATTTCAGGGACACGTGCATTCACAGTTAAACTCCCTGTTTCATATTGGCTGCCACCTTAATGATAACCTGGAATGAAATCCAGATAAATGGAGTTTTGTAAAGCTTTGTGCATTGACCTTACTCTGCTCCCCCAGAAGTCAATGGTTACACTTCAGTAGGGAAAGCAGAGTTTGCCTGCATGGTTTTGAAAAGCCCATTTTAGGCACATACAGAAGTAAGAATTTGTGAAGAACAGGAATGACCTCATACTCTACCAATGGCACTTGGCAGAAACTCCTGGGAAGTGCAGTTTCCTCTGATTCCACTGTAAAATATGAGTACTCATTCACTATGATAATCAAGCTCCAGTGCCTTGAGTCAGTAAAAGTAGGTAATAGAGTGAGCTAAAAGCAGATAATGACCCTTGATCATTAAGGGTCATTAACTCCAACAATTTACTAAAATACGTCACTTTTTGGTTGTTGTTCAGCACTTGAAAAGATCCTTGGTTTCATAAAAAGCTCTAAATAAATCATTTCCTAGAAAGCAATAGCAACCTTTTGCCACTGAAGAAAAAATAAAACGTCGAAGCACGGTGAGGTTCAGATGATTCTTAAATTTTAACCTGTAAGATTTTGTAGCTAAATTTAATAGAGCAAGGTAGGATGAAAGGAAACTGTAGCAGAGAGTAGCACAGTGATTTCAAGGCATGTGAAGAAACATGCACACAACACAATCATCTAGAGAAGGGCATTGGCNCAACAGTGAAAGAAAACTGGACATAATGAAAATGAAACTCCATCAATGTGATTTGCCAAAGACCTTTTTTTCTTGTATTAAATTTCAATTCACACATCAAAGGGAATGAGAACCCAACTGATTGGTTGGCTGCTAAAGAGCTGCAGATCTGCTTCTGATTGAAGAAAATTGTGTGGGACTGCATTGCGTTTTTAAAGGTTAGCAAGACACCTTATGCTCCGAGATTGTTTGTTCTCATTTCATAGGGCTTTTTCCTCTTGAGGTTTCATCCCCTTGTAGGTTTTTTTACAGTGCAAAGCTGTGAACAAATAAAATGCAGTATGATTGCAAAGATGTCTTTATAGAATATCATTCTAGTTCATTATTTTTTTTTTTAGCTTTTTGTCATACAGTAACACCATGTTATTTCTGCAAACCACAAGAAAGCAAATTAGATGAAGCATCAGATAATAACTGCCTCCTTAATTTTCCATTACAATAACTTCAAGGTGTAGCTTGAAGAAACTGAAATCAGCCAAATAAGAAACAGCAATAATAGTAGTTTTCTTTTAAAGTTTACCAAAATGTAGCCCTTAAAAGTAATCTTTTTGGTCAAATTATCCTAATAGAAACTAGATTAAAAATATAGTTTTTGTTGAGATATTTTTTGTTCTACTCCGTAAATCTTGCATGTGAATATCAAGACTACTCAGGAAGGCTCAGGCTTAAAACCTTTCCAGTATGAAAACATTATCATGGTGTAAGAGTAGCTTTACCATAGCACTGTAAAGAGATAAACCCTGACAACGCAGGAGCTGCATTTACCCTGAAAGTACAGTTCAGTTGTTTAGTTAGACATGAAATCCTTCTGGACATCACAATAAGTGTATTAATTAATATCACATTGGATAGCAGTGGATGAGATTTGGGATGTCTTTCTCCAGCAACAGTAAAGAGCAACAGACTGTTATGAAAAAAGGTACAATTGTATTAGAGTGAAGTTTAATTTCAGTTTTCTCACATCATAAATGTCTTTTCACTCAGAACAGTTCCTTCCAAAGGAAAGATACATTAAAAAATGCCTAATACACATCAACATTCCTAAACTTTACCAGAAGTTATTCAGAGAAACAAGTTTCTTCTACTTCCAAAATTGCTGAGACATTTTAGGAGTTTCCAGATTTAATTTGGATAAAATTCTACCCCTCAAAGGGACCCACTTCCCATCTTCCTATCATCCTACTTCCAACTTCTGCTCCTACACTAGGGCACAAAGATGCAGCTGTGCTGCTAAGTCTTCCACAAGTTTCAGGGAAGATGAAATAATCAACAAAAACCAATATTCTTAATTTCCAACCCATCTCAGAATTATTATACTGATAAATTATCTCTCTTATTCTAGTTTTCCAAAAGCAGTCCTAGTGGTATAATCCAAAAAGGATATGAAACATTTAAAACCATTAAATCACTCCGGGCTTTGTAGTAGCACGGTATTATAGTTTGCGTGTAGTAACAAGATATCTAGAGTTTTCTGAAAATAAGTTCCCTCTTGGACTGCTTCTCCCAAAATGTTTTGCTGCAAGTTATGAAACAGCAGCACAGGAATAGAGCTCAAGATGACACTGACTCATCTCACAACATGACATGAACTTTATCTTGTAAGGATGTGTCGCCAAAGGGTTTTGCTGACTGACTCCACATTGAGTACCATGACTGCCACCAGAACACAAAGGATTGGCATTTTCTCCAAAGGTTGGGTGCTATCAAAGGAAACAACAACATTCATGTTGACACCTGTGAACTTTCCAAGCAAGAAAGTGCTTATACCATCCACGCTGCCCAAAGACAACATTCTCCTCAGTCATGGTTTTCAAGTTACCACTGCAGTTTTTCTGCTGATATACTAAATACATGTTCTCCAAAATTCTTGTTCTTTTTTATTATTATTATTTTAAATCTAATGCTCGTAAATTACGTGCCCAAAGAAAGAAGCAGAATGAACGCACTTGGGTCTTTGCTTATGGCAAAGAATAAAGAATGTGAATCCCACAGGTGGAAATACAAATATAAAAATGACGAAATGAAGACAAATTGCTTCAAACATAACAAATATGGCTATTATAACACAGTACATAAGTCTATTCTACAAAAAGAAGGGAAAATGTATCAGAGAATTTTATTTCTCTCTACACAGTAAAATTTACTAATATTTCAAACAACTTTGAACAACATACATGACTAAGCACCCTAACTTTAGAGTCCATGGAGGTAAAAATATCTGAGTACAATACTTCTACTCACTTTGAAAACTCCTCTGCATTATCTATCTTTCAATTACCTCTGTTCTTTCTACTTCAGCCTATAGTGCTGAAGGTCACGGCTTCAAAATGTTCTCAGCTTTGTGAGCCCTAGTTTTTAAAATTATTTTTGTATTAGATTTCAGAAATCATCTTACTCAGCTTTAGGTATCTAAAAGCTAAGTGTTCATGTAGTTACCTCCTCCAGCACAGAGTTAGAGTGACTCATTCCAGGTTTTGTGAGGTATTTGAGACAGCTTTAGCAATGATTCTCTTGGTGTGGCACTCCCTTCACCTCCTACAGAAGAAATGAATTCCAACCTAAATCTTCCATAGAAAAAAAATGTGTTACCTTTACATTCATTCAAAACGGAAACTATTATCACTTGGAAGAAATCACTATGACATTTCCATGTCTGACTTCAACATCCAGCATTACATAATCACAAGTGAATGGTGGGGCTGTTTGTGCTCTGCTTATTCTCTCTCCCAGCTTGTGCTTCAGCTCTCGGATAGTCGAGTGTCCAGGCCTGAAACAACATATTTACTGATCCACTTTTGCAGCCAGTCTGTCCTAAGTTTGTGAAACAGAATAAAAGTAACCCAAAGACAGTATCAAGTAAAACATGACCTTAGCACTTCAACTACAACAAACAGCAGTCCCGTCTGTCATGAAGAAAACCCCACTCAACCTCAGCAACATACCAAACTGCAGGAAAATGAAATTCAGTTTTCTTTTCTTTTCTCTGCTATTTACATAGTAAAGAAGGTGTTTTCCCTTCTCACCCACGTGTTTTTGGATATCCTCTCAAAAAAGTTAGTACTATATGTCCAATTGATTCACCTCTCCTTCTCACTCTCCTCTTCTGGTGCAGTGCTGACCCACAAGGTTTTTGCTTTGCATTTGTCCCTGTAATTCAACAGTTATTGGTTGATCCTGCTGTAACCATTTAAGCTGGATCAACCAGTCTCTCCTTTTCAAAAACAAAATTGCTATTAAGCCTTTCTGACCCTTTTTCTTCCAATCTCCAGCCCCCGTATGGCTAAAGCAAAAACAATTACAAAAGAGAAAATCCATACAAAGCTTACAACCACACACAAGTCAGGGAACACAAACAGCATAAGGCAATCTTCCACAATCCTTGTGGAAGATTATGATACATTCACTTGTGAATTCCCACGAGATCTTTTTGACCAGAAAAGGAACATCCTGTTCCAGCTCCTCACTCCCTGTCCTGAATAACACCCAAAGTCAGTGTTGGACCAGCAGATAAAACCAGAAATAAACAGAATGAAACAATTAATAACAGAGTAATAACCCTCCCATCTTAAAAAACAAAAACAAAAACAAAAGAGACAGACTTTAAACCATTTTATAAAATTAACATATGACAACTTTTGGTGCATTTGTACTCAATCTGATTTCTTGTCTCATGGAACTCAGTACTTCTAAGATGTATAAATTAAAACTGACCAGTCAAATACTTTTTCTTCTGAAAATAATTTCCAAAATGAGTAGTTACACTGAAACGAATTCAAATACTACAGAACTCATTTAGAATAGCAGGTTATGCAGATTTACCCATAAGGTTCTGACATCCACTGCAAAGTTCTGATTCATTAATAGAATATTCTGTATTTGATTACGAAAGAACTGAGTCTAATTTTTAAATTATTTTTGTGGGTCAGATGAGAAGTGACTGAATTCAAGGTTCGTATTTCAGCACAAAGTGTTCTAAACTAAATGCTTCCATTAAATACAGATCTACATTCTTGACTTGTAGTCTTTAAACCTCTCTGATGGAAAAAAAGGAGTAAGTGGCATTTTTCATCAGGATTTTATCTTGATAAAAAGTCCTTTTTGCAGATATATTTGATATTCATTATGTTCCTGTAACAGCCTCTGCATCTCAAATGTTATCAAACCCTCACAGAGTCTTTTCATCCTAATAATACAAAAGTAGACTTTGTATTCTCAACCCTATTCTCTTCAGATTATCAATATAAAAGGTTTGATTGACATAGGGAGAGGAAAACTAGTTCTGATCAAATCTGAGCTTTTTATTTCAGCTGGTTTCACAAGGAGAAAAGGTTATCTATCTGTTATGACATATGTCAGGCTTCTTGCCATTATCTTTTATATAGACCTTTGAACTATTATTTTTAGGAGTAAGTGTTGGTAGCCCTCAGGTGAAATCCGCATTTGAGGCTTTGATTAATACCTTCAGTTTATCAAGCAGCCAGATTGTGTCTTTCATTTCATTTTTAAAGGGGACAATGGTGAACAATTTAATCAGCCACTGTTCTAAATTTTATTTCAATATGGTGCCCACTGTAATTATACAGGAGTTTTGGAAGCTTATGCTTCTCCAATTCCTGTAAAAATTTCCAATGTTATTTCATTTTTTTTTCTGTTCAAGAACAGATAAATGTCAACCAGTCGCACCTATTGAAAAATTTGTTGTTACTACAATATTTCCTTGTATTACCACAAACTGTGGACTGGGTTTGTGCATTGCTCAAAAATACCTTTGGTATGAACTTATGCAATATACAGTAAAATCAAATATTGCTCATAAGTAATAATCACCAAGAAGATAAATTTTCTGGTGCATCTAATGTTTATCTTTTGGCCTTTATAGTCATATAATATTCAAATTAGTGCACTGCTTCCTTTTAATGCATCTTCTCTTTCTTTATTCAAAAAATGTTAATTTTGAATCATTCCAATGCAGGACTTAAAACTACACAAGTTTGTTTCAAGACAAGATCAAGGGATGTCACTAGTCTAATGTGTTCCAAATAACTTACAAGTCACAGAACAAGATACGAGTGCCTGTCACAGAAAATATTTTTGTTATAAAAAATGCCAATATACATGATGTATATTTGCACTGCTCCTGTAGCCAGCACTGAATCATTTCAAAATAGTGTGCAGGGTTTGACCACGTAGTTTGCTTCATACCTTCAATCAAATGGGCAAAAACCTGCAAAAAGGGTTTACGTGCAGTGTCCAGTAAAAAGAAAAAAAACATATTATAGGATACTGCAAAGCATATTCTGTACTTGGAGAAAACTCCCAAGCATTACAAACCCACTAAAAAAATGAGGAAAAGAGAAAAAAATAAAGTTTACATTTTTAACTATCCAAGTTGTCATATTAGTTATCTGATCTAACTCAGCAATGTCAAAGCTTCAAATTCTTCCTGATCTTTCAAACAGAAACTTTTATTGAGACGTATTTGCAAGCAAGAACTGTGTGATTGCCAATGTTGGTGAAGTCTTCCATCAAGGGACTTTCATTTCATCTTTTCTTCTGCTCCCTGCAGTATCTCCACTGAGAGGGAGTAAAACACTTCACAAGAGCAATCAGTTACATGTAAGTACCAAGATGTGCAGGACCTGATAAAATACCTCACCTGTTATATAATTCCTCTTTTTATGCCTAAGAAATTTAGTAAACCCTGTCAAGTTCAATAGTCATAGAAGGGTCACAGTTTATGAATGCAATTTCATACTACATTTAAATGGACAACATAAAATATATCATGCAAATCTTGGCAGGAATTGTACTTCTGGAGTTTCAAAAGGGAAAATAAAACATTCTTTCATCTAAACTTCTGAAGAGTAATTTTGGAATTTCAATAAAAAGAAATGGGGAAAAATAGCATACTAAAATAATGTTAATTTCATTAAATGTTGAGATGTCTGAAAATCACTGAGTTAGAGAGAGCCATTCAACTGCTGAAGCATAAAAATGGTCTACAGTCAACAAAAAAGGCATCAATGTGAAGTACATCCTGCAAATAATCATAAAAAATATTTGGTTTTCTCTTCTTTATATTGTTCCTTTTAAAATATAAAATAAATATGTCTATTATTATTTTAATATTTAATAACTTCCCTCTTTTTAAAATATAAATATGCTTATTCCTAAAGGGACCTTAGATGACACAGGGAAGAGTTTTAACACAGAACACACTAACTTACTTTGAAGTATTCTCTACTTTGCTACTGAGAAAGAACAAACCCTTGAAAGTTTTGATGTGCAAAAATGGATTGTGCATGATGATTCTGTTTATGGGAATGTACAGATTTCACTCAAGTAGCAAATGCCCTCAGAAAATAAAGCTCCAAAGGGGCTTTGTTTTTTCATGACAAAATTTTAGATTCTCTTATCTATCTCAAGAAGAGTGATGTTCTTCACAAGCAAGATTATTGCAGTTCATTGTGTAAAATTCCACAGTTATCACATCCTCATGTGAATTTAATAAAGCTTAGCCTTAGCTGCTCTTGAACAACAGCCAAGCATTTGATTTGTTCTATTTCATTTTATTCATTTTTATGCATCTTGCTACCATCTGGAAAAATAAAAACAAACAGTTCAAGCAGTTAATGTGTTAAAAAGGGGCAATGAAATAATGAAATACTCTCTTCCACCATCCCCACCCCACCCCCCTTTACTCGGTTCCTTTCATATCCATTTCAGAAGTCATGTTGCCATTTGCTAATTCCTAAAAGACATTCTGTAAGAGGATTGTCAGGACAGATGTTGGAATCCTCATACAACTGTGCACATGCTGTCTTAGCCATGTTCAGCGTTTCAAAGCCAAACTACTGTAACTAATAAATCATGCCTGGTAGCTGAAAGCACATAATTGCTCCACTGTATATCTTGTGTACAGGAACCATCAAGACTTTTTTTCCCTCCAATTACATCTTCCTGGTTTAATTATTATTGACAGAATTTTTCTGTCACTTTTATCTGCTTTTAATATCCAATCTTTGTGATAAGTTTCTGGAAAGGTTTTAGTCACTCATTACTTTGTGAGTAAAACAATCAAGACTGTGTCAGCTTCTCAGTGTTTTCACTAGAACTAGATGAAATCTAAATGAAGACAACGTATTTATAAAATAAAGACAAATACAGAAGTTCATGAGCCATACAAGTGAAAATGCATACAAATATATTTAAAATGTTTACAGCTATAAGTGGAGTGAATTCATTTGGATATTTCTATATATATGTAGTGGATTTCTACAGACAATTAAAATTCTGATTTCCATTGAGTTACCTACATATTCTTGAGGATCCTGAAATATTAAACACTTTTATTCACATAAGAATATATTAATCTCAGAGAATTCTAAGAGGATCCCAGAGGACTCTCAGAAGACCCTGAGAAAGAGGCCGAATAAGAAAAAGGTGCTCTGAGGAAAATTGAGGATATTAGATGTCTAGAATACTATTCTTTTGTCAAAGAAGTAAAGATATATGATTAAAAAAATAGACAGAAACAAACAAAAAGAATGATTGATCTGCTTAATGACTTGTATTCAAAACACCTTACTGGATTTTCTTTAAGGCTCAGGAAAGGTTTCCCTGCTACTCAAGTACATCATAGCTATTTGTAAGGTGTTAAACACCTTCAATAGAAGTTATGCATGAGGGAAATTTCAATTAAGACAAGGAAAAACTGCTCCTGATGGGGTTAGTCACAGAGGAACAAGTGTTTCAGAAGGGTTTTGGAATTTCCACCTTTAGAGATACTCAGAAAACAAGTTCCAGGAAGTTCCAGAGAAAACTGATCTAAATCAGCTTAGTTTTGAGTACCATGACTGGACCAGGTGACTTTCACAGTTCCCTTTCAGTCTCAATTATTCTGTAATTCCATGATCTATAATTTATAAGAATTCCGATCTAACAAATAGATATATATCCTGTGACCCACCAAGATATCCTGAATGGTTATAATGTAGTGTGCATTGATTTTTATACATATGGTACAAATTCCTTTGGTTATCATCAGAGTGCTTTTGTCAAATGTCAAGTTGACATAGTATCGAGGGCAAGATCTTATATACCTGATTCTTACACAAAGAAACCCCAACATATTTTCAATATATTCATATATTGATAGGAAAACATATCAATATGACAATCCTAAACCTTCCCCTGGAGAAACAAGGATCTCAAGGTGTTAAACCATACAGGTATTCTTTTACACCATGAAAGAACAAAAATAATATTTGGCGAACAGGGTATGAAGCAACTTGAGTTAGAAACTGGCCAAAGGAATAATATACAGACATGGTTCTGCAATGAACCTGATGAAAAAAGATAATTCAATCAACAAATATCATTTAGCAGGAATTGCTTCACAACTTTGGCCAAAAAACTTTCCTAAAAATGCATTAATCAGATGCTTAGAAGTTAATATCTTATACTTAATAAATTTGATGGAATTCTCCAGCATCATGTTTCCAAAATCAGTAGGTTTGATTATTCCCCCATGTTGTAAGTAAATACCAATCAGTTTATCCATGTTTTTTCATTAGTTATAGTGTCATTGCTAGATTAAAAATCTACTTCAGGTCATTAAAAAATGCATTCAGCCATGCTTTTAACCATCCTTGAGTACTGCCTTAGAAAGAAAGAATTTGAAAAACTGTAGAAAATTACCTTTGTTTGTGTATATATCTATGTACAGACTTCTACAATGTAGAAAGTAAGAATGAACAAGGTGAGTGGTCACAGATTCTAATGGACATCCTTCTGAAAAGCATTAGTTATCTGTATTTGAAAGAGTAACTTCCTACCATTTTAAACAAGGAAAAAATCCCCAAGGTTTTCTAGCAGGATTTTTGGTAAATTCATTGTTCCCACCCAGTTCTAGAAAGTATTGTAGATCAAGGGGACCCAGCATGGACTATGGGACAGTGAATCCAACAATGCTGATCACTGCTGCTAATAACCAGATCAGAGATACTTTTACCAGTGGAAGCAGCTCTTAGATGCAGCTCTCACTGAGTTTTCAGTTTAATACAAGTAGGGGGAAACATTTCTGGTATAAATTGTAGTAGTTTGAACTTCTAACTTTGAAATCAATAGCAATCAAAATCTCAGCAGGCTGTACAAGTTGTTGCCTCCCTTCTGCTAAGCTTGAGAACATAATCCAATGTTTTCCTCTCCTCTTGAAGTTTTGTTTACAGATATACTTATTTAAACAGAAAAGCACTTTTACAGCTTCTGTTTGATCCATTGGTGTGTTGGCTACAGATAGTTTTTTTGTCACCCATCTCCAAAACAGACTTTTGAATACAGAACACAGAAGGCAGAAGATACTTACACTTTCAATATTGTATAATTCTAAATATCTGTTCCTATATGTTTATGTAGCTGTAAAAACTGGGTACTTGCAAGCAAAAGTACTTGCTTTTAAATTTATTTTAATATATTTAAAATAAAATTAAATAAATGTAGAACATAGTTTATAGTTTAGAGGTTGGACTCAATGTTACTAGTGGTCTTTTCCAACATTGTTAATTCTGTGATTGTTATAAAACTATAGTTACCTATAGTTTACCTCAAATAAGAATTAGGAATAGATGTGATAACAATTTGTTGCACCATCTTTAAGAATTTAAATAGTTTCTTCTAGATAAAACAACAACAAAAAACCCCTGTACCACATGTTTTTCCAAGTCCAAGTTGCATTTCTTCTTCACTTCCAGTTCAAAACACATGAATTTTCAAAGGGAGGAAAACAAAATTTCTAGCAATCTACAAAAATCAGTCAAAAAACCCAATTAAGACACCTTACCTTTCAATCCACATAAACCTGATATGAACCACTTTTCAGCTCAGATATGAACACATATCCCTGTGTTCACATACCTTCTAAATTAGCAGGCAGCATTCTGCTACTTTTATTCATAATAAATCCACACTAATCCAATTAAGAAAATATGTCACGATGTGACTCAGAACTGCATCTGCAAAGATCTCTGATGTGGCACTTTGGATTTTGATGGAGCTATCTCACCACAATAATAATTACAGACTAATGAGATTTTCCTTTTCCCTCACCACTTTCCATCCTAACTCAGCTTCATTCCTGCACATGGTCATGACAGCTTGACATGAAGTTTAGTTGATAGAAAATCACAAAATTTTGAGTAATTTCCAACTACTCTAATACTCTAAAATGTCAAAGTCCTAAATTCCATACACCTGTTTGAAGTCCTTCTGTCTGGGGATCCATTGCTTATCTGGAGCACATGTGTCTGGAAGACCAGAATATCTCCAGTGTTGCTTTGTTTTTCATAGAAGAGAGAGAAAGAAAGGCCACCAGCCCATTGATGGTTTACATACAGCTCTGGCAGAAATATTTCTGTGTGGGAAAGTCTATGACTGGAGTCTTTCAGATCTGTATTAGTGTTGGTGTGTCCATATTCCTGCAACTTGTTTGCTATTGGAAGATAAAGGGGAAGTTTGTGTAATGCCTAGACAATACAAAAGAGGAAATTCTTTTGAGGAAAGACCTCAATTTCAAATTTCAGTCTGACTTGTGACCATATGAAGAAAAAAGTCAAACAACATCACAGCCCAAATGGAAACAGAGAACATAAACACAGAGCAGTTCATCCATCCAAAATCCACGGACCTGTTCTCTTAGGGAGAAAGGATGAAAAGTGCTGAGAAAAAAGACAAAAATTCATCTGCAACGATGGGAAATCAAACCTCATATTTTTAAAAGCATCATTCAGTTGTTATTGGAAAGCAGTTATTTGAGCTTGAGTGAACACCTTCCTTGGGAATGAAAACACAAATGAATAAAATCTATTTAAAAGATGGCAGAAAGTCAGTTATACCCCACGAAAAAAACCTGATATAATGCTCACTTAATATCCATCTCTATGCATATAAGTAACTGAATTTCATTTACAGAAGAAGCTCATGACTGGGAGAAAACAGAAATGTCTTTTCCACTACATTTCTAGTGGTGAAATTTAAGAGTATGAGTCTATACAAGAGGAAAAAAAAATATTTTAGAATACTGGGAGACAGTGTTGGAATGAGTAAAAGCAAACTAGTCAAACAATCAGAGAACTAAATTTCAAAACTGTACTTATCAAATTTGCATCCTAACCTCCAAATATTCAAGAGTCACTTTCTAACATATTGAGAACATAGTACATTGTCAGAAGGAAAGACTAATTCTTCCAAATCTCAAATAATGTGGCAGATTGAAATCCTTAATGCTTGGCTATCTTTCATAGCAAGATATTTTGGGTACTGAGATGGGCACATGTCTACAGCTATATTCTGTGTGACATGCACTGCCTAGAACTTCTGTTGATTGAATGTGTAAGAAACGTGTATATACTTCCTCATGCTCTTTATATATACATGCAAACAGAACACATGTATGGATATCTATAAACACTCACACACACATGGAAACACTGGGAAAACGTGTAACTCCTGGAATTCCTGCTTAGTCCAGATTTCTTTGGAAAAATGTAGGCAAAAGAAATGTACTGCTGAGGAGTACGAGGTTTGGAAAGAAGCGCATTTCTTCAAATGAAGTACTGCAAAGCTTACTAGCAATCTGTGTGGTAGAGTTATTTAATAATCATAATCACTGTGAAAAATACCAGTCTCTGTATAGATTTGATGGTGTGCATGCATTAAGCAAACAGGCCAGAGATGTATTTAAAAACAGTGCTTCTCCAGAAGGTATACAAATATAATCTTCAAACAAAATTTATTTTAGAAATAGATAAATAAGACATAAAAGGAACAGTGCTCAGTAATTCAATATGAAAGCAAAAATATATATTAAAATTATTTTTAAAAAGACTTTACAAATAATACTTAAGACCAGAATATACCATAAATATATGTCTTATGGTAAAATGGAAAATCACCAAAAATGTGTAACAAAAAACCCCTGCAGCATTACAGTTTATGTTAAAAATATAATTCTATTTACATCACAAACCAGCTTTATTCCTGACAGCACCCTACTGCCCTTCAGAAGTCCCCCACTCAATTAAACGCGGAAGGATTTAAATCCCCCAAGGTCCAACCTATTTTCTGATATGAGGCAGCTTTCAAACTCACTGCAGATTGCTGCCATAGCTTTTCCTCAGAGAGACTCCCTTGCTATCAGGATGTTTGAGGTCGAATGGCGTGGAGCTTTGGTAGACACACACCCATAAGAATTCCAGGCATTGACAGTATGGCACTGGATGCACAACAGCACATCTGAGAGCCAGTTTGGGCTGCTGGCATTGGAGGGCTAAAAGCAGCAATGGAACGAGTCTACTCTGGAAAACTGGCAACAAAAAAAAAGTTTTCTTTTTGCTGAGACAACTGGAACAAACCAAAAGTAGACTCTGAGGCTTTACCTACAGACACTGACCTGTCTGCTCTGGGGACAGGTGAAAATATGCACCAGATCAAAGAGCGAATTAATTGAGAAATTCACTGAGGTGAATGGAATAATCAGTTTGAAATACAGTAAAATAACTTATTGATATTCCAAAGAAAATATGAGTTCTCCATTTCAAAAGCAACATTTGGCCAACTCAGTGATTTTTCCTCTTAAATTACTCTGACTTCTATGCAGTCAGAAAACAGTATTTCTGTAGGTGAAAACATCTGAGAAACAGAGTTGTTTTTGAAACACATACACTCAGCTTTGACTCAGGATCTGAATGCTATTAAAAAAATAGAAACTTTTGACTGGCCTTTATCACAGCAAAGTGTGCTAAATACCAATTTCTACAAACACATATTTGGTCAGTACACATTAGGCTGTCATGAACTCATTTAACAATCAGGAAGAAATGAGCTCTGAACAAGTTTTATACCACTCTATGAAAGAATGACTTTTTAAAAAGTGATACTTAGATGAAAGTAAAAAAAAAAAAAAA